>CM065459.1:40058207-40424184 GCA_032872475.1 Leptopilina myrica (nomen nudum) | reverse complement strand
TTGATAATAATGTTGTTGTAAAAAGAGAAAAATACTAATATTTTAATGTAAATTAAAAGTTACAATTTTTGCAAAATGATGACGTTATAAGCATAGAAATCTGTTGGGAATATTGCATGGAGTAAAGGCTTTGAATATAAAATAAACACGATGAGTTCCGTCTTAATATTAGTCGAGTCTGTCTAAAATTTAGGCTGACTACCCATACTTTTCGCTAGTAGGTGTTTGTTATATTCATAACCTCTAATACATACAATATTCCAAACAGATTTCTCTTCGTGTAGGAATTAAAAGAACTGACATTTACCTGTACTCATGTTAAACACACTAGTTTTAATCGTATAATTCAAAATCTACCAATAAGATAATTTCTTCTATTAAACCAGATATATAACTTAATTTAAGTTTTTCGTATTCATATTTATAACAGTAATGTCGAAGGACGCTAACGAAAATAGAAACTTTATTAAAGGTGGGGTCACGCCTTTAATACAGAAACAATGCATTTGAAGGCCTTTCGACAATTGTACCAAACTTGTGGGTTTGCATTTAAAACGCAATGAATTGTAAAAATTGCCGTAACTCTTCACTAACGGAACGTATTAGACATTGAACGCGTTTGTTTACTTTTCTTGTTAAAAATACCGTAAGACTGCGGTTACATCACTGCAGGCAGCCTGTCTGCCTGTATGTTGTCATGGTAACGTACAAGAGTAAGAGAGTCAGGCTGCGGTTACATCTCTGCAGGCAGCCTGCCTGCCTGTAGGTTGTCATGGTAACGTACAAGTGTAAGAGAGTCAGTAACTTCAAACTTCTCTCTTACTCTCGTTGCTCCTGCCAGCGCAGGCAGGCAGCCTGTAGAGGTGTAACCGCAGCCTAAAGGAGAGTCTAGAATAGGGTTAGAAGCGCGTTGATAGAAGCGCGTTGGTATAGACCAACGCACAATTGGTTCGCGAAAGTCGTTCGCGAACGCAATTCATGGATTAAAAAAGGACAGAGATATAGTTATGTCCTTTTCTAACTCGTGCTCTGCGTTCGCGAACGACATTCGCGAAGCAGTTGTGCTTAGGCCTTAAGTATTGTATATGGAGATCACGTGACCAACGCGCTTCTATCAACGCGCTTCTAACCCTATTCTGGACTCTCCTTAACGCACAATAGGTTCGCGAACGACTTTTGCGAACCTATTGTGCTTAGGCCTTAATCGCCAAGTGGTCGAATGTTTAAATGGTCGAATACCAAATCGTCAAATGGTTGAATGCTAAGAACATCAAATAGTTAATTCGTCGAATGCTAAAAACATCGAATTGTCATTTCGTCGAATGCTGAAAACGTCGAATCGGAAAATGGTCGAATGCTCAAAACGACAAATCGTCGAATGCTCAAAACGTCGAATTGTCAATTAATCGAATGCTAAGAACGTGGAATGTTCAAATGTTTTGACGATTCGACCATTTGCCAATTCGATGTTTTTAGCATTCGACGAATTGACTATTTGATGTTCTTAGCATTCGATCATTTGATGATTCGACGTTTTGAACATTCGATCATTCAACGATTCGATGTTTTTATCATTCTACCTGTTGACAATTCGACGTTTTAAGCATTCGACCAAATGACGATTCGACGATTTGGTATTCGACCATTTGAACATTCGATCACTTGGCGATTAGGGGAAAATCATGAGTCTCGCTGCTTCTTGTCATTTATCAATTGTATTATTTTTAATAGTTATTTCTAAACAAAGTTCGTAATATTCAAATGAGTCAGTTATCGACAGGGGTGAAAACTGATTGCCTTAGTAATTGTCAAGTAAAAGCATTAGTAATCGGCAATAGTATTTTTATCTATTTTATAGGATAATTACATAACTATTATCATTAAATAACCTGAAATAAATATGGATGTAAAAGAAAATTACAATAACAAGTTGTGAATGAAGATGTTCATTACATGAACATTTTGCTTCCTCTTTACGATAAGCAAAAAATTTGCTTCCTCGTGGAGGAAGCAAATAATAGAGTCTAACATTTCAAAATTTAAATTCATTTCTTTTAAATAAAAAAATAAAATTTTATTGTACAATGATACAATTTAAATTAAAAAAAAGAAAAAAATTTAAATAATAAAGTGAATTTTTTCATTTTATTTAATTCTATTAATGCTAATAAAATATATTCTTTTTATACACGTCCGACGTTGGAAAGTTTGGCCACTACGTCCGACGTTGTAATTATACATAGTGTAGCATGTTATTTTACATCATGCTACACAACTTTAAAAAATATACATGTTTTAAAAACTGTGTGGCATGATGTATAATTACAACGTCGGACATAGTGGCCAAACTTTCTAACGTCGGACATTGTAAATATACACAAGAATTTTTTACAGTGTAATTATACATCATGCCATACAGTTTTTAAAACATATATTTTTTAAAGTTGTGTAGCATGATGTAAAATAACATGCTACACTATGTATAATTACAACGTCAGACGTAGTGGCCAAACTTTCCAACGTCGGACATTGTAAATTTACACAAGAATTTTTTACAGTGTACTTTTTGGAAACTTTTAATATTTTCACCACTTTGTACCTCTGCAAAAAATTTTAAAAAAATTTGTTTTCAAGGGGATATTTGAGGGTATAAATTAAAAAAAAATTTGAGGTGTACCCCGAAAAAAACCCTAAATTTCTTTTTTTTTAATTCCAAAATTGATTTTTTTGGGGTATTTTTGAAAAAAAAATTGAATTTTTTTTTATATTCATATTAACGTGATAAATAACATCCAAACATTTAAATCAATCTAATAGTTTCTGAGAAAAATGAGTTTTTTGATTTTTCTTTCCCCCTCCATAACTCTTAGAAAAAAACACATGGGGACTTGAAAATTTTAGAATTTTATTCTTATATGGATATCAAAACATGGTGCAAATATGAGCCAATTAGGTGCGGGGGCAAATTTATCATACTCACCCCCTTAGACCCTTTATTTTAACTAAAGAAAACAATTCGATAAAGAAATTCAGTTGTTAAAATATCTATAAATTTTTGCTTATAGTCAGCTGCGACGATTACAGATACAATGTGAAAAAAATCTAAATCTAATATGCAACAACTTGCATATTAACAATGGAAATTTAATTATTCTCTTACATTTTGTTAATTAATCAATAATAAGTCTATTAACGTATAATATTATCCAAAGTTTATCCTTTTATTCACTTTATAGAATAAACTACAAATTTTTTTGTATTTTACATTCGCCTTACTGAAACTTTAAGCAATGGTGTTGGTGTAGTTAATAATTGGGACTGTCATTATCAAATATATTTTTTTAATTGTAATTTTTTATATTTCTACGACGTATTTATATACTTTTAATGCCGAAAGTTTTTAACTTATTAAAACCCGCACTCAATAACTTGGAAAACTTTCAGACTTTATTTTTTAGAATATAATGTACTACCTGACGATAACTAATACCCTGACGGTCACCGGTACATTTCCCTTACACTTTCTACATATAAAATACTTAACCCCTAGTTTTAGATTTTTATGTACATTAAGGGGTTTTTCCACTTATAAAATGGTAATATTTTTGTGTGAAAAATAGCAATTTTTATTTCAAATGACCACAAAAAATTCAAAAATGAATAAATTTATAAACTTGTTCGAAAATGATTAATTTACTAATTTTACAGTTTTTAATTTTCGGGTTAATTAGGAGTTAATTTTACTAAAAATGACTACCTAAATCAGTTTCCAGAGAATCCTGATGTTATATTTAACACCAGCCCAACTACACCTTATCTACAGGTTTATAAGTATTTCAGGTCGTAAGACTAGTAATTTCCTGATGGACATAGGTAATTTTATTATTCTCGGTCCGGTAGTACTTTCGTTGGCGGTTTTTGCTTGGGTGATATATTGCAGCAGAATGATAAATTCGCTTCCTTTAATTTCTCGTATATGTTAATAACTCATAAATTAAAAGAAAACTTACCGTATGAATGATTTTTATCCAGTATAAAAAACTTCAGTTCTTTTTGATCGAAAAAAAGTAATCGCTCCGCAGAATCATACACTTAAAAACAAAATTAACACAACAAACACTATTTTGTCACAGAAAATTTTCTTCTACAAACTAAAGTTTTTTTCACTTTTATTAAAGAAATTCACAAATAGTAAAATGTGTGCAGAATTGTGACCTTCGTGCATTTTTGCATGAATAAAAGTTTACGTGCAATAGTCTGCTAAATATTATTTAAATTATTATGCTTCAGAGTAAAGTCGATGCGCATTGTCATTTAATCGAATATACATCTTTACATATTGTCACTATTTTTATGTGTCACTTTTACAAACTTTTACCTAAACACTGTGATATTTAAGAGACATTTGAGGAATTAATATCACATATATTACATTGAAAGAAAATGGCACTGTTTCTATCATCTTTCTGTCAGTATAACGGTGCATTACTTACCATGCTTAAGCCTATTGTTTTTTTAAACGAGTGCAGAAATTTTAATATTTTTTGAGACAGACACGAAATTTTGTTATTTAACGAGAATGAGACGATGCTATGTAAAATCTCGTCTCGTATCGTGGGCTGCAGTAAAAAGAGAACACCCGACTTTTTATTAGCATAAAAGGACACCTTGAAAACATTCATTTTAATTAATTTTTTGTTTGGTGATACTATGTGTAAATCAATTGTTTCGTGAGTTATTGTGTTAAAAGTTTTAAGAACATACATTTAGCTTCATAGGTTCATTAGCACAAAATCTCATACCAATAAATTACATTACACACAGTGTTGCCGCAAATGACTTTGAGGCCATTTTTCTCAAAATCTCGACGTGATGGGCACTTTTTGGGGTAAGATTCGTTTTCAGCGATGGAAATTCAATAAAAATATCCTAGTCAGATCTGTGAATCAGAAAAAACCCAGTAAAAACTAATTCAATCGAATTGGAGTAAATTAAGATTTTTGATAGAAGGCGGGATTCATTCAAGCTCTTTGTGTATTCAATTGAATTCGATTTAATTTGCTACTGTATTTGTACATTCTTTTCCATTTATTTCAATTAGATTCTGTTTACTGGAAAGTTTTTTTGTCGACCATTGCTATTCAATAAGTTACTGAATTATAAAAAACTTAAAATAACAATAAAAATCAAATAGCTGCTAATTTTTTCAAATCCTTTGGGGATTTTACTTTGCTGGGGTAGTAGTTTCATCCTATGAATTGAGAAAACTGGAGGTTTAGACTAAACATTTGGAGGGACTAATCATTTATATTTGAGAGATAGCTATTGGAAAACACTATATATTTAAATACACATTTCACAGATATTCGAGCCATTTATCTTGCATGGAAAATAAATTTATGGGAGGGGGACAAATTTACCACCTTGAGAAATTCCTTCTTTACCCTGCACGGAATAAATAAATATGCTCTCTAAATCTGAATCAGCAATAAGTATGCCACTATTTCAATTAGCGTATATGCACTGTAAATTAGTAAAATTTCACTAAATAGTCAGTGAAATTTCACTGATTAATTAACTCATATATGCTGATTAAAATTAGAGGCATACTTATCGCTGAGAATCAGTAAAATTTCGCTGATTCAGATTTAGAGAGTGTCAATTTAACCCATATATTAAATACATTAAATGCATGTAGTAGTATAAGGAGACCGAATGACCATCCAAATTTTGTATTGAAAGTTGGCTAGATTTTGGGATCTGAATAGTGGGTAAAAAATACCGAAAGGAACATTAGTGCTGCATGTAGTTAAATTGTTATCTATGAGAAGCACAAAACATAACCTATAATATCTTTTAATGCTTCACTAATTCATGTGTCATATATGTTTTCATGCGTTCCTCCTATTTTTTTAATATTAGGAAAGAAAATAGGTACAGTGTATATCCAGTATTATAATTCTATCAATTGTGAATGAACTGTGTTTTTCATTTTTCCCATGCGCAGCGTTAGTGTTCTCTTCGGCATTTTTCAACTACTAAACGGGTTCCGAAATCTGGCCCATTTATTATGTATTTCGTTCGGTCTCCTTATACTACTGTATGATTAAATGTCACAAAAATAAACAGCTGTTATGGTAATGTTAATCAATTACTAAGGAATCAATTAATTTGTTTAAAGATTAAAGGATTTCCTTTATTGGTTCAAAATTAATTCTTGAAGGACTATAAAACTCTCTTTATAAGCAAAGGAAATATACACTTTTTGATCCTCTGAATTTTACTCCTTAGTTTTCTGAGTGTAGTCGAATCTTAACCCAAAAAATTTATTCTAAATTGTTCTGCTGTGTAATATATACATCAAGACCTTGAACTATATAAATCTTTTGTTCTAGTGTTAACTGACTAATATTTCAAAATTTTTAATATTTCGTAAACTTCCATAAGTCCTGGAAGTTACTCTTCGCTTCATTAATAACTTACATACGATTAATTTAAAGCATTTAATAAAAATTCTAATTCTTATTAAAGACATTTGCTTTTATTTGTTACATAAAACTGAATTACATGAACTATTTCGACATCCGGTTAGTGAATTTATTAAATTTCCCTTTTTTCATAAATTTCCATAAGACCTGGAAGTACATGTTTTACAATGCTTCCAATCACAAAGAAAAATAATAACATATTTAGCTTCAAATTGTGATTATAATAAATAAAATTCTTATTTATATTATATTAAACTGAATTACATGAACTATTTAGACATCCGGTTAGTGAATTTATTAAATTTCCTATTTTTCATAAATTTCCATAAGACCTGGAAGTACATGTTTTACAATGCTTCTAATCACAAAGAAAAATAATAACATATTTAGCTTCAAATTAAGATTATAATAAATAAAATTCTTTTATATATTATATAAAACTGAATTTTATGAACTATTTAGACATCAGGTTAGTAAATTTATTAAATTTCCTATTTTTCATAAATTTCCATAAGTCCTGGAAGTACATGTTGTACAATGCTTCTGAACACAAAGAAAAATAATAACATAATTAGCTTCAAATTAAGATTATAATAAATATAAACTGAAAAATTCTTTTATAGTATTTAGTTTTACTATTTGGAGTGGTGGAAAAATAGTTTTATAAGAATATACGTCTAATATTCATAAAGTCCTTGAACTACACTTTTGAATTATTAAATCGTTTTTCTCCATATAAATGTTAATTTTTAATTATTTCCCAAAAAATGTGTTATATGATACTTAGAATAATACAAACAATAATTCCACATAAAAAAAACATGGTGTTATAGTGGGTCCCCAAAGTGCACATTGGACGTACATATATATATATATATATATATATATATATATATATATATATATATATATGAACGATTCCATCTCAAGTGATCAAGGTGGAGAAAAATTTTTCTCTAATCGTAGCAAAACTTAGGGCTTTTGTAGTACTCATAGATAGTAATTTTTCGTGAAAATATTTTTTTACCTAGTCCAATATTTTCCGAGGGGGTTAAATATTTGTGTTTTTCAGTACAATGCTTATTTCAATAATTTTTTACTCTTAAACAATTAAACATACAAATTTGACAAAGTAATTAATTATTTAAATAAAAAATTAATGACAAATCAAATCGAGTAAACGCGGTCAGTCGCACGGTGAGAAGTTTCCTCACTTTGCATAAAAAATTCTTGACATTTGATGCTTAAAAATTCAATTACAAAAAAATTAAAATAAATAAAAACACAAAAATTGTTTTAAAATAAAGAAGAAGAGTTTTGAGAAAGGTACTGAGAATATGAAATTATAATTTTTTGTATTTTAAAAGTTATAAATAAAAAAAACTGGGTGAGGAAACTTCTCACCATGCGACGGATGGAGGGTTAATAGATTTTTTAAAATTGTTTTGGATTCGTTTGAAAATTGTAACTCGGGGGTTTTTAGGGTCGCTGATTACGTATCCGATATTAGTTTTCAAAAATTCAAAATGGCGTATCAAAAAACCCCCGAGTAACAATTTTCAACCGAATCCGATCAATTATAAATCTTGACATCCGCTATCTTGGACATTGTACATTTTGGAAAGGTTATTTCATGCTCTTTCGATTGGAAATAAGCATTTTGAAAAAAAAAATTTTTGACCCAAAAAAATCAAAATTAAAAATAAATTTCAATTTTTGAGGGAGATGGATACGATTTTTTTTTTTTTTTTTAAACGAAAGCTGAGGTTTTTTCCTAAAAGGACATATAAATGATAAAGTGGGACTAGAACGTTTAAACATTGAAAAAACGAATTTTCTCCAAAACGGAGCTAAAACCGGGTATTGAGCGCTCCGGCGAGTAGAAAACTCTTTTTTTCATTTCATTTCATTTCATTTCCTTTATTTTGTTCTAGGAAAACCATGAGAACAATTTTTAAAGTACAATAAAATACATAATATACATTATTCATGTAGTAAACATTCATAATTTAATCTTAATCAAAAGTTGCATAACAATGATGAAGATAGAAATATTAACTCTTAAAGAATCTTTAAAAAAGATAAATGAATAGTAAAGCACACAACATACAAACGAAAAAGACTCTGCTGTTATAAAAGTTATAAAAGTCCAAAGATATTAAAATTAACGTTTTAAAAAAAAAATACGCAGTGCTGTAACATAGAATAACATTTATGTAGTCAAAAATTAATACAAAACAACAATACATACAATCAAAAATGAAGATATGTAAGTAGAAAAACATATTTTAATTTTGTGAAACTATCAAACGTTTAAAAAGTTTGGACTTAAAAATACCAACACTTTCTGCATTGGTTATTGAACATGGAAGGGAGTTCCACAAAGTTACAGCCGTAACAACAAAAGAATTCTTATACTTTTTCGTTCGACATAAAGGTGCCCTTAGCTGATTAGGACACCGTAATTCCCTCAAAGTAATTTGACTTCTAAAAACAAATTTTTCATATAAATAAAGAGGTCTTTTCGTATTTAAGATAACATATGTTAAACATCCAATAGACAATAGTCTTCTATTTTTAACAGTTAACCATCCCAGTCTTTCACGATAAGGAGAAATACGCTCATCTCTTTTCAAATTAAAAACAAACCTTATACATGAATTAAGAAGTTTCTCTAGCTTATCATTGAGTTCATCTGTCAGATCGTTATAGACTGCACAACAATAGTCAAAATGAGGTAATATTAGAGAAGAAACAAGTTGGGTTTTCAATTTAGTAGAAAGTGCTTTTCTATTTGATTTAAATTGTTGCAATGTTGCATAAACATTTCTACATATGTGGCCAACATGTTTTTCCCAAGAAAGAGTTGGATCAAAAATAACCCCCAAATTTTTAACCAATTGTACATAAGGTATAACTATATTTTTAATCTTAACGGGAGGACACTCATTTAAATTCAAGTTACTTATGTTCCAGGATAAACCAATAATCATTGAATAAGTCTTATCAAGATTAATTTTAAGTTTATTTAACTCTGCCCACTCGTAAACAGCTTTAACATCCTCATTAATTAGTGCCAAATCTTTATTCAATTCATCAAGGCTACTCTCCACGTATATTTGCAAATCATCAACATAGTACATATGCTTACTATGCTGAAGAACACTTCTCAAATCATTCGTAAAAAGTATAAATAGTAAAGGACCCAATACGGAACCCTGTGGAACGCCTGTTCCAATTCGACCCCACTCAGATCCTTCACCATTCTGTCCATAAACAGACTGCCTTCTATAAGATAAATAGGATGCAAACCATTTCAAAACAGAGGCTGACAGACCAAAAGATTTTAATTTTAATAATAAAAGACTATGTGGAACCATATCAAAGGCCTTACTAAAATCAAAGAAAATAATTACAGTTACTCTCTTTTTATCAATAGCATATAAAATGTCATCAGTAATCTTTAGTAAAAGTGTTTGAGTGCTTAACCCTTTTCTATATCCAGATTGATTTGGATCAAGAATACCATTAGCTTCTACATATTTAATTAATTGATTATAGACACACTTCTCAAGGACCTTTGACAGGCCACACAAAATAGCAACCGGTCTATGCTCCCCTGGATGTTGTGGAATCTTAACTTTATTAACAGGTTTAATAAGAACATTTCTCCATTCATCTGGAAAGACTGAGGTTTGCAGTGACATATTAAAAAGACAAAGGACATAGGGTAGTAAAACAGGCATTGCTTTTTTAACAATGCTGATAGAATGACCATCAAATCCTTGAGCTTCAGTCTTTATACCTCTCAAGGCATTTAGTATGTCAGAAGGACCAATATCTTCAAAATAAAAAAAGCTATCATCAAAATCAACATCCAAAAGGAGATCCGAGAGAAACCAAGGCGTTATATTGAAAGACGTATTTCCACAAATACTCAAAAAATAATCATTAATTTCATTTACAGTAAAAGTAAGAGCATAATCATCATTTCTTTTCTTGACTATTCCAAGGTATCTCAGCTCCCTCCAGAGGTCCCTCTGATCTGTTATTCCCTCAAGTCTATCAGCATTGTAATTGTCGCGTGCCTCCCTTACTAAAAATTTGACTCTATTTCTAAGTATTTTATATCTATTCTTGATTGAATTATCTCCAACTCTCTTCCATGATCTAAAAGCAGAGTCTCTTTGCTTAATAAAATCTCTTATCTCTGAATTCATCCACGGACACAAATTACTTTTTTTTCTTTTAAAAACACTTAAAGGTGCATGCTCATCTAACGCTGCATTTATAACATTACTAATAAAAGTTAATTTTCCATCAACTGAGTTAGATTGTAAAAATCCACTCCAGTCTACATTACTAATAGACAACAAAAAAGCAGTATCATTAATTCCCCTTAAATTTCGAGACAAAAGTTCAGAACAATTTGGTACATCCAATTTCCATTTATAAGTCAATTCTATCAGTTCATGTCCCGCAACAAAAGGGGCATGAGACTGACAAAAAGAAATTAACTTACTTTCATCACTCACTACAAATAAATCAAGCCACGAGTCTGAGTTGTTGGTATGATGAGTTGCAGCATAAGGAACAATAAATAAATTGAAAGACTCAAAAAAAGATCTAAGATAATTGGAGTCAGTTGAATCCCTACTCATGTCATAATTAAAATCACCACATACTATTATATCATTATATCCATTAATAAATCTAACAAAGTGATGTTCAAAATCTTCAAGATTATTACCCCTTGGTCTTCGATATACAATAGTAAAAAGAAGTGGTGTAACACCCCTGTTACAGATTTCTATGATAATAAACTCAGGTTTATTATCAAATTCATTAGGAGATGAATAAAGAACATTAAAATTAATATCATTCCTCACATATACCGCAACTCCACCACCACGTTTACCCCATCTATCCCTGCGTATTAAATTATAATTATCAATGTTCATCATACTGTCTCTAATATCCTCTTTTAACCACGTTTCACTTAAAGCCACAACATGAAATTCACTCATCGACAAATGAGCACGTAAAAGATTTATATTAGATTTAAGTGAATTTATGTTGATATGGCAAATCCTTAACGCAGATATTTCCTTTGATACAACAGATGCAGAGCACACTGACATCTCACCAGAAGACACAGGATAAGAAAGCACAGGCGATAGTCATTCTTTTAACAGATTTATATCTTCAATCGAATTGATCCTTATAACTTCCTCTTTATCGGCACGTCTTACAAATATTGTATTTTCTTTATGCCACACATACTTATATTTTAAAAGTTTTGCCTTACTTCTTACTTTTTGTAGCAAGTTATAAAAATCCGGGGGTAAATAGGCATTTACATAAACACGACATTGTACAAAAGAGGAACAAATTTCTGTTGATAACAGGGACTTTTTTATCTTCATTGCCGATATGACCTCACTACCAGGTCGCAACGAAGAAAAGCGCACTAAGATAGAACGATGTTGTTTAACTCCCTCCGATGCTTCTGAAGTACTTCTAGAAGGCATTCTAAAAGTATCTATAATTTCCACCGGAGTAAGAATAACATTTAAGACAGAAGCAACTAAACAAACAAGTTGTCTTAAATCCTCATCACCACTTTCAGGTAAACCCGAAATAACCAGTGAGTCTGAACACTGTTTAACTTCCGTTCTCATTAAGCGTAAGTTTAATTTTTCTCTATCACGTTGAAGTTCCGATACTTGCGCTTTTAAACACTCATTCACTTTAGAGATTTCCATCACCTTACTACCCAGTTCCTTCGTTTGTTGAGCAATATCATTAAGCTTTAAAGAATTATCATTAATTTTCTTCTGCAATTCAGGAAGGCAGGCTACTTTAAATTTAATCTCAGAAAGATCAGCATTTAGATCCCCCTGTTCCTTCCTAAGAGCAGACACTTGAGCAGAACAATTAGTAATAGCGGACATAATCTGCTCAAATTGAGATGAAGAAACTGAAGCAGCACTCTCTGTAGTGTCCATTTGCTGCTCCTGAAACCCTAATACTTCCCTTAAGTTGACCCTTTCTAGTTCTTCAGTACATGAAACTAATTCATTTCTATCATTATAAACTCTGTGAGCATAACAGGTAGAGTTTTTTTGAAAGTATTTGTCACATTTACGACAATAAACTGCAGTTTTTACTACATCTTTTTTACAAGACATACACAACTGTGGCATTTTTTAAATAATTTAAAGTACTTTAAGACAGGAAAAATTAAACACCTGGACATTAGGCAACCATAAACACACCAGTGCAAGTATTAACGTACCCCTAAACATAGGCAATCCAAAATACAGCACTATATTATAGATAAGGTAGATTTAAAAATAAAATGTTCCACTGATAAGCCAAGATCCACTAATTGCTGTTTTGTATTACATTCAAAGATGGCACTATAACAATCAATTGACTTATGACATCCTTGTTATCTTTATTAAAAACACAAAAAACAGCGTAATCTTGTACTAACCAAATCCACCAGATGACAAAAACGTGTTAAGTTTTAAGGAAATAAATTCCTTAAATAAAGTACAAATAAAAATTGTGAATAATTGGATTCCTCTTTTTGCACAATCAAACACAATCTACACAAGTCCATTGACAGTCAGAAAAAATAACAAAAGTTCCAGATATTATACAAACAAAAAAGTCACAAAAACACTGCAGCAGATAACATCGACAACAAAGTTTATGAATATCACAAAATTTTTCACTAAAATACAGTATTAAAATATATAAAAGTAAATTTTGTAAGAGTACTTAAAAACACGTCTTGTGGATAAAACAGAAATCGTTATACTCTAGTCCCACTTTATCATTTATATGTCCTTTTAGGAAAAAACCTCAGCTTTCGTTTAAAAAAAAATCGTATCCATCTCCCTCAAAAATTGAAATTTATTTTTAATTTTGATTTTTTTTGGTCAAAAATTTTTTTTTTCAAAATGCTTATTTCCAATCGAAAGAGCATGAAAAAACCTTTCCAAAATGTACTTTGTCAAATTTGTATGTTTAATTGTTTAAGAGTAAAAAATTATTGAAATAAGCATTGTACTGAAAAACACAAAAATTTAACCCCCTCCCCCTCGGAAAATATTGGACTAGGTAAAAAAATATTTTCACGAAAAATTACTATCTATGAGTACTACAAAAGCCCCAAGTTTTGCTACGATTGGAGAAAAATTTTTCTCCACCTTGATCACTTGAGATGGAATCGCTCATATATATATCCAATATGGCGGTCGAATTTTAAAAAATTATTTAATTTACCTGAAACTTCTTACTCGGGGGTTTTCAGGATCGCTGATTACGAATCTGAAGTCAGATTTTAAAAATTCAAAATGGCGGATCCAATATGACGGTCGAATTTAAAAAATTTATTCGATCTACCGGAAACTTCTTACTCTGAGGTTGTCAGGGTCGCTGATTACGATTCATTGATTACACAGGTCAACAAAAAAAGGCTTACTTTTTTATGAGATATGATAGTGGTTTCCGAAGTATTTTTTAATGCTGAACACGATCCCGGGTCCAAAAATTGGCCATCACGTCAGGATTTTGAGAAAAGTGGGGGTAAAGACCCCAAAAAACGTGTTTTTGAGCGTTTTCAATATTTTTTCTCCTAAACCTGACGTGCCAGAAACTTCTACATAAATTTAAATTGAAGCTTGAATTGTCCACTTCAAGACTCATATCCGTAAGACAAAAAAAATAAATTTTTTTTCTAAAAATTAGGTTGAAGTTACCCAAAATGTGTATTTTTGGGTTGCTTTGATGGATTTTTTAAAATTGTTTTGGATTCGTTTGAAAATTGTTACTCGGAAGTTTTTGGGGTTGCTGATTACGAACCCGATATTAGTTTTCAAAAATTCAAAATGGCGGATCCAAGATAGCGGATGTCAAAATTTATAATTGATCGGATTCGGTTGAAAATTGTTACTCGGGGTTTTTTTGATACGCCATTTTGAATTTTTGAAAACTAATATCGGATACGTAATCAGCGACCCTAAAAACCCCCGAGTTACAATTTTCAAACGAATCCAAAACAATTTTAAAAAATCTATTAACCCTCCATCCGTCGCATGGTGAGAAGTTTCCTTACCCAGTTTTTTTTTATTTATAACTTTTAAAATACAAA
This sequence comes from Leptopilina myrica (nomen nudum), assembly GCA_032872475.1. Lineage (NCBI taxonomy): Eukaryota > Metazoa > Arthropoda > Insecta > Hymenoptera > Figitidae > Leptopilina > Leptopilina myrica (nomen nudum). The sequence goes on along the minus strand of CM065459.1, from coordinate 40,409,532 downwards.
AAGTTATAATTTCATATTCTCAGTACCTTTCTCAAAACTCTTCTTCTTTATTTTAAAACAATTTTTGTGTTTTTATTTATTTTAATTTTTTTGTAATTGAATTTTTAAGCATCAAATGTCAAGAATTTTTTATGCAAAGTGAGGAAACTTCTCACCGTGCGACTGACCGCGTTTACTCGATTTAATTTGTCATTAATTTTTTATTTAAATAATTAACAGAAAATGAAAGTTCATTTTACTTGCAATATGTTGTTTGGAAATTATAATGAACATTCCAAAAAAAATTTGGCATTTTAAAACAATTTAGGATTAATTTATGATGGGTGAGAAGTTTCCTCACCTGCGACGGATCGCGTTACAAAAAAAGATGCGACGGATGGAGGGTTAAAGCAACCCAAAAATACACATTTCGGGTAACTTCAACCTAATTTTTGGAAAACATTTTTATTTTTTTTTGTCTTACGGATATGAGTCTTGAAGTGGACAATTCAAGCTTCAATTTAAATTTATGTAGAAGTTTCTGGCACGTCAGGTTTAGGAGAAAAAAATATTGAAAACGCTCAAAAACACGTTTTTTGGGGTCTTTACCCCCACTTTTCTCAAAATCCTGACGTGATGGCCAATTTTTGGAACCGGGATCGTGTTCAGCGTCAAAAAATACTTCGGAAACCACTATCGTATCTCATAAAAAAAGTAAGCCTTTTTTTGTTGACCTGTGTTAGCCGTGAAAAGGGCTGATTGAAATCGGATTACCTTTTTAATGTTAGAATCCATTGATTAGCCCTGAAAAGGGCTCATTGTGTGTTGATTGCTTTTTTGGAGTTGAGAGCCATGTATTAGCCTTGAAAAGGGGTGGTTGAAATCGCATCATCTTTTTAATGTTGGAATCCATTGATTAGCCATAATAAACGTCTGAATGTATGTTGATTGCTTTTTTATAGTTGGAAGCCATGTATTAGCCCTAAAAGGGATGGTTGAAAATCTTTCTATTTAAAAATTTAATATTGAATTATAGAAAGATTGTCTTCTGCACCAGAGTACCGTTTTACTACCAACTGCTTATTACTAACAGGAATAAATAAATGCTCACTTTGAATTTCAGTGACGCCTGGAGCCATTGAAAATCTTTTTCCAAGTTTCTTTTGAATCTTCCAGTGCATCTGTTTGCTGTTATACAAAATTATGTAGAAGTTTATATGTGTTTTAATAGAAATGGACATTAGAAAAGTAGTTATTCTAAGTGATATTTCACTATATCATAGTATTAGTGTAAAATTTGATTCATACCATAGTATATTTCGCTTGCTGGGTGTAAAAACATGATACATAGGATTGGGGTTAAAAAACGTGATACCTCGGATTTGACTTGAAAAACATAACATATCGTCGTTTGAGTTGAAGAACATGACACGTCGATAACGAAAATTGTTTATTCAAATTTCGGTTGGTACCACTGACCGCGAATCTTAAAATGTCTTAAATCAACATAAAATGTATACAAAATTATTTAACCTATTTCTTCTTTGAATTGAAATATTATGAAGCGAAAGCATTTGTTTCATAAAAGTTTCAAAGACTTGCCACATTTAAAAATTAGCGGTCAGTGGTATCAACAGAAAATTAAAAAGAAAATTTTCTTTTTCGACGTGTCATGTTCTTCAACTCAAGCGAAGATATGTCATGTTTTTTAAGTCAAATCCGAGGTATCATATTTTTCAACGCCAATCCGATGTATCATGTTTTTACACCCAGCAAGCGATTTTATAGTGCGAAGAATACGAAATGGTTTATTTTAAAAATTACACTAAACAAGAGAAGTGCACTGAAACAAAGCGATTGATTACGAAGAATTTGTAAGATTATTTGGAATGAACTCAACAGCATGATATGTAGCAACAAGACGCACATCGGAAAGAACATCAGGGTAAGGTTGATTATTGACGTTTAAGTAAACGACACGAATTACAAAAATTACGATAGATGTGCCACAACTTTTTAAAACGCCTACACTGGTTGTTTTCGTATGACCAGCTTCTGAAACATAAGAACAAATAAGAAGGAAGCAAATTAATTAAAATTGACAATTTTAATGTAATAAAATGTTTTTTTATGTATTACTTAAAACAAATATTAATTTCGAGGTAAATTAAATTGATTAAAAAAATTATATATTTTAAGGTTATCAAAACTAATCACATTTGAGGATTTTTTTCATTACATTACATTACATTTTATAACTTTAAGGTGGAGTCTCATGTTGACGTAAAAACGTCAAAGCGTCGGAGTCAAAACGCAAATGCATGAGTGTCAAAGAAACAACTTTATATCAAACTCTCTTCGACCTTTAACGCTTTAACAGACATGAAACGGCACCATTAAAATATATGATTTTTTAAAAAGAATTTAATTTACCTCGAAATTAATAACTGTGGTAAATAATATGTAAAATCATTTTATTACATTAAAATTGTCAATTTCACTGGTCGACACCTAAAATGATTCAAAGATCCGACAATGGTATTCTCATAGGATTTTCATAGCTGAACACGAATATGACCTCCAAAAGTGCCCATCACGTCGAGATTTTGAGAAAAATGGACTCAAAGTTTCAAAACCCCTGTTTTTGGTCTTTTTTGATCACGTGTAGAGAATGATGCCGACGTGCTAGAAGTCTCTAATTTGGCTTAAATTTAATCTTGAACTATCATCTATAAGAATCAAATCGAAAAAGTTCTGAATCAGTCAACAATTTTCATATAGCACAACTTTTTCATGTGCGCACGCGCTCTACTTGTACTCATAGAGCTGTACACTGTGGCACTTTTATACTTATTAATTTTATTTGTGCTTTTTCTTGTTATTTCTTATTTTTCGGCTCCCTGAATGTTGCTGTTTGAATATAAGGTCGTTATTGAAAAAATCAAAATGTCGGTTTCAAAATGTCGGACAAATAAATTTTTAAAATTGATGGACTTGACTAAAACTTGGTATTTGGGGGTTTTCGAGGTCGATGATTACGAATCTTAAGTCAAAATTAAAAAATTTAAAATAGTGGTTTTAAAATTTGTATTAATTAACGATCCCAAAAATGACAAATAACAATAAATAGCGCAAATAAAATTAAAAAGTAAGAGTGCCATAGTGTACCGCTCTATGAGTACAAGTAGAGCGCGTGCGCATATGAAAAAGTTGTGCTATATGAAAATTGTTGACTGATTCAGAACTTTCTCGATTTGATTCTTATAAATGACAGTTCAAGCTTTAATTTAAGCCTAATTAGAGACTTCTAGCACGTCAGCATCATTCTCTACACGTGATCAAAAAGCCCAAAAACAGGGTTTTTGAAACTTTGAGTCCATTTTTCTCAAAATCTCGACGTGATGGGCATATTTGGAGGCCATATTCGAATTCAGCGATGAAAATCCTATGAGAATATCATTGTCCGTTCTTTGAATCAGAGAAAAAGTAAGTTTTTGTCGACCAGTGTTTTCAATAAGTTTGATTCATTTCTATTTGTTACACCGACACACAAAAAAATGTGGATTGACAGGACTGCCATGTGGTAGATTTTCTTCCTTAAGATGTATCGAAAGAGAAAACATTGTCCGACCTAAAAGTCAGTTCGTGTTTTTTACAGGCTTGGTGGGAGGGGTGAATTTTGAGAAACTGATTTTTATGGGAATTTACTTAATTTCTATAAATAAAGCTGAATTTTCGCTTCTTCTGAATTTTTTTTAGAATTCAGTGACTTCAATAAGATAAAAATTGAATATATAAAAGAAATTAAAAGTGTCGGATCTAAAATGGTAGATTTAAAAAAAATTGTTTAGATTTCCTTGAAACTTCTTACTCAGGGGTTTTTAGGGTTGCTGATTACGAATCTGACATCCGATTTTTTAAATTCAAAATGGCGGATCCAATGTCAGCCAATTTTTTTAAAAATTCCTCGCATTTATTTGAAACTCGTTACTCGGTGGTTTTCGGGGTCGCTGATTACAAATATGATGTTTGTTTATTAAAATTCAATATAGCGAATCCAATATGGCGGACAAAATATATTTAAATGAATGAAATCGATTGAAACTTGTTACTACGTGGGGATTATGGACGTTGCCGAATACGTTAAAATTTCAAAATGACGGATCAAACACGACTTATGATGCAATTGTTCTCAGATTTTCTTGATACACGGAAAAAAAAGTACGTGAATCTTTCCTTGAATGTGCTTGACTTTTGGATAGGACACAAAATACAAGGCATTATCGTATACTTTTTATTAGAAAATATTAGAAAGTTCTAGAATTATTCTAGTGCTAGTATGGGCCACAGTGTTTTTTAAACTTGAATTAAAAGTCATTTGTTAAGTTTTATAATGTACGTGAAAGATTAATTGACTGCGCTTGAAAATCCTGTAAAGCATGCGCAGTGTGCGTTGCCCGTTTCTATCCAAGGTAAATAACAGCTGATCGTCTGTTTCCATTTGTGGTTATTTCAGATGTGAATATACTATTATTTTATGAAAAATAAATAGTGTTAATATATATTTGTCTTCAAGAATTGACTTTCAAAAACATATTTTTTATGTTGTGTTTCTCACAAAACAGAATGTTATGTAGTTCTCAGTTTTCAGTGAAATAGCATGTCTCTCAAGTTGTGAAAAATTTCACCATGTTGTATATAAGAACAATTCGATACATACTTTTAAGTGTTAAGTGTGTGTTTATATTAAAGTTATACGCGAATGTATGTATGTGTTATACGTTAGTTAATAAGTGTTGATAAACGTCGAAAAGTGATACAATAATAATTGTTTTTTGTTTGTGGGATTAATTATCTAAATATGTAAATGTGAAAGTCAAGTGAGTCAATGAAAATTTCACGTACTTTTTTCCTGGTACTTAGTACTCAGCTCAAACTTTTTGAGATTGTAGTATCACAGAAATGCTATTAAGTTTTAATTAAACATTTACAGTAAACCATTTCTGGATTATCAAAAATTCATATTTAAAATTAGCGACTAGAGGAAACATCTAAGTACTAAGTATCATGAAAGTTTGAGAACAATTTAATTGTAAGTCGTATTGGATCCGACATTTTGAATTTTTAATATCCAACATCAGATTCGTATTCGATGACCTCGAAAATTCCCACTGAGTAGCAAGTTTCAATCTATTTCATTCATTTAAATATATTTTGTCCGACATATTGGATCCGCCATACTGAATTTTGATAAACTAACATTATATTCGTAATCAGCGACCCCAAAAACAGACTAGAGACAGGAGGGCTAACTGCAGTAGTGGGGGTAGGACAAATATAGGAGGATTATGAAGGCGTGGTTAGATTGCGCCAAGTATCGTGTTTTGATTCTGCACTTCCATTCACACACGCGTGTCACGTATTTATATATAACGTAAGAATATATGAGATGTGCAGAACCAAAACAAGATATTTGGCGCAATCTAACCATTCCTTCATAATCCCACTAATTCTGACTCTCTGCTGTGAGTAAGAAAACAGCCGTGTAACGTCAATTTTATTTAAATGGGTGACGTCATACGTATACGTTCACGTACCAGGCATTGTCTTGTCGCCTTAAGGCCTTTATCCAATAGGTTCCCAAAACTCTGCGTTTGTCTGCGAATGAATGCGTTGCGTTGATTTTAGCATATCTTGTCATAGTATCCGACTGAACGCAGAGTTTTGAGAACCTATTGGAGAAAGGACATTAAGTTAGTTCTACATTGGAAGCGCAGAAGGGTGACATCAGCACGTCAACGTTCATGTTTACATCTGCGCATCCAATGTAGAACTAACTTTAGGCGAGAACACAATACACTGTACGCGAACGTATGACGTCACCCATTTGCATAGCATTGTGACGCCAGCACGTCAACGTCCACGTCTGCGCATCCAATACTTTAAAGGCCTTTCTCCAATAGGTTCCCAAAACTCTGTGTTTAGGCCTAAGCAGAATAAAACGGGAAGCGAACGCAAGCATGAGATAGAAAAGGACAGAAGTTGGTTTGTCATTTTCTATCACATGCTTACGTTCACGTTACTTTTTTATTCTGCGTTGGGCTTTTGTCTGCGAATGACTGCGTTGCGTTAATATTAGCATATGTTGCCATAGCAACCGACGCGATGCAGAGTTTTGGGAACTTATTCGGATCTGAAATCATGTGAATCTAACCATCGTTGTACCTGCTTTCGAAAACCGTCTTGGTAGATCGAGGAAGTAAGATTGATTAACGAAGTCAGTAAGAGGTCCAAATTATATGATCCTTCCGAAAGATATCACGAAACACCGGAAGGAAGAGGAAGAATTTGTGAAGAAATCGCTTATTTATTTCCTGGTAAAGTAATTCTTATATTAATTTAATTAATTATATTTATATTATATTAATTTAATTTAGTTTTTAAAATTATTTTTAATTGTTAGGATATTCTGCTCCCGCGTTCACTGAGAGAAGTCTGAGGCGTAATAGTTCTCGCTAGCCGTCACTATACGCTACTTTGCTTGTTGCGTTTGAGTTGTTCCGAATCTGGTGCTGAGACGCCCCGAATAGTATGTATTTTGCATATACTTTTAATTTTGCGTTTATGATTAAATTTCTTCAAGTAAAATTAATATTTATTATTACTTGTTGTTTGTAGGTAACGTTACAAAATAGTTAGAGATTGTTGTCCTTGATAAAATTCAATCTTTAAAAAACAAAACATTAGACGCCTCTGAAATGTTTCTAATGAGTATATCTCATTCAATAAAAATTCTGAATGATAAACAGAAACTGAATGTACAGTTCAAAATTTAAAAAATTTTAAAAGACGAAATAGATGCCCAAGAGATTTCTGATTCGTAACAATTAATATAATGCAAAATAGTAATTAGTTTTTCAACTTAAACATTTGAATGCAATTTATTTTCATTTTGAATGTAAAACTTTTTAAGGATTCTTTATTTATGTAAATGACAAAGAAATTATTGTTAAAATTGTTAATTTATTTAATAATTTAAAATCTAGTCGTTTCCTATTTAATGAGAAGCATCAATATGCAATTGAAAATAATTGCATACATTTTTTTAAGAATTTAGATAATATCTTCTTTGTACAATAAGTATACCTCGTAAATGTCACAGGTTTACAAATTAAAAACTTTTTTTTGCCAATCAAACAAAACATTTTTTTCGATTAGTAGGTGTTTTCTGAGTAACAAAATCATAGTTTTAATTTTTTTCCCTCGTGTAGTTTTTTTGTAGCTTCAAATTTTGTATTTTTGAGCAGCGACGGCACTTAAATTTACCTGTAGGAAAATCAACTCGTTCAAAAATGATGAATAGGATGTCGTTGGAAAGGTAATTAAATTATCTTTCAATCCATATATTACAGAATAAAATTGAATAAAAATTGAGAGAGCTACAGTCGATTTAAGATCAAATTTCATGCAAATTTCGATGATTTTTAGACATTTGAGTAACTGTTGATAATTTTTTCCACAACAAGCAGTTGACATGAGGGAATTTTCCTCTCATTATTATCTTTTGATCCATCCTGGAAAATGCGCGACCTTAAGGTATTTTCACCATAGGTGGCGCCTGTTCTCGGCCGCTTACCAGTGAAGCCACGAAATTTCAATATGTAATTATAAGAAGTGCTGTATGGTGCGTGTACGCGATTCGTGCGAATGTGACTTCGCTCAGCGCGCGCATATAAAGGGATCACCGACCCATGTACTTTGAGAACTATTGCCGGACCTCTCATTGCACGGAGAGGTCGAATGTAGTTTGACTGAGTTAAATGAAAGCTAACTTGAAATTCACGCAAGTCCGCTTGATTTTTGTTCATATACCTTATTCCCAACTCTTCCATGCTACGAGCCTCGACCAGCAGCCTGAAGGAGAAGGATGGAAGGAGGGAAGCCATTCTCCAGCCGCCCGCCTGCCAAATCTCTCCTACCTACGGTGCCAGCTCATCGCTCTCGACCGACGCAGTGCCACTTACCAAATCAACTCCCCCCGCCACCGGCAGTACTAAGGCCCCCACTGTCCGCCCCCCTGCCCCGCAAACACCTCCCGACAATCTCGCTCACTGACCATGCTAGGGTTCAACGGGCTAAGGATTTCGCCACAATAGTGACTGCACAATGCAATTCTGAGGGTTGCAATGGTTCCCCGAGTGGTTCTCCGGCGTTTTCCACTTGTTACAGTCCGGAGTATCACTATGCCGACTTCTCTACCCAACTAAAGGGTTATGAATCCCAATAAGGGTTAAAGTCTCCAATCCCGTAATTCAAAAGTTCAATCAGCCCTTTTTAGGGCTCTACAGACTTTTTATTCCAAAAAATATTTGAAGGAAATTCCCTACCCGTAAAAAGGGAAATTCGCCCATGTCACAGTAGAAAATATTTAGATTTTAAATTTTTTATTGATAGCTTATTCCATTGAGAAACTTTTGAGCCCTTGTGGACCTTGATTGGATTAAAAATGAAAATTCTACACTACATTTAGTAAACGAAACTACTTTGCCATTTTTAGTATACTTTTCAATATTTGCAGCAAACATGCAAATAGTGAAATAAAGTTAAGTGCTAAAGTTACTAAAATCACACATCAAGAAATTCTAGAGTTGCTCAATTCGAATACAATATCAAATATCAAAATTTCAAAATGGCGGATCCAATATGGCGGACAAGGTTTTTTAAAAATCGATTAAATTTATGACAATTTCGTTACTCGGAATTTTTCGGTGTCGCTGATGACGAGTCTTATGTCAGATTTTAAAAATTAAAAATGGTAGCTTCAATAGAATAGACGAGTTTTGGCTCTCTGATTAGGTCTCTGATTACAAATTCCATGTCATATTTTGAAAATTCAAAGAGGTGGATTCAGTCTGTGCGAACATATTTTGAAAGTTTAAAGATAAACTCATGAAAATTAATACTTTGGGATTTCTGGGGTCTCCAATTCGGAAACCAACATTGGTTTTAAAATTTTTAAATTGATGTTATGTTGATGGAATATAAAAACTTTAGGAGAGACTGGTTAAATTTTGCATAAATGATTTTTTTTGCAATATAATCCGCTTGGATGCAAATATTTGTATATCAATATTGTAGGGCAACATGTCCTCTACAACTTTCAATAAATAAGTTGCTGATATTTTCGCATAAAATACAGGTTTTGTCCTTTTTTGAAAATTTTGTTTATTTTAACTTTTCGCCCCATGCTGGGGCGAAAAGTTAAATTCTATTTTTAGCCTACTAAAACTATTTTCTGATAGGTGATAAGTATTAGATAAGTTACAGTATACGTAAACAAGTAATTTAGTACATAAAAGATCTTTGTTTATTTAAAAAAGCTTTAGAATAGTTGTAAAGTTAAAAAATTAAAATTTCAAAAAAAAAAATTTTTGGTTTATTTTATGTGAACGGTCTTGTTTTTTGACAGAGTTTTTGTCTTTCACAACAAATATAAAAAATCTGACTAAAGATATTTAGCAAATACCTTTAGGTATCTCTTTAAGGGACCCAAATAATGAAGTAAAAAAATCGTGGTGAGGAAAATGCAAAAAATATACATAACAGTTGATATTTTCTTTTTTCGAAAAAATTTTCAAAAGTAGGTTGAAAAAAATCTTTCAATATAGACACCACAAAAATTAACAGAATTGCACACAACTCCGGACATTTATTTAGGATGATAATACCCTTCTATAATTAAAATTACAATGCTCCAATTATTCCCGTTCGAAAGATAATGAATTTTAACGGTTTTGGCAGTTTAACTTTTCGCCCCAGTATCTCCTACTCTAATTGCAATAAACTATCTTAATTTTAATTTTCAATAAATTTTTATAACTTTTTTACTGCAATACATTTTAAATATATGTAATTAACTTTATCAAAGTACATTTAAAAAACAAAAGTTTTTAAATAATAAATTAAAATTATTTTTTTAAATGTTTTCGAGCCCTTTAACATTCTTCATCCCCCTCCTTGATGTTTTCAGTGTCTGTATTTTGAATGAGATTTAAAATCTATTGCAGTTAAAAAGTTATAAAAATTTATTGAAAATAAAAATTAAGATAGTTTATTGCAATTAGAGTAAAGTTTTTATTTTCCATCAACATAACATCAATTAAAAAATTTTAAAACCAATGTTGGTTTCCGAATTGGAGACCCCAGAAATCCCAAAGTATTAATTTTCATGAGTTTATCTTTAAACTTTCAAAATATGTTCGCACAGACTGAATCCACCTCTTTGAATTTTCAAAATATGACATGGAATTTGTAATCAGAGACCTAATCAGAGAGCCAAAACTCGTCTATTCTATTGAAGCTACCATTTTTAATTTTTAAAATCTGACATAAGACTCGTCATCAGCGACACCGAAAAATTCCGAGTAACGAAATTGTCATAAATTTAATCGATTTTTAAAAAACCTTGTCCGCCATATTGGATCCGCCATTTTGAAATTTTGATATTTGATATTGTATTCGAATTGAGCAACTCTAGAATTTCTTGATGTGTGATTTTAGTAACTTTAGCACTTAACTTTATTTCACTATTTGCATGTTTGCTGCAAATATTGAAAAGTATACTAAAAATGGCAAAGTAGTTTCGTTTACTAAATGTAGTGTAGAATTTTCATTTTTAATCCAATCAAGGTCCACAAGGGCTCAAAAGTTTCTCAATGGAATAAGCTATCAATAAAAAATTTAAAATCTAAATATTTTCTACTGTGACATGGGCGAATTTCCCTTTTTACGGGTAGGGAATTTCCTTCAAATATTTTTTGGAATAAAAAGTCTGTAGAGCCCTAAAAAGGGCTGATTGAACTTTTGAATTACGGGATTGGAGACTTTAACCCTTATTGGGATTCATAACCCTTTAGTTGGGTAGAGAAGTCGGCATAGTGATACTCCGGACTGTAACAAGTGGAAAACGCCGGAGAACCACTCGGGGAACCATTGCAACCCTCAGAATTGCATTGTGCAGTCACTATTGTGGCGAAATCCTTAGCCCGTTGAACCCTAGCATGGTCAGTGAGCGAGATTGTCGGGAGGTGTTTGCGGGGCAGGGGGGCGGACAGTGGGGGCCTTAGTACTGCCGGTGGCGGGGGGAGTTGATTTGGTAAGTGGCACTGCGTCGGTCGAGAGCGATGAGCTGGCACCGTAGGTAGGAGAGATTTGGCAGGCGGGCGGCTGGAGAATGGCTTCCCTCCTTCCATCCTTCTCCTTCAGGCTGCTGGTCGAGGCTCGTAGCATGGAAGAGTTGGGAATAAGGTATATGAACAAAAATCAAGCGGACTTGCGTGAATTTCAAGTTAGCTTTCATTTAACTCAGTCAAACTACATTCGACCTCTCCGTGCAATGAGAGGTCCGGCAATAGTTCTCAAAGTACATGGGTCGGTGATCCCTTTATATGCGCGCGCTGAGCGAAGTCACATTCGCACGAATCGCGTACACGCACCATACAGCACTTCTTATAATTACATATTGAAATTTCGTGGCTTCACTGGTAAGCGGCCGAGAACAGGCGCCACCTATGGTGAAAATACCTTAAGGTCGCGCATTTTCCAGGATGGATCAAAAGATAATAATGAGAGGAAAATTCCCTCATGTCAACTGCTTGTTGTGGAAAAAATTATCAACAGTTACTCAAGTGTCTAAAAATCATCGAAATTTGCATGAAATTTGATCTTAAATCGACTGTAGCTCTCTCAATTTTTATTCAATTTTATTCTGTAATATATGGATTGAAAGATAATTTAATTACCTTTCCAACGACATCCTATTCATCATTTTTGAACGAGTTGATTTTCCTACAGGTAAATTTAAGTGCCGTCGCTGCTCAAAAATACAAAATTTGAAGCTACAAAAAAACTACACGAGGGAAAAAAATTAAAACTATGATTTTGTTACTCAGAAAACACCTACTAATCGAAAAAAATGTTTTGTTTGATTGGCAATTTCACTGTAAACCAGTGTATTTATTTATTATGAAATATTATTAAAAAATTTTGTATTATTTTCATTTGTTAAATAATTTTAAGCATAATTTAATTAGTATATATTATTTTATATAAACTACATTTATTCAATTTTTCTTTGTTATCAATAAGCTTTTACTAACCAAGTATATTTTGATTTCTATCTTCTGGTGTTAAATGAGAGTATTGTGAAGGATGCTCATTTTTATTTTTCAGTGATTCTGTAATTAGCCAAGTGTGAAGACAACATGTTGCTTGTATAATTTTTCTTGTTACTTTGAGTGAAGTTTTCATCGGGTTTCTATATACTCTCCACCTTGCTCCTAAAATGCCGAAAGCTCTTTCTACTACACGTCTAGAGCGACTTAATCGATAGTTGAATACATTTTGCTTCTGGCTTAGTGGATTTCTTTTCCGATATGGAGTCATCAAATATTTACTTAATCCAAATGCCTCATCTGCAACCAAGACATATGGAAAAGTAGGTATATTTTCATAAATAGACAAAATTATTTAAATTATTAATTAAAAATTGTTGGTCTTCAAGTCTTCATTATATTCAAAATATTGAAAGAAAATTGGTTTCAAATTCAAATAATTAAAAATAAACTTTTAATCAAGATAAATCTAACACGAACCCAACCTATAATTCGTTTTCTTCTTATATACCTTTCTTGGGAGCGCGACACATATTTTTTTTGTAAAAATTACGTACCTAATCTGCTATTAGGGTTCTGGTTAGAATTTTCAATACTCGGATCTTGGTTGCTAATGTCATTATGAGTTGTATTATTTGGTTGAATTTTGCTGTAAAAATTTAATAAATATTTGAGTTATTATCTGTTAAATAAGGAGAATATTTAGTAGTATATTTAGTTTAAGAAAAAATATATCCTTTCTCAGTGCTTGTGTTATCAATAAAATTATTATATTAATTTAATTTAGTTCTTAAAATTATTTTTAATTGTTAGGATCTTCTGCTCCCGCGTTCACTGAGAGAAGTCCGAGGCGTAATAGTTCCCGGTAGCCGTCGCTATACTTTTGGGCCTCTTACTGACTTCGTTAATCAATCTTACTTCATCGAACCACTTTCTTTTTTCCTTTGATAATGGAGCTGAAACAATTATAATATAAGATTTATGTGCACATATTATTAAAATCAAAATTAATACTATATTATTAAAATTAAAATATACTAACTGAAACTGACGAGCCCATATTCTCCTATAACTAAGCAATGAGTCTCCTTGTCGATATCTTTAAAGCAAGTGTGAAACAGCAAATTATTAAATTCTGATAGTGGGATAACCCACTCGCAGTTCCAACGCCTATACGTTTCCTGTAATAAAACATTATAAATTACTACTTTAAAAATATAAATATGAATTCCTAAATATAAATAATTCTATTAATCCTTTTTTAATCGATTATCGGAAGAGTGATAAATGAAACAATGTTACATTAGTTTTGCAACGTTTCGGTGTCTTGGTTTGACACCATCATCAGGCCACTTTATTGAACAATGAAAATTATTTTTTTATTTAAAATTTTTTACAAGTAAAATAAACTTAAAATTTTTTTCAAAAAAGTAAAATAAATTAAATTAACACAAAATTAATATCTACCTAGTCGTATCACAAAATATTTTAATAAATTATTTAAATAAATAATTTGTTACATTAGTTACATTTGTAACACGTCTTAAAAACATAAAATACGTCCGGTTATCTTAAATATAAATATCATAAAAATCAACTAACTATGACAAACACTACGAAAGCGAAATTTTATAGTTTACCAAAAATTCACAAAGAAAATGTACCTCTACGACCGATTGTTTCTCTTGTGAACAGTCCAACACATTTTCTAGCTAAAACTGTGTACGAAGAATTAAAATCTGCAATTCCTTTGCCTAAATCGCACATAAATAACAGCTTCGAATTAAAAGATAAATTGAAAAATATTTCGTTACCAGATGATTTTGTATTACTGTCTTTAGACGTCAGTTCACTCTTTACAAATGTCTCACACGAACTAGTTCTCCAAAGCTTAGATAAAAGAATCACAAATATTCAAAATTCTTGTAAAATTCCATTTGTTGATCTAACTAATTGTGTTAAGTTTCTTTTCGATAATACTATCTTTCTTTTTAATGAAAAAATTTAACAACAAATTTACGGTACCTAATGGGTTCTCCAATATCACCACTATTTGCAGATATTCTCGTGGATGACCTTGAAAGTGATTGTTTAAAAATATTAAAAAATAAATTTAACTGTATTCCTGTTTTTTATTTTAGATATGTGGACGACATACTATTAAGTGTCCACTCAGATCATGTCGACTTAGTATTAGATGTTTTTAACTCTTATAATAAAAATTTAAAATTTACTTATGAATTAGACGTTAATAATCAAATTAGTTTTCTCGATATGACATTAATTAAAGACAATAAAAAACTTATTACTAATTGGTTCCAAAAACCATCATCTTCTAATAGAGTTATCAATTACTTTTCAGGCCATCCAATCCAACCAGAAAGAAACATTATTTATAATTTGTTGGATAGAGCTATCTTCTTATCACATGAATCTTTTCACAAATGTAATATAGATGTTAGAATATTAGTTTTTTTTAATTGGTCATTTGGCAACCATGTAGAATAAATTTTAATTCTAAATTAGCAACGCCGCAACTCAGGAACGCTATGCCTGAGGATATTTGACACCCTGATAACGCCAAATATCACATCATGAGATGCCTTCAACTAAGAGAAGCTTATAAGAAAATAAAATTAGAGGGACAAAGAAATTATTATTTCTTTCTTTCTCAATTAAATAGCGAAAATAATCACTAGTTATTAGTAATTGCACCGGCGCAATCAATGCTACCTTCACCGAAACTTGCGGCAATTTTATTAAACAAACCCAAATAGCAAATGTGAACTTCGCATACAAAATTCAATTCTGTAAACCATAAAAGGAGGCGCAATGTTGCAGCCAATATATACATATGGGACATTCCACGTCAACCGGATCAGAAGGATGGCCAAAATTCTATGCAACCAATTTCAAAGGTTAAGGTCTTAAAATGATCGTGTGAATGTCCTCTATTGAAAGCAATCTGGTCTTTTGATTGATATAATATGGCGGAATAAATATGGCGCCTAAACTGATTGAAAATAAAATTATTTTTCAAATCTCGTTTGATTTTGAGAAACACAGCACTCGCAAAAAGAAAATAACACTTGCTCTGCATGTTTTCGAGGTCGCTGATTACGAATCTGGAGTCAGATTTTTAAAATTCAAAATGGCGGATCAAAAATGTCGGACATAAAAATTAAAAATCGACCAAATCGGCTAAAATTCACTACTCGGGGGTTTTCAGGGTTGCTGATTACGAATCTGACGTCAGATTTTTAAAATTTAAAATGGCGGATCCAAAATGGCGAACATAAAAATTAAAAATCGACCAAATCGCCTAAAATTCGCTACTCGGTGATTTTCAGGGTTGCTGATTACGAATCTGACGTTAGATTTTCAAAATTCAAAATGGCGGATCCAAAATGGCGGACATACAAAGTTAAAAATTGTCCAAATCGGCTGAAATTCGCTACTCGGGGGTTTTTAGGGTCGCTGATTATGAAAACGATGCAACAATAAGTATCTTCAATGGTAAATCGGAGGAAATTGTAATTAGGGGACGTGACGACTCCTATTTTGAAGCAAGATGTTTTGATAACTCTCTTAATCTGAATTAGTTAAATTTCACTGATTTGCAATGATTGACTTCTCATGATTTTAATCAGTGAAATTTTATTGCTAATCAGTGAAAAATGACTAAAATTTCAGTTATTTTTTACTGATTGACCAATGAAAAATAAATAATAAATTTCAGTCATTTTTCACTGATTGTTTCTCATTTTTATTATGAATTATAATATGTATTCATAATACATATGGCAAATATGCAACGCTCGCTCATGCGCTTTTAGTAACAGATTTTTCACCATATATAAGGTCACGCTGCGCTTGCTCTATTGCGCGGTGTGAGCCAATCTGCGCGCGTCTTTCTCCCACCATTCCGCATCGTAGAACGTGAACCTAGAGCTCGTCTCTCCTCATTTGAGCTTGAGCTATCAGTAAGCACATTCAGCTTCAAATAGTTTAAATAAAACTTGCATAACTTTTCGTATTTCCAAAGCTTTTGGAAACTCTCGCAGTGTTCGAAATTTTTCGTCCTCTTTACTTTACTTTTATTGTTTTTCTCTTTTGAGAGGAATTTCTGGGAACTTGCTGAGGTCCAGAAATTATTCTTTCTTTCTGTAGAATAAAAGAAACTTCATTCCGTATTTTTTTATAGGTTTTTGGGAATCCATTCCTTTCTGTAGATTCAAAAGACCTCTATTGAGGTTTAATTTTTTTTTAGATTTAAGAGGATAATTTTATTAAATTTTGGTTTTTTGTATGTTTCATTATGTCTGATTGTAAAGTAGGAAGCGACTGTAAAAAAGAGTTAGAAGAACTCTTGGCAGGACTTAAAAATAAATTTTCTAGTTTACCTGAAAATGACCCTTTACGAATATCTATTCTCACAGTTGCTCCTGATTGTTGGCCAATACGGAAGATTGAAGAAGAGTTCAATACTTCTTTCAGAATGGCGCAACAATCGAAGCAACTAAAAAAGATGGCAGGAGTTTTATGTACACCACCTCCAAAAAAGGGAAAAACTTTACCTGAAAGTACTGTTGTAGCAGTGAGAAACTTCTATTTGAGTGGCATAAATAGTAGGATTATGGCAAATAAGAAAGATGTTGTAAGTGTAAGAATTGACGGTCAAAAACAAAGTGTACAGAAGCGATTGTTACTTTGTGATGTAAGAGTACTCCATGAGCAATTCACAGAACAGAATTCTGAGATCCATATTGGGCTAAGTAAATTTACAGATTTACGACCAAAATGGTGTGTACTTGCTGGTGCAAGTGGAACACATAGTGTATGTGTATGCGTTCTTCATGAAAATTTTAAATTAATGCTTGACGTTATTGATCTCAGAAATTTGACAAATCATTTAGAGACTCCACTACTAAGTTATACTGATTGCTTGAATTTTTTTACATGTAAAGACGCGTCACCGCTTTGCTACTTAAATGAATGCGAGAACTGTCCAAAAATTGAATTTTTTTTTGATTTTCTAATGAATGTTCTAAAAAAAACAAAATACCTGAAGTTATTTATAGCAAGTGGCAGTCTACTGATAGGTGTACGCTTATTAAAGAATGCCTTTCTGCTGAAAATTTTGTTGACGAGCTATCTGATCAGTTGCAAAAATTATTGACTCATCATTTTATTGCTAAGAACCAATCAGAATTTTTATTCCAGCGAAAGAACAATCTAAGTGAAGATGAAGTTTTTGTGCAATGTGATTTTTCTGAAAATTACGCATATGTTGTACAAAATGCTGCTCAAACGTTCCATTATAATAATGACCAATGCACGGTACATCCTGTTGTAGTTTACTACAGAGTTGATAATGAAATTAAACACTCTAGTTTTGTATTGTTATCCGACTCTACAACCCATGATACAAGTGCTGTGTACATTATGCAAGAAATGGTTGTGCCTGAGATAAAGAAATTGTGCCCAAAAGCAAAAAAAATCATTTATGCTACTGATGGTGCTAAGCAACATTACAAAAACAAGTTTCAAATGATGAACTTAATGCATCATGTACAAGACTTTGGCCTTGAAGCAGAATGGTTTTTCCATGCAACTGCCCATGGTAAAGGTGCTTGTGATGGTGTTGGTTCTATTTTGAAAAGAGAAGCCACGCGAGCTAGCCTACAAGCTGCACCATCAGAAGCAATTTTGACATCACAAGATTTATACAAATGAGCACAAAAAAAAATTCAAAATATAAAAATTTTTTATTACAGCAAACAAATGCATTGCAAGATACAAAAAAAACTTGCAAGAAGATTTTCAAAGGCTCCAAGCGTCACTAAAATTCAAAGTGGGCATGCATTTATTCCTGATGTGAGCAATAATCAGTTGGTAGTAAAACGGTATTCTGGTGCAGTAGATGTTCTTTCTATAGTTCAATATTGAATTTTTGAAACCATTCAAGTAAAATTATCTTCAATCAGCCCTTTTCAGGGCTAACAAATCAATCATGCCACCAAAAAACATCATCTTCAATCAGCCCTTTTCAGAGCTGACAAATCAATCATGCCACCAAAAAACATCATCTTCAATCAGCCCTTTTCAGGGCTAACAAATCAATCATAACACCAAAAAACATTATCAACTATTTCAGATGTTCGACCGAACATTCCTGTCATTTTGATAAAATTTTTTTAAATTCTTTCCGCCATTTTGGATCCGCCATTTTGAATTTTGAAAATCTAACGTCAGATTCGTAATCAGCAACCCTGAAAACCCCCGAGTAGCGAATTTTAGCCGATTTGGTCGATTTTTAATTTTTTATGTCCGCCATTTTGGATCCGCTATTTTGAATTTTGAAAATCTAACGTCAGATTCGTAATCAGCAACCCTGAAAATCACCGAGTAGCGAATTTTAGGCGATTTGGTCGATTTTTAATTTTTATGTTCGCCATTTTGGATCCGCCATTTTAAATTTTAAAAATCTGACGTCAGATTCGTAATCAGCAACCCTGAAAACCCCCGAGTAGTGAATTTTAGCCGATTTGGTCGATTTTTAATTTTTATGTCCGCCATTTTTGATCCGCCATTTTGAATTTTAAAAATCTGACTCCAGATTCGTAATCAGCGACCTCGAAAACATGCAAAGCAAGTGTTATTTTCTTTTTGCGAGTGCTGTGTCTCTCAAAATCAAACGAGATTTGAAAAATAATTTTATTTTCAATCAGTTTAGGCGCCATATTTATTCCGCCATATTATATCAATCAAAAGACCAGATTGCTTTCAATA
Organism: Leptopilina myrica (nomen nudum); assembly: GCA_032872475.1. Classification (NCBI taxonomy): domain Eukaryota; kingdom Metazoa; phylum Arthropoda; class Insecta; order Hymenoptera; family Figitidae; genus Leptopilina; species Leptopilina myrica (nomen nudum). The sequence goes on along the minus strand of CM065459.1, from coordinate 40,390,588 downwards.
GAGGACATTCACACGATCATTTTAAGACCTTAACCTTTGAAATTGGTTGCATAGAATTTTGGCCATCCTTCTGATCCGGTTAACGTGGAATGTCCCATATATATATATATATATATATATATATATCCTATTTGTCATTGCTATTTAAAAATAACAAAATACGCTGTGAGGTTGCGCATGTATGGGGATGGTTGGCGGCAACACACACAACTGCGCAACCGCTGGTTATAAGCACCAACACACTCACTGGCTCCCTCGGTTACAGCACTAATACCTTGATGGCCTCCATGCTACGGGCACCAACACAAGCGAGCTATGCTTGCCTTCAATCGCTACCTTGTTGTCCGTAGACCTTTTCTTTCCCTTAGGGCCTATAAGCCGTGGAATACAGCATCAAAACAAACGCACGTGCGTTACAGCTGACTCAATTACGCATCAAGCTAGATGCGCAAACAACAAATTGACAATAGTTAAACATTTTGTTGTAAACATTTTTGTTACAACAAAATGCCGGAGGACATTAGGTTGTGTGTATATGTGCATACGCAATACTCAATATGTAACTACATATACAAACAAACTATAAAAAGTAGGAACAATATAATTACAATAAATAAATTATAGTCACTATAATAACTAAGATAAATAATAATTTTATTAATTAAACAATATAATTATTATTTCAATTCTAAGTTATTTCAAAAATAATGTCTAGAAAAGTATCATATTAACAGACTATTTCCGTTCTCACAGACCTACCGTGAGATTCAAAACGTCAGCAAAAATGCATAGGACAATGGGCCCACGATTTTCTCCTACTCCTTACTCCTACTACCTAAAATTTTCCGTTTTCCCCCCTTTTTGCACTAAAGGTAAGGGTTGGAGGCTTGTCGCGAAATACCAATCTATGCAGTACGAATTCTCGCTTCTTATCGAAGACACCTCTCCTGGGTCTAACCTAGCAAGTGTTTTGGGAAAGAGAAATTTCGCGAAAAAAGCCCGTCCGCGACCCGGAACTCGAATTGCATGATTTAGGGCAGACGTTAAAATTTTTAAATTCTCTGAGCCGGTGGAGTCCAGTGCGGGCTGATTTTCGAGAGATTCTGAAATTATTAATACTAGAACAAATTCTGCGCGCAACGCGCGCCCATTCAATTCTTTGAACTATAAACTACTATGCTACAAATACAATTTTATACCGATACCACAACATTGTGAAATATCATTCAAAATTACTACTTTTCACTAATCTCCATCCTTATTTATAACGCACTAAAATAATAATGCTTGCATTATTGGTTACCTTTTCCAAATTTGCAATTTCAAAAGACTTTATAATATAACAAAACAAACTAAATTAATAAGAATCTAAAATTTCCTTATAAACATAAATTTTTATATTGGCAACTGCAGAGCTGCGTTGGCCCTCTGGTGTCTACCCACTTCTAGTAGTTGTATTTTCATTTCGTCTCTCTCTCTAACATATGTAGAAATAAGAGATAAAAACCAAGATGTCAGACGCAAGTGGGTAAAAGGATGGGTCAGTTTCTCATGTTTTCGAATCCCAATATTACTTCTGATATTTCCTAAAAATATTTTTACGGAATTAAATTATTTTACTCTTGATAATACAACATATATCTGACCATGATTAAAAACATCACTTCTTATATAAATGTTTGCCCTTGAGATTTGTTAATGGTCATTGCAAAAGCTTATTTTATAGGAAATTGTCGTCTTTTAAAAGTAAATGGATATAAATTTTCATAATATAAAGTTACTCGATGTAAAAAACAATATTTCCACTCTTATCTCCCGTTAATATTTTACATTTAATAACATTATGTGATAAGTCTAAAACAATTTACCTGGTTTCGTTACATAATCCTTCATTAATACTAAGATTTCTAAAAAGCATTATAACAGAATTAATTCTTAAATGTAATTCATGTGGTGGTAAAGAAGGGGGAGAAAGAGTATTCAAATATTCTGGTTATAAAGTTGCAGTAAATTTTCCATTATAGCAATTTTCAGTCAAATCAATACTTTTATATATTTTTTCATCTTTACTATCTAAAAGATTTACCACCCTCTTATTAATATCATCAATAAGAGCAATATTTTTAAGTCTTCTGGATATTGCACTGAAGGCAATGTAACACCACCATGGCCACAACAATCATTAAAACTGTTTTGTTTGCCACTTACTTACTCGAGCTTCTGGCTCGATAATTTCTTTGATTTTCTGCTGCACTATTTGGGATAGTTTTAAATAAAGAAATTGATTTCTCCACACCATCATGTATATTCATTATTGTGGAATTTGATTCATTTGTGTTATCAGCATTTGAATCATTAACTTCTATGGACAAATTTTTACTCTTTAATAATCCTTCTTTATATTCTTTTTGACATTGTACAGTACTTTGTTTATGAAAAGAGTCTACTGCATTATTGATAACTTCGAAATTTCTTTTATCCGGATGTTGTCGGTGGAATTCTAACTTACTTGTTTCAATTTGTTTAGAGCAAACGTCTACTTTATCTGAATAAAATATATTTTTAATTTTACTTTTGGATTTGAGTATAGCACTATATTCTGGCGTTTTTAAAGGATTATTAATTTCCTTTGTATTATTCAAAATTGTGCCACATGGAATTTTTGTATCAATAATTTGTTGGTTGTTTATTTTTTTACATCGGAGTTCTTCAAATGAATCATTTAAAAGACTCTGCCAATCATACTTAACTAATAAACGTGGGTTAATAGAATTTTTTTCAATCGGAAAACGACTTAAACAATTATTTTTAAAAATTAACTTCAATTAATTTCTAATATGACAATAATCATAATAAAGAGTGTTTGGCATTTCATTAAAAAATAACGAAGTTGCAAATGCTATTGCAAATACTCCACAATCAACACTACCTATCGGTTGTTGATGAACTATTGAAAATACCACTGGTGGTTTAAATGGATATAATCGAATCAAATAATTCATTTGATCCTCATTTAAATAGCCTTTGTTAAGACTGTCAAAAATGTAAAGTCTTGTCCCATCATAATAAGTGCAAATCCAATGACCAGATTTGAAGGAACCACTAAAAAGTATTTGAATGTGCCTCTTATTTTTTTTGATTGGAATTATCATGTCAAGTACTTGTAAACACAAAGTGCTTTGCATATTATAAAACGAATTTGATTGTCTTTCCAAAAGTTTCTGAAATTCATGCATATCGTCATCATTCAACATTGCATTTTTATTATCAATTATATCATAATTTTTATGACTTGAACTAAACAATTCTTTTTTATTAGCCATGGTTTTATTTCGTAAAGTTAACAGGTGTCATAAAAATTATTTCTAAATAATTAAACGTCTTTTTATTCAAAAGATTTTTTCAATTTTATCTTATTTGTTTTTATTTCCAATTTTTCCTACTTTCTTTATCTTCAATTTTCTTGTAATCTATATGAATTATCAATTCCAATATCAATTTTCAATTTTCTTGTCAGTAATATCAATTTTCAATTCCAATATAAATTTTTAATTCTAATAATATCAATTACACAGGCCTACAAAATTTAGAATTTTGTCAGTCTCAGAAACGGGATAAGTAATTTCCGATGTAATTTATCGCCCTGAATCTAAAACTGACAGCGAAATTGCTCTATCACGTCAGGATTCTGATATATTCTAACCTAAAAGAGTGAAAAGGCCATTTTTGGCAACATTCGACTCTCAATAAAATATACAAAATTTTTTTTATCATTGGAACAAATTTTAAAAGAAAGTACAATTAATCACATTTCAAAATATTCTACACCCAATCCGATCCGACTTTTTTCACTATGGTACAACAATTTAAAGTTTCGGTTACACGACCTAAAATCTGAGAAAAGGAAAAATAGAATAATTGGAAAGTACTTTAAGTTAAGCATCTGATTCAAAATATTTTGGGATCGTTGATTAGAAAACCGATGTTGGATTTTGAAATTCAAAATGGCGGATCCAATATGGCAGCTGTCAAAATAAAAAATTGATCGGATTCGCTTGAAACTTTTTACTCGGGGGTTTTTTGAGGTCGCTAATTACGAATCCGATGTCAGATTTTCGAAATTCAAAATGGCGGATGTAATATGGCGACATATTTTTAAAAAAATTAACGGATTCGCTTGAAACTCTTCACTTGGGTGTTTTTGAGGTCGCATATTACGAATCTGATGTCACATTTTCGAAATTTAAAATGGCGGATCTAATATGACGAGATATCGAATCTAATATGGTAGGTACTCTATAAAAACTTATCTAAATTGCTTATAATTCGTTTCTTTCGTGGGTTTTTTTGTTAGCTAATTACAAATCCGATGTCCAATTTAAAAAATAGGGAACTTTTAATTCTTAGGCTGTTTTTTGTCCGGTCATATATTACCAAATTCTGTAGACTATTTAATCGAAAGATGTCCGTAAAATCGAGAAACATGAAATTCGAACATTTAGGGCATGATTTATACACTTTTTCAGAGAAGAAAATCAAGTTTTATTTTTCTTTATGGAATTTTACACGTTTTTTAAAAACTTTTGATTGCTTGAAATAGTATATTTCGATACAAGGTACCAAACGCTCGTTTGGCACCTTGTATCGAACAATATTTTTCAATATCAATATTCAATTCCAATATTAATTTTCAATTCCAATTCCAATTTAAATATCAATTTTCAATTACAATATCAATTCCAATATTACTTTTTAATTCCAATCACAATTCCAATAATATCAATAATGATTTCTAATATCAATTTTTCCAATATCAATATTCAATTCCAGTATGAATTTTCAATTCCAATTCCAGTATCAACTTTTAATTCCAATTCCAGTATCAATTTTGAATTCCAATTTCAGTATCAATTTTTAATTCTAATTCCATTATCAATTTTCAAATTTAATACCAAACCAATCCCAATATTAATTTTCTATTCCAATCTCAATTCCAATATCAATTTTTAACTCCGATAATATCAATAATCATTTAATCTTATTTAAAGGACCATGCACTTTTACTATTGAATTTGGCTCTCAGTTCAATTTTTAATGCAACTTTGAAGATTTGTAGTTTTTGACCTTCTCAACAAAAAATGTATAAGACAAAACTAAAAATAATGACCAGTTTTTGAGCTACAGAAGTTCAAAGTTAATAAAAATCAAATAATGTGTATTAGTTGTTCAAGAATGTTTTGTTAACAAAAATCAATTGAATTTGCTTAAAACTTGTTAATCTGGGGTTTTTAGGATCGCTGATAACGAATTTGATGTTGGATTTTTAAAATTCAAAATGGCGACTTCAATATGGCGGACACATTGTAAGAAAGTCAATTGTATGCGCTTGAAACTGGTTACTCGGAGGTTTTTAGGGTCGTTAATAACGAATATAATGTTGGATTTTCAAAATTTAAAATGACGACTCCAATATGTCGGACATATTGTAAGAAAGTCAATTAAATTCGCTTGAAACTGGTTAATCGAGGATTTTTAGGGTTCATTCAGCAGTTTAAAGAATTAGTATGCGATTCAACTCTTTAAGGCAAAATCAGTAGACGGTTTGATAGTAATATTATTTTTTTATCATCGACCATTAATCGCATTTACTGTCTTGAATCCTTCAAATGGATTGTAAATGACGTACTCAAAACTACAATAGTCATCAGTTATTCACAAAAACGTTTCAACTATAATAATAATATAAAAACAGTAAAGAAAGCGCACAAAACTTGTTTTTTGTTTTTTTGTTTACCTTAGTAAAGATAGCTATAAAGAAAGATACTATAATAGTTAGGAAAGAATAAGTAGCAATTGTAAATAATGCAAAATAAGATCAAATATAAATGTGAAACGAAAAAAGTTAATGTCTCAAAAAGACTCGAACTTATCTTGACTTAAACTAGTAAATCACCCCCTAATCTTGCCTTAATTGATTGAATCATTTAATTGTTTCACCAAAACTATTAAAGCGTCTACTAATTTTGCCTTAACAAGCTGAATCGCATACTAATTCTTTAAACTGCTGAATGAACTCTAAAAACCCTTGGTTAACCAGTTTCAAGCGAATTCAATTGACTTTCTTACAATGTGTCCGCCATATTGGAGTCGACATTTTGAATTTTGAAAATCCAACATCATATTCGTTATCAGCGATCCTAAAAACCCCCGAGTAACCAGTTTCAAGCGAATTGAATTGACTTTCTTACAATGTGTCCGCCATATTAAAGTCGCAATTTTGAATTTTGAAAATCCAACATCATATTCGTTATCAGCGACCCTAAAAACATTCGAGTAACCAGTTTCAAGCGAATTCAATTGACTTTCTTACAAAGTGTCCGCCATATCAGAGTCGCCATTTTGAATTTTAAAAATCTAACATCATATTCGTTATCAGCGATCCTAAGAACCCCCGAGTAACAAGATTTAAGTGAATTTAATTGATTTTTGTCAACAAAACATTCTTGAACAACTAATACACATTATTTGATTTTTTTAACGTTGAACTTCTGTAGCTCAAAAACTCGTCATTATTTTGAGTTTTGTAGTATACATTTTTTGTTCAGACTGTCAAAAACTACAAATCTGCAAAGTTGCATTAAAAATTAATTTGAGATCCAAATTCAATAGTACAAGTGCGAGGTCCTTTGTTTTTAAATCTTATTACTCGCCTATCACAAATGCATAGTGTATATATATATATATATATATATAATAGACTTCCACTGGTTAAAAGGAACCCTTCGAACAATAGGCCAGGTAATCGAAGAGACCTTTGGTTTCTCTTTACAGATTTTCTGTCTTCTTCTTTTTCTCGGTAATAATAACATAATTCTCTCTCTGTTCATAACGCAGAAAATCTAACGCTATTGGTTTCTTCCTCTTTCAAAGACAAACAACATTCAAACTCTTTACCTAATTTGCATATCTACTGATTTCATAGAAGGACCAGAACAAATTCTGCGCGCTACGCGCGCCCATTCAATTCTTTTAAACTATAAACTACTATGCTACAAATACAATTTTATACCGATACCACAACATTGTAAAATATCATCTAAAATTACTACTTTTCACTAATCTCCATCCTTATTTATAACGCACTAAAATAATAATGCTTGCATTATTGGTTACCTTTTTCAAACATTTCATTTAAAAAACTTAGATTTAGAAACATCGTTATTTCTATTACAACATGCATAAACTATTACAGAATCAAATAAAAATACTCTCAACAATATAATATTTATCTAATCCTGAACAAAAATATTTTGTTAGTCGTTTCCTACGTTACAAACATATGGGATTATTCCGATTATAGATAAATCATAAAATTGTTTTCCAAATTAAAATGTTTTCATAAATAACAATATTTATCACAAGAATAATTTTAATAAAACATTTAATTATTTTCATAATCCCAATATTACTTCTGAGATTTCCTAAAAATATTTTTACGGAATCAAATTATTTTACTCTTGATAATACAACATATATCCGACCACGATTACAAACATCACTTCTTATATAAATGTTTGCCCTTCAGATTTGTTAATGGTCATTGCAAAAGCTAATTTTATAAAAAATTGTCGTCTTTTAAAAGTAAATGGATATAAATTTTCATAATATAAAGTTACTCGATGTAAAAAAAAATATTTCCACTCTTATCTCCCGTTAATATTTTACATTTAATAACATTATGTGATAAATCTAAAACAATTTACCTGGTTCCGTTATATAATCCTTCATTAATACTAAGATTTCTAAAAAGCATTAAAACAGAATTAATTCTTAAATGTAATTAATGTGGTGGTAAAGAAGGGGGAGAAAGAGTATTTAAATATTCTGGTAATAAAGTTTCAGTAAATTTTCCATTATCGCAATTTTCAGTCAAATCAATACTTTTATATATTTTTTCATCTTTACTATCTAAAAGATTTACCACCCTCTTATTAATATCATCTTTAAAATGCTTCGCATCGCAATAAATACAATAATAATTCATTTTTCTCAGATAATTTTCATTAACATTTGATTTATAAATAACTTTGTCATTTGCTATGGTTGACAGAGAAACAATTGATTTTTGTGTATTAAATGTATTTATTAAATCAATATATTCATTCGAATTTTCCTCTTTCGAATCAGCAAACAAAGAGTTTTTTTCATTTTATTTTTTATTTTCATTTTTTCTCTAAATTTTTTTGGTATTCTGCCTTACACTTTTTAATTTTCGTAAACGAAACATCTATTTCGTCTAAATTATGTATATTATTAGTTTTTCTTTTCAATTTTTGTCTGGCTCGATAATTTCTTTGATTTTCTGCTGCACTATTTGGGATAGTTTTAAATAAAGAAATTGATTTCTCCACACTATCATGTATATTCATTATTGTAGAATTTGATTCATTTGTGTTATCAGCATTTGAATCATTAACTTCTATGGACAAATTTTTACTCTTTAATAATCCTTCTTTATATTCTTTTTGACATTGTACAGTACTTTGTTTATGAAAAGAGTCTACTGCATCTATATATATAAGATGAGACTTTTTTCTGTACATTGCTCAAAACTTTAAATTTCCCACATAATTATTCCTTTCGAGCATCCAGGATTCCAAATATACCAATAAAAAATTTCGTGTATGTATGTATGTATGTCCGTATGTCACAGAATCTTTGTCCGCGAATCACTTAAAAATGGCTGAACCGTTTGATACCAAATTTTGCAGATTGTTAGACATTGACCCAAGGAAGGTTTATAAATTTAAAGATTTGAAAAATATTAATTATAACGGAATATATGTAATTTTTTCAAAAAATTAAATAATCAAAAATTTTCATTTTTTTAAAAACTGCTCTTAAACTTTTTATAAATGAGTAATACATGCTATTTAGTCACATTTTAGCATAATTTTACCAAAAATAACAATCTATATCTAAGATGTAAGTATAACAAATTTTTTTAAAAATCGAAAATTTTCAAATTTCATATTTTTTGATGAATTGCTTTTAAACCATTTATAATTGAGTATTGCACGTTGTTTAGTCAAATTTTAGCAATATTTTGCAAAAATACTATTCTATAACTAAGTTGTAATTTATTTAAAAATTTTCGAAAGAATAAAAAATTATAATTGTTACCAATTACTACCAAGATAAATTCAGTTGTATTTTTGGTAACTCTTATTCATTTTTTCAAACACTAATATATGACTTAATATTTCTATTTAATATAAGGTAAAAATTTTATTAAAATCAATTCATTAAATTTTAATTTTTTAACTGAAATCAAAATTTAAAAAAAATTTTTTTTAATGCTTAGTTCAAAAAATTAAAGAAATTAAAAAATTTTAAATACTTTAAAAAGGAAATTATTCAACATTTAATTAATAATTCATTGAATTGAAAAAAATCCAATGTAAAGATCAAAATATATATTGAATAATATAAAATTTAATTTTACGTTATTGGTAAAACAAGTGAATTTTGAAGACAATTTCAAATTATAGAAATAGATATATATTCAATTCATTTGAAAAAAACATATTTGTTTTGAATTGACATTTCAGAGGTACGATTTATGTATTACATAATATTATAATTTGACATTTTAATAAATAAATATCTATATATATAATATATATATAAGTTGAGACTTTTTTCTGTACATTGCTCAGAAATCTAAATTTCCCTAATAATTATTCCTTTTGAGCACCCAGGATTCCAAAAATTCCAATAAAAAATTTCGTGTATGTATGTATGTATGTGTGTGTATGTCCGTATTTCACAGAATCATTGTTCGCGAATCACTTAAAAACGGTTTAACCGTTTGAAACCAAATTTGGCAGAATGTTTGGCCTTAGGCCAAGGAAAGTTTTTAAATTTACAGATTTGAAAAATATTAATTAGAACGGGAGATATTCAATTTTTTAACAAATTCAAAAATCAAAAATTCTCAAATTTTACCTTTTTTAAAAAATGCTTTCAAACTTTGTTTAATTGAGTATAACATGTTATTTAATCACATTCTAGAATAGATTTGTCAAAAAAATGTCCTATAACTAAGATGAAAGTATAAACATGATTTTTAAAAAATTCAAAAAATCGCAAATATCCAAATTTTATATTTGTTAATGAACTGCTTTTAAACTACCTATATTTAAGTATTACATGTTCTTTAGTCACTTTTTAGCATAATTTTGCAAAAAATAGTGTCCTATAACTAAGATTTAAATATAAAAATGTTTTCAAAATATTTTTAAAATTGCAAATTGTCAAAGTTTACATTTTTTAATGAATTTCTTTAAAACAATCTATTATTGATTGTTACATGTTATTTGGTCAAATTTTAGCATAATTTTGCAAAAATTGTGTCCTATAACTAAGATGTAAAGATAAAAATGTTTTCAAAAAATCGAAATTTTTAAATTTTTTAATGTATTGCTTTTAAACGATCTATATTTGAGTATAACATGTTATTTAGTCACATTTTAGCATAATTTAACAAAAAATACTATTCCATATTTCAGATGTAAGTATAAACATATTTTCGAAAAATTGAAAAAAAACCGAAATAATTATTTATTTATAAGAGACAATTTTTGGAAAAATTATGCTAAAATTTGACAAAATAACATGTAATAAAAAAAGTTAATAACAAAATTAATTATAAAATTATAATGTTTTGGTTATAGGTAATTATTTTTGGCAAAAAATTTTTTACATTTTGATAGATTGCAGTAAATTAATCAGTTATTACTTTTGTGATATATATGTAAACAATAAATTTACAGTTTTTAAACGTATTAATTAGAACAAGAGGTTTCAATTTTTTCAAAAATTTTAAAAAATTGAAAATTTCTTATTTTTTTTTAATTTACATATTTCTTTTAAACTTTTGACGTCAAAATTTCAAAACTTCGAAAATATTAAAAATTGTAAATGATAAAATGGTAAACAATATTAAAAAATATTAATTCATAGCTTTAAAATTATTTTTCAATTATTGAAAATGGAGATTTTTTATGATAAAATTAATACTACAGAAACTCAAGAATATACCTGTGAAACGATACTTGCATTATGCTACTGAAGAAAAACTTAGATAGTAAAAAGTTTTGTTATTTTATTATAGGTTTAACTATTACGGATGTTTTGAGCGTTGTAAAACATTGTAAACTGGAAAAAAGGGGAAACATGCAAGAATTTAATTTAATCGGGAAAAATTATAAATTCAGCTGGCAATATAGGTCTTACATTAGATTTAAGCAATTATGATACAATTAGTTCGAATTTGACTTTACTATAACTACAAAAACTGGTGGAAATTTTGGATTAACTTATATTACTATAATTAAATTTCTACAAATAATTGACAAACATTGTTTTCTGCATTTTAATGAATAAAAAATAAATTATTTAATGATAAAAAGTCAATCACTGTTTTAAAATAATAATATTTTTATAATGAAATAGTTAATGGTAGCTAATTATTATTTCTATAGTCAAATTAAATTCCCCACTATTTCCTATTTTTCAAGACTGGTTAGACACACTATTAAATGTATCTGTAGAAACTTAAACCCGTCGAAGACGGGTACGACAGCTAGTTATTAATAACTTTGAAATTTCTTTTATCCGGATGTTGTCGGTGAAAATTCCAATTTCAGTATCAATTTTCAATTCCAATTCCATTATCAATTTTCAAATTTAATACCAAACCAATTCATAATATTAATTTTCAATTCCAATATCAATTTTTAACTCCAATATTATCAATAATCATTTAATCTTATTTAACCCAGATAACAATCGTGCGTCGCACGTTTCTCGCACCACATGCGATTCGCACTGGTGATAGCATTTTGCGTGCAATTTAGCAGTCACCTGTGATGCAGTCACTGGTGAGAGTAATATGAGTCGCACCTGAGCATCACGGTATGCTTGTAGCACACTCTATCGCACGATGCGTTCGCACATGACAGTCATCACTGATGAGAACATAAGTGCGAGTCATATGAGTAGTATATATGCGGATTATGACAAAATATTTTTAAGTCTTATTTAAAAAATCGCCTTGAGCCTTTTATATTGTTAGTTTAAATGTTGATCTTAAAGTTCGTGTATAAAAAATGAAATTGAAATTTTTCAGACTTCAAAAATTTTGGAAAATATGTTGTTTTAAATTTTTTAATATTCAAAAAATTAAAAATTTACTTAAAAATCCAAAAGTCAAAATTTAGTAAAGTAATTAAACGTCTCAAAAAATGTCATTAATAATTTTTTTCTTTTTCTTAAAAACTAATTAGCTATTGAATCATTCCATTAATGCCGACTAATTAAAAAATATATTTTGCAAGAATGATTTTAAGGTATGTCTCCGGCTGCTACTCTTAAAAAAATTGATTTTCGATAGATTTTCTTCAAATTTTGAGAAAATGTTTCTTCGGGTGCCCTTTAAATGTGGTAAAAATTTAAAAACCCTTTGCGATGCTAAATTTTGAGTTATTCAAGTGCAAATTTTATCTTTTACATGGGATTATGTTGAAAATAAAAAATTTCAACCACAACATCTCGTTTTTTGACATGGCAGAGGGTTTTCAAATTTCTACCATATTTAAAGGGCACCCGGAGAAACATTTTCTCAAAATTTGAAGAAAATGTATCGAAAATCAATGTTTTCAACAGTAGCAGTCGGAGAAATAGCTTAAAGGAATTAGGATCATTAAACAAAACGGATTTTTTAAAAATATTTTTAGTATTTATTGTAAAATAAGTATCTAAAGTATATATGAGGCGTTATTTCTCAAACGTCCCAGTCCAAAATTATAAGTCTTTGGATTGTGTTGGTATTTTGGGAAATTGTTGCCCTATATGAAAGTAATAAATCTGTAAAATATTAGCTCTTTAAAAAAAAATTATAGAAAGTAGTGGGGGTTAAAGTTCTGACATTTTAAGTAACACTGCCATTTTCAAAACCATGTAACTTTTATAAAACTTTATCGATTTTAATTTGTTTATAATGGATTTAAATCATTTTTCATCTACTTTCTAAAAATTTTACAAACAAATTTTTAAAAAAATTTTTAAACAATTTTTTTTCAAAAATTAAGTTTATTTTTTAAATTTGACCTTGATGGGTATTTTAAAAAATTTTTTTTTTATTTTTATTGGAAAGCTGACATTTTTCCGGAAAAAACCATATAAGTTTCATAGTGGGATGACCAGAAGTTTAGAAGATATTTGAAAGCAAAGTAAGCGGTGCGCCCGGGTTACTGTACGTTACGCCGGCGCTGCGCCGTTAAACGACATAAAAATCACTCTATTATCTTCATCTGCTTCAGTAAAAGCTCTGCATTTAAACAGGGTTGATACTTCCTATGAATCTTTTTTAATAGTAGCTCTCTGCATTTAACAGGGTTGAGACTGTCATTAAAATAATGCCTGCATTACTTTTACCGAAAAAAATTTAAATATATAATTTTGAAAACGAATGTTTAAACTTTTATAAATTATAATTATTATCAATTAAAATGAGTAATTTTGAAAAAGAAAGATTAAAGTTTTAAAGGAACAATAATTATCATCAATTAAAATAATTAATTTTGAAAAAAATATTGATGTTTCGTAAGTTAAAATTATTGTTATTGGCAATTGGAAAATTTAATTTTGAGAAACAGAAATTTAAGTTGAATAGAAATTGAATATTTTAATAAGATTAATTTTTTAAATTTTAATGTTAAATAGTCATGAGATTCAATTTTTTTTATTAATTTAGGTCATTTGTTTAATAATAATAATAATAATAGATTTAAAAACAAATGACCTAAATTAATAAAATTTAAGCTATTTCTTTAAGCTATTTCTCCGACTGCTACTGTTGAAAACATTGATTTTCGATACATTTTCTTCAAATTTTGAGAAAATGTTTCTCCGGGTGCCCTTTAAATATGGTAGAAATTTGAAAACCCTCTGCCATGTCAAAAAACGAGATGTTGTGGTTGAAATTTTTTATTTTCAACATAATCCCATGTAAAAGATAAAATTTGCACTTGAATAACTCAAAATTTAGCATCGCAAAGGGTTTTTAAATTTTTACCACATTTAAAGGGCACCCGAAGAAACATTTTCTCAAAATTTGAAGAAAATCTATCGAAAATCAATTTTTTCAAGAGTAGCAGCCGGAGACATACCTTAAAATCATTCTTGCAAAATATATTTTTTAATTAGTCGGCATTAATGGAATGATTCAATAGCTAATTAGTTTTTAAGAAAAAGAAAAAAATTATTAATGACATTTTTTGAGACGTTTAATTACTTTACTAAATTTTGACTTTTGGATTTTTAAGTAAATTTTTAATTTTTTGAATATTAAAAAATTTAAAACAACATATTTTCCAAAATTTTTGAAGTCTGAAAAATTTCAATTTCATTTTTTATACACGAACTTTAAGATCAACATTTAAACTAACAATATAAAAGGCTCAAGGCGATTTTTTAAATAAGACTTAAAAATATTTTGTCATAATCCGCATATATACTACTCATATGACTCGCACTTATGTTCTCATCAGTGATGACTGTCATGTGCGAACGCATCGTGCGATAGAGTGTGCTACAAGCATACCGTGATGCTCAGGTGCGACTCATATTACTCTCACCAGTGACTGCATCACAGGTGACTGCTAAATTGCACGCAAAATGCTATCACCAGTGCGAATCGCATGTGGTGCGAGAAACGTGCGACGCACGATTGTTATCTGGGTTAAATAAGATTAAATGATTATTGATAATATTGGAGTTAAAAATTGATATTGGAATTGAAAATTAATATTATGAATTGGTTTGGTATTATATTTGAAAATTGATAATGGAATTGGAATTGAAAATTGATACTGAAATTGGAATTTTCACCGACAACATCCGGATAAAAGAAATTTCAAAGTTATTAATAACTAGCTGTCGTACCCGTCTTCGACGGGTTTAAGTTTCTACAGATACATTTAATAGTGTGTCTAACCAGTCTTGAAAAATAGGAAATAGTGGGGAATTTAATTTGACTATAGAAATAATAATTAGCTACCATTAACTATTTCATTATAAAAATATTATTATTTTAAAACAGTGATTGACTTTTTATCATTAAATAATTTATTTTTTATTCATTAAAATGCAGAAAACAATGTTTGTCAATTATTTGTAGAAATTTAATTATAGTAATATAAGTTAATCCAAAATTTCCACCAGTTTTTGTAGTTATAGTAAAGTCAAATTCGAACTAATTGTATCATAATTGCTTAAATCTAATGTAAGACCTATATTGCCAGCTGAATTTATAATTTTTCCCGATTAAATTAAATTCTTGCATGTTTCCCCTTTTTTCCAGTTTACAATGTTTTACAACGCTCAAAACATCCGTAATAGTTAAACCTATAATAAAATAACAAAACTTTTTACTATCTAAGTTTTTCTTCAGTAGCATAATGCAAGTATCGTTTCACAGGTATATTCTTGAGTTTCTGTAGTATTAATTTTATCATAAAAAATCTCCATTTTCAATAATTGAAAAATAATTTTAAAGCTATGAATTAATATTTTTTAATATTGTTTACCATTTTATCATTTACAATTTTTAATATTTTCGAAGTTTTGAAATTTTGACGTCAAAAGTTTAAAAGAAATATGTAAATTAAAAAAAAAATAAGAAATTTTCAATTTTTTAAAATTTTTGAAAAAATTGAAACCTCCCGTTCTAATTAATACGTTTAAAAACTGTAAATTTATTGTTTACATATATATCACAAAAGTAATAACTGATTAATTTACTGCAATCTATCAAAATGTAAAAAATTTTTTGCCAAAAATAATTACCTATAACCAAAACATTATAATTTTATAATTAATTTTGTTATTAACTTTTTTTATTACATGTTATTTTGTCAAATTTTAGCATAATTTTTCCAAAAATTGTCTCTTATAAATAAATAATTATTTCGGTTTTTTTTTCAATTTTTCGAAAATATGTTTATACTTACATCTGAAATATGGAATAGTATTTTTTGTTAAATTATGCTAAAATGTGACTAAATAACATGTTATACTCAAATATAGATCGTTTAAAAGCAATACATTAAAAAATTTAAAAATTTCGATTTTTTGAAAACATTTTTATCTTTACATCTTAGTTATAGGACACAATTTTTGCAAAATTATGCTAAAATTTGACCAAATAACATGTAACAATCAATAATAGATTGTTTTAAAGAAATTCATTAAAAAATGTAAACTTTGACAATTTGCAATTTTAAAAATATTTTGAAAACATTTTTATATTTAAATCTTAGTTATAGGACACTATTTTTTGCAAAATTATGCTAAAATGTGACTAAAGAACATGTAATACTTAAATATAGGTAGTTTAAAAGCAGTTCATTAACAAATATAAAATTTGGATATTTGCGATTTTTTGAATTTTTTAAAAATCATGTTTATACTTTCATCTTAGTTATAGGACATTTTTTTGACAAATCTTAAAATAATGCCTGCATTACTTTTACCGAAAAAAATTTAAATATATAATTTTGAAAACGAATGTTTAAACTTTTATAAATTATAATTATTATCAATTAAAATGAGTAATTTTGAAAAAGAAAGATTAAAGTTTTAAAGGAACAATAATTATCATCAATTAAAATAATTAATTTTGAAAAAAATATTGATGTTTCGTAAGTTAAAATTATTGTTATTGGCAATTGGAAAATTTAATTTTGAGAAACAGAAATTTAAGTTGAATAGAAATTGAATATTTTAATAAGATTAATTTTTTAAATTTTAATGTTAAATAGTCATGAGATTCAATTTTTTTTATTAATTTAGGTCATTTGTTTTTAAATCTATTATTATTATTATTATTAAACAAATGACCTAAATTAATAAAAAAAATTGAATCTCATGACTATTTAACATTAAAATTTAAAAAATTAATCTTATTAAAATATTCAATTTCTATTCAACTTAAATTTCTGTTTCTCAAAATTAAATTTTCCAATTGCCAATAACAATAATTTTAACTTACGAAACATCAATATTTTTTTCAAAATTAATTATTTTAATTGATGATAATTATTGTTCCTTTAAAACTTTAATCTTTCTTTTTCAAAATTACTCATTTTAATTGATAATAATTATAATTTATAAAAGTTTAAACATTCGTTTTCAAAATTATATATTTAAATTTTTTTCGGTAAAAGTAATGCAGGCATTATTTTAATGACAGTCTCAACCCTGTTAAATGCAGAGAGCTACTATTAAAAAAGATTCATAGGAAGTATCAACCCTGTTTAAATGCAGAGCTTTTACTGAAGCAGATGAAGATAATAGAGTGATTTTTATGTCGTTTAACGGCGCAGCGCCGGCGTAACGTACAGTAACCCGGGCGCACCGCTTACTTTGCTTTCAAATATCTTCTAAACTTCTGGTCATCCCACTATGAAACTTATATGGTTTTTTCTGGAAAAATGTCAGCTTTCCAATAAAAATAAAAAAAAAATTTTTTAAAATACCCATCAAGGTCAAATTTAAAAAATAAACTTAATTTTTGAAAAAAAATTGTTTAAAAATTTTTTTAAAAATTTGTTTGTAAAATTTTTAGAAAGTAGATGAAAAATGATTTAAATCCATTATAAACAAATTAAAATCGATAAAGTTTTATAAAAGTTACATGGTTTTGAAAATGGCAGTGTTACTTAAAATGTCAGAACTTTAACCCCCACTACTTTCTATAATTTTTTTTTAAAGAGCTAATATTTTACAGATTTATTACTTTCATATAGGGCAACAATTTCCCAAAATACCAACACAATCCAAAGACTTATAATTTTGGACTGGGACGTTTGAGAAATAACGCCTCATATGAGGTCGTAATAACTGTCACTCTTTCTTTTATTTAAAAATATTAAATTTTTACGGTTGCCACAGAGCCTGGAAAACCTGAAAAAGGTATGGAATTTAGAAAAGGCTATGAAAAATCTGGAAATAGTATGGAATTTAAAAAAATTTCTGGAATTTTGACTGTTTTTCAAGATTTTTACCAAAATTTTAATTTAAAATTGAAAAATGTTTTGTCTTATCGTCATATAAAAATCTTTACTAAAGAAAAAAATTTTAGATCGTAATTATTATTAAATTTTTTTAAAAATTTTAAGAGCCAAAGCTTTGTTATCAAGCTAGAAATTATTTAAATTTTGAACTAGAATTTCATATAAGTATTCACCTGGAAAAACATAGAAAAAGCTTGGAATTTTATATTTATATGTTGTTGAAACCACGATTCATTTTTCTGAAAGAAAGTTATTTACATTTTAAAATCGTGAAAATATGCAAAGTGTTAATTTTAATTGCTTATTCTTTCGCACTTAAAAAAAAGAATGAAAGTGATAAGAAGAAGTAACAGTTAATCGCAGGTACTTCATGATTTGATAAAGTTTTATTTAAGTTAATGATGTTTCTTTCTCGCATTTAGTTAATGAATATGGCAAAATTAGGTTATTTGTCAATTGAACATTAAAATAATTTTTAATTTAATAGTTTTTATTAATAATTGTTTCCATCAATTTATAAAAATAAACTAAGTCATTCTTATTAAATTCCAATAATTTTTTTACACTTGCAAAGTGAATGAGTTTTCTTTAGATGCTTATTTTACAATAAATACTAAAAATATTTAAGGCCAAGTAGAAATGTTTTACAACATTTCGATTAAAATTTTTTTTTTATTTTTAGTCAAAATTCCACGAATTTTGACCCTATTAATTTACCTATAATTTTTAAAATTAGTTTTAAATTTCATGAATCTGTAATGTTATCAATCAAAAATAGATTTTCTTGATTCAAACTTGAATCAATTTACACATTTTTAAATGCAAGATGTTTTATGTTGCTTTAGTAATAAAATCCTCCAAATATCAAAGTGCGCGCACTGTGCCAGACACAGTGCTAGCATGCGTGCGACATAATTCGCACCGCGTGCAGCACTAGCATTGATATAATAGATTAGAAGAGTTCTCATTCAGCCATCAGTGGCCGTGCGGTTTAAATGCGTTGCGTTATATGCTTCCGGTATGCGTCGGGGCGGGGGGACGTGAGTTCGATCCCACATGCGAGGCGGATATTTTTCATCCAAAGCGTTATATTAGATAATAAAATTATTATTTAATCTGTATAAATTATAATTCTTCCGTGGGGGTCCCGGGCGCAGAATAGGCCCCCTGCGATCGGCTGCATGTCGTAAAAGGCGACTAAAAGAGACTCGGAGTGGTGCCATGCTTGCGGGTAGTACTCGGTTCGTCCCAGGCTACCTTATAGAGTATTGGCTTACGATGATGATGGGCAGTGCCGTGGCGGCCCGGCAGGTCTAATATTGACCGTCGAACCTAACTTGCCGAGGCAAGGGTGGTAAGACTCTTAATCGGTACTCGTACCGGAGTACAAATGGTAGCACGGGGACCGGTCCGAGCCCGGGGACTTGCCAAAAGGCTTGTTCCTTCCGGTCATTGGGTTGGACTCGTGCGGGCAGTGGTTACAGCCTACATCGCTTGAGGCTAGGGGCGTCCATGAACAGACTGTTGCTTCGGCAACGGACGTAGTAGTGGCGCTTCGACATGTGAGTTGTGGAGCCAACTCGGGCGGTTACCTGCAGAGTGACCAGGGATTGGAAAGGTCCCGCCCTAAACCGAAGGGCCGCAAACGTTCTTACTCAACTTTGCGGGCTCGGTAGATGGTTACTTGATGGCCATCGGCGCTGGAGAGCGTGAATCTCTCCCCGTGACGCTCGTAGGCGAGCCGTGTGGTTATACGCGTATGCGGAGGTGCTGCACGTATACTCTACCTAGGCGATGTATAAATTATAATTGTTGCGAATAAAAACTTCTGAAAATATTTGTAAATAATATTAAAAATCTGTTAAAAAATGTACCACATTAACACAAATTATATTTTTTTACTAAAGTTATTTTTTAAAATTACTATTATAAATGACATTTATATTGTTAGTAATTTATTATTGACATGAAAATAATATAATATTTAAAATAATAACAATCAATAATATTTATTATTATAATTATTAACAATTCATAAATTTATATTATATTGAATGAACGCGAGCAACGCGTAAATTTTAGAATAGTGAAAGCAGTCTTGTTCAGTCCTGCATTAGGCTTCCGCAGCATTAATTTATAATATTAAAATTATTAATTATTTTTTTAAAGGTACTTTGATTGTTATTATAGGTTAGCTACTCGCTGCACTATCTTGTCATGCAAGTAATATGCGACCATCATGACGTGCGACTCATATGCGACGCATATGAGGACGCATCTGTGTGGTCCAGTGATAGCACGCGGTGCGAATTATTTCGCACGCATGCCAGCACTGTGTCTGGCACAGTGCGCGCACTTTGCTATCTGGGTAAAGGACTCTGTACTTTTACTATTGAATTTGGCTCTTAGCCAATTTTCTTGTTACTTTGCAGATTTGTAGTTTTTGACCTTCTCAACAAAAAATGTATCAGACAAAACTAAAAATAATGACCAGTTTTTGAGCTAAGGAAGTTCAAAGTTAAAAAAAAATCAAATAATGTGTATTAGTTGTTTAAGAATGTTTTGTTGACAAAAATCAATTAAACTTGCTTAAAACTTGTTACTCTGGGCTTTTAGGATCGCTAATAACGAATATGATGTTGGATTTTTAAAATTCAAAATGGCGACTCTAATATGGCGGACACATTGTAAGAAAATCAATTGGATTCGCTTGAAACTGGTTACTCGGAGGTTTTTAGGGTCGCTAATAACGAATATAATGTTGGATTTTCAGAATTTAAAGTGGCGACTCCAATATGTCGGACATATTGTAAGAAAGTCAATTGAATTCGCTTGAAACTGGTTAATCGAGGATTTTAAGGGTTCATTCAGCAGTTTAAAGAATTAGTATGCGATTCAACTCGTTAAGGCAAAATCAGTAGACGGTTTGATAGTAATAATATTTTTTTATCATCGACCATTAATCGCATTTACTGTCTTGAATCGTTCAAATGAATTGTCCAATACATATCCAATACATATTCATTATCAGCGACCTTAAAAACCCCCGAATAACCTGTTTCAAGAGAATTCAATTGACTTTCTTACAATGTGTCCGCCATATTAAAGTCGCAATTTTGAATTTTGAAAATCCAACATCATATTCGTTATCAACGACCCTAAAAACCCCCGAGTAACCAGTTTCAAGCAAATTCAATTGACTTTCTTACAATGTGTCCGCCATATTAGAGTCGCCATTTTGAATTTTAAAAATCCAACATCATATTCGTTATCAGCGATCCTAAGAACCCACGAGTAACAAGTTTTAAGTGAATTCAATTGATTTTTGTCAACAAAACATTCTTGAACAACTAATACATATTATTTGATTTTTTTAAACTTTGAACTTCTGTAGCTCAAAAACTCGTCATTATTTTAAGTTTTGTAGTCTACATTTTTTGTTCAGACTGTCAAAAACTACAAATCTGCAAAGTTGCATTAAAAATTGGTTTGAGAGCTAAATTCAATAGTACAAGTGCGGGGTCCTTTGTTTTTAAATCTTATTACTCGCCTACCACTAATGCATAGTATATATATATATATATATATATATACAAAAGACTCCCCTGGTTAAAAGGAACCCTTCGAACAATAGGCCAGGTAATCAAAGAGACCTTTGGTTTCTCTTAACAGATTTTCTGTCTTCTTCTTTCTCTCGGTAATAATAACATAATTCGCTCTCTGTTCATAACGCAGAAAATCTAACGCTATTGGTTTCTTCCTCTTTCAAAGACAAACAACATTCAAACTCTTTACCTAATTTGCATATCTACTGATTTCATAGAAGGATAATTAATCATTCTGAAATCATGTTATTTATAACCGGCCGGTTGCATAGATATTGCCCGCGTCCGTCTCAAATATCGGTGGCCCACGAGTGCGATCAAACCTAATTATCGAATTATCGGTTGCATAGATATTGCCCGGACTAATTCGGTGAAAGGTAGATCCGCAGTGAGTTTTACACAGTTATGTGAGACGGCCGGTCGCATGGATATTGCCCGCGTCCACTTACCACAAGTGCAATCTCGAAATCAAAAGAAAATTGCGCGAATCTGACGTCGCGATTTTCAATAAAAACAACGCAAAAGAATTTTCGCCTGACGGAGGTTTGTGATTCGAAAGAGGAATAGCTCCGCCGGTAGTTTGTAAGTAAATAAGTATCGTTTCAGTCACATATTCTAACACACACACACTTTATATCTGTAACACTCTATAACCATTCTGTATTAAAAGGTATTTTGCTGTTTAAAAAATAAATCATGTATTCTTAAAATCAATTTCTTTACTTACCTAACTAAACCTAAAATTCAAATCATTTTTAAATAGTGCATTTAACGAATCAGAAGGCAACTTTTAAAAGTAGGATAACGTCCCCACAAAATTAAACAGAATTATAAAATATTCTGGCAGCTTCGTACCTCCCCAAATCGAGATAAAGGGCCACCTCAAAAGACTAATTAATAAATTTATTTCTAATTTGTAACAAGCTGATGGTGGCAGCGGTGGGATAATTTTCCTACGCGTTACCGCCCTGCTTCGTTACCTGGTAACGTCTGTTACCAGTGGCATCAATTTAACATGTCTATCTTCTTGAACTTTTCGTAAATATTAGTTTATCAAACGTTCTTACCTGTTTCTGTTAATCTTCTTTTCATTGGATGCATTTATAATGATTTAGATTATTTTCCGTCTATTATACTATTTTTGCTTCCTCTCGGCAAAATTTTCTAGTGTTCTGATTTTAAGATTCTGTCCGCCCTTTCTCAATTGGTTGCTGTCGTCAATTGTTCCTTTTAATAATTTTTTTTAGATTTAGTATTAAAGGAAAAGTGCAGAAATAAATCTATAATCACTTATATTTTTACTATTAGTTCTCAATAGTCCGTGAAGACAAGTATCCGTGATTCGCTCACTGGATGAAATGGCTTCGAAATTTCATTGCTAATAATTCGCACTATTTCCTGTTAATGGTAGAAAAAAATTATAAAATAATGTTTCTCTTGAATGTGACAGGGATTTCCATCCATTGACAAGGTCGTGTAAAAAAAAATCTTTTTGAACTAATATAGTAAAATTGATTTTAATTTCTTGTGGATAGTCCGTGAAGACAAGTCTCCGTGATTCGCTCACTGGATGACATGGCTCCGAAACTTCACAATTAATTAATTCACATAGCCTTGTTCAATCGATTAAAATCATAGCTTGTTGCTTCACTGAGTTTACCAGAGTTCTAATTAAGCTTAACAATGAACGACAATGCCCGGTGATTTCCGACAAAGAGGAAAACGAAATCGCAGAAAGGACAGACCCAAAATGACAGACCCATTGGACTTTATCAATAAACATAAAAAATTAAATTGTTTAAACAAAAGTCTACATTAAACAATAATCAAAATTATGATAAACATTAATCTATAGTCGCATTCAAAAATTTGCATTCCATTTAATGATAATTACTCACAATTGTCAAAGATTTTAAAAGATTATAATTTATTGTCAATTCCAATGGTTAATAAGTCTTTGACTTCAGTTGTTAAATTAGGTAAAGATTCAACTAACAAATGGAACCAAACTGGTATTGTTTACAAATTTAACTGTAATAATTATTCCGCTACTTACATCGGTCAATCTAAACGTAGTTTGGAAAGAGAATCAAAGAACATAAAAACAAAAAATTGAATCTGTAGTTAATTAACATCAAACTGCACTTAATCATTCATTCAATTGTGATGAAGTAAAAATTGTAGATTTGGAATCAAATTATAAAAAACGATTAATTTCTGAAATGTTATATATTAACCCATTAACGCCCAACTCGTAAAAATTCTTTTGTCATTTTCAAGCTACGTAATTATAAATGAAACGGTTGACAATTTAAACCAGAGGTACATTTTTTAAAGGTTTTGGATGTGCTCTTTCCGATTCCGGTGTCAAAAATAAATTTCGTCAAAAACAAAATTAAATATGGCGGTTTTAATGGCAAAAAAACACAAAAAAAATTCATTTTTTCAAGTTTGACATTTTTATTCACCTCGAAAAAGTGTAAGAATAAGATTCTATTTTCAACCATCCGTGCATAAAAATTATACACATTCAAGAACCGTAACGTAGAATTAAAAATTTCAAGATGGCCGACCAATATGGCGTCAAATCTAAAGAAAAATTTGAAAATTTTTGGCAATATTGGTCAAATTGCCCAAAAGTCAATGGATTCGCCTAAATTTTGTTACTCGGGGGTTTTTGGGGTCGCTGATTACGAATATGAACTTCATTTTCAAAATTTCAAAATGGCGGATTCAATATGGCGGACTTATTTTTTAAAATTTATCAAATTCACTTGAAACTTGTTACTCGGAGGTTTTTGGGGTCGCTGATTACGAATATAAACTTCATTTTCAAAATTTTAAAATGGCGTATCCAATATGGCGGACGAGTTTTGCATAATTTCATCGAATTCACTTTATACTTGTCACTAAGGGGTTTTTGGGGTCGCTGATTACGAATATGAACTTCATTTTCAAAATTTTAAAATGGCGTATTCAATATGGCGGACGAGTTTTGCAAAATTTCATCGAATTCACTTTATACTTGTCACTCAGGGGTTTTTAGGGTCGCTGATTACAAATATAAACTTCATTTTCAAAATTTAAAAATGGCGGATTCAATTTGGCGGACTTATTTTTTTTAGAATTTATAAGATTGACTTGAAACTTGTTACTCGGGGTTTTTGGGGTCGCTGATTACGAATATGAACTTCATTTTCAAACATTCCAAATGGCGGATTCAATATGTCGGACAAGAATCTTCAAATTTCATTCTATTGACTTAAATTTTGTTACTCAGTGGTTTTTGAGATAATTTTGAATCTCTTGGCGGACAGCAAAATTGAAACCTCATTTAATTGGTTCTCGGTGTTCTTTATGCACATGAACTGAAAAAATATATTTAGGGTTCTGACACAGACAGTAATATGTATGTGAAAAACATCAATACTGTATTTTAAGACCAGAAATACAGAATTACTGTTTCATCTATACTTCCTTACTATACTCGTATGACAAAATCGACAATATCATTTTTTTAGTGCAATTAGAAAGAAAGCAAGTTTATATATAGTAGGCTATACGTATATGCACATTCTGCAATTGCCATTGGTGGTCCACGGTTGCATCTGAAGTATAATAGGAATATTATTTTTTACACACATTATGTTTCTCTGGCCCTTTATAATGGCATAAATTATTTATTTTTTTGTTTTATCTTAAGAGAGGCAGTTTTTCATACAACACGATATTGTCGTTTTTGTGTATAGTTCTTATATAATATAATAAACTTGCTTTCTTTCTAATGACACTGAAAAAATTATATTGTCGATTTTGTCATACGAGTATAGTAAGGACGTATAACTGAAACAGTAATATTGTATTTCTGTTCTTAAAATACAGTATTGATGTTTTTCACATACATATTACTGTCTCAAACATGCATTTGGCTGTTCTACACTCCGTATGTCTGAAACAAGAGATTCAAAATTATCTCAAAAACCCCTGAGTAACAAAATTTAAGTCAATAGAATGAAATTTGAAGATTCTTGTCTGACATATTGAATCTGCTATTTTGAATGTTTGAAAATAAAGTTTATATTCGTAATCAGCGACCCTAAAAACCCCCGAGTAACAAGTTTCAAGTGAATTTGAGAAATTTTAAAAAATAAGTCCGCCATATTGAATCCGCCATTTTGAATTTTTAAAAATGAAGTTCATATTCGTAATCAGCGACCCCAAAAACCCCCGAGTGACAAGTATCAATTGAATTCGATAAAATTTTGTAAAACTCGTCCGCCATATTGGATCCGCCATTTTAAATTTTTGAAAATAAAGTTTATATTCGTAATCAGCGACCCCAAAAACCACGGAGTAACAAAATTTAGGCGAATCCATTGACTTTTGGGCAATTTGACCAATATTGCCCAAAATTTTCAAATTTTACTTTAGATTTGACGCCATATTGGTCGGCCATCTTGAAATTTTTAATTCTAAGTTACGGTTCTTGAAAGTGTATAATTTTTATGCACCGATGGTTGAAAATAGAATCTTATTCTTACACTTTTTCGAGGTGAATAAAAATGTCAAACTTGAAAAAATGAATTTTTTTTGTGTTTTTTTGCCATTAAAACCGCCATATTTAATTTTGTTTTTGACGAAATTTATTTTTGACACCGGAATCGGAAAGAGCACATCCAAAACCTTTAAAAAATGTACCTCTGGTTTAAATTGTCAACCGTTTCATTTATAATTACGTAGCTTGAAAATGACCAAAGAATTTTTACGAGTTGGGCGTTAATGGGTTAAGTTTAACGATAATACGATCAATAAGAAAGAAGATATACAATTTCTAAGCAATACTTATTTTCCTCTATTAAGAAAACTAAAAGAGTGAACTTATCTCGATTATTTTGTTTTGAGTTTATTGACTCCACACGTGCTGTTTATATGACGTGCAAAATTTAACTTTATTATGTAACAACTAATAGCCACATTTTTAAATAAATACCATCAAGTATCAAAATCAACCCCTATTACTTCTATTTTCTACAATCACAATGAACACACGTATAAGACCATAGAATAAAACAACAATATTGCTTTATTCAGTTTCTTAAATTCCATTTATTGTAATCAAAATGGATACTTCTTATCGCTTAAGTAACGACTGAATAATAATATAATTGTCCTTACCACTTACATAATATTATAATATTAATCTTAAGATAAAAACAAAAAAAATTTATTATAATAAAAGAGGGTATTTATTTAAAAATGTGGCTATTAGTTGTTACATAATAATGTTGAATAGAAGTATAGTTTAAAGGAATCGTACACAATAGCAACTTCTTTTTATTAGATTAAGTTTAAGGTAAAGGGGTTGATTAAGATGAATAAGGGTTGTTTTTTAAATGTCGTTATTTTCTGCAATTAATTGTATATTTTGTGATAGGTCATGATCTAGAACAATATTTTAGATGAGTAAAGCACATAAATGAAGTTTTGTAATACTTACATATAGCACATAGGTATGAAGGGCTGATTTTCATTCCTAAAAGTAGTGACCATTATGGGGATGTTATCACTCTGCATTTGTAGAAACAGGGTGGCCACTATTTTTAAATTTTTCGTCTCCCGGTTTTCTCCCGGTGAAAATGAGCTGTTTCTCCCGGTTTTTAATTATAATTTTACTGTGAGCAGAACATTACCTTTATGTAATATGTAGTTGTAAATGATTTAAATTCGGCCAAAAACACTAAAAACAGGGCTCGGATCGTCTTTAAGACTAAAAAAGTATCTTTAGTCGCATAAATTCACAACAAAAGTCACGAAAAGTAGCATAAAATTTCCGAAAAAGTCGGAAAAAGTCGAATGAAATTTTAGGAAAAAAACGCCGAAAAGGAAACACAAAATTGTAAAAAAATCACATTTCTCGCCAACACATATACTTTAACATCAAACAATCTGGAATAATATTAAATAAAATTTAATAAAATTAATGCATGGCAAAATTTTAATTAGGTATTTTTAACATTTTTTTTAAATCTGTTCAAAAATTCAATTATTTTTATAAATAATAAAATTCTTTTCCAAAATTCGATTATTTTAAAAAATTCAATAAAATGCCTGTCATAATTTGAATTATCTTTATAAATAATAAATAAATAATAATAATAAAATAATAAATTCAATTATTTTCAAAAGTAATAAAATACTCCGCAGAATTTCAATTATTTTCAAATTTTTTTAAATTTCTCGTCAAATTACCATTATCTTCAAAAAATAAGAAATTTCATCATGGAAATTTAATTATTTTCAAAAGTTCAGATAACATACTTCGCAGAAATTCAATTATTTTCAAAACTTTTTTAAATTTTCAAAATTTCAATTATCTTTGTAAATATCAAAATTCTTCTTCAAAATTCAATTACTTTTAAACATTTTGAAAACAAATCTGTTTAAAATTTCAATTATCATTATAAATAATAAAATTCTTCTCTGAAATTTAATTATTTACAAAGAATTTTAATTATCTTTATAAATAAAAAAATTATTCTAGAAATTTAATTATTTTCTAATATTTTTTTATAAAATCTTATAATATAAAATAATCATTTTATCACTCGGTCATCTTTAATTATTATAAAACATGAAGACATCGATTGCTCCGAGTCGGAGACTCGGAGTGATCGATTTCTTCATGTTTTATAACAATTTTTTATAAGTAGTTGAATTTCAAAATGTTTGAATTTGAATCTTTTGATGAATTTTAATTCTTATGGAAAAATAATAATTAAATATTTATTTAAAAAAGAAGTTATTGATGTTTTCTGAAAAATTTTAATGAAATCTGTAAACAAACTTATCAGAAAATTTTATTGAGTAAAACTTTTTCCTTTAACTTTAATTTTCTGAAATCTTTAAATGTAAAATTTTAGTCCCGGCTTTTTCCCGGTTTTCTTCTGATTGATTTTTCTCCCGGGTTTTCCCCGGTTCTCCCGGTTGGGTGGCCACCCTGAGAAAATATTACGAACCTACCTTTTTTATATAATATATTTTTTTTATCAAAGATACCTTATTTATACCTTCTTAGACTTTTCAATTCTGAAATTCCAATAGTGAGCGCATTTCCTGTTTTGACGAATTCAAATACTTATAACTCAGAACCGAATTAATATTAAGCAATTTTCCAAGAGAGAAAAGTTGTTCAGAATTACGAAAACTACAAACCCCCAAAGTTACACAGAAATCGACTGTGACCCAAAGCTAATGTATTTTCTGCGGGGTCCTTTAGTGTTAAATTTTTTTTTAATAATTAACTTTTACAGTTGATCAGTTAAAATATATGTTAAAAATTATCCAATTTAGATATTTTTAAAATTCCTGTGAAAAAATTGATGATTTTAAAATTTTGTTAAAAAATTTCAAAAAATGGAAATAAAAAAGAGGAAATCATTTAGATTTTGAAACGTTGGAGTAAATAAATATTTTATTCATTGGCCGAAGGTTTTCGTTTAATTTACCTTAATTTTTAAAAATTGTTGGATATTATAGTTAATTAGTCCAATTATAATGAAAATGTTGGAATTTTATTGATGAGTTTTTGAATTTTTTTTATGTAAAAAAAATGAAAATTTTTAGTTTGTGCACAATTTTTAAAAATTTCTTTAAATTAGATAATTTCTTACATAATTTTAACTGATTAAGTAAAAATAAGTAAAATGTTTGTCAATTTTAAATTATAATTATAATTCAATAATATAACTGAATAAAATAATTAAAACTCAAGAATTCTTAACAAATTTCAACCTAAAATGTATTAAAAATTTCAGATTCTGTTCAAAACTTTTTTTTACCCCAAAATATAATATTGAAAATTTTTATTATATAATACATATTTTAAAATTTCATGAAAGATATTATATAATAATACATTAATCTTGTAACCTAGAATTACATATTAATACATTAAAGAAATTTCCATTTGTTTCTCATTTAATTGAACTTAATTAGAATAATAATTTAATGAACTTAAATAGATTTATCTTCATTATTAAAATCATTAATTTCTTTGTCCGAAGTAAATTTAAATTGCAATATAATTAGTATTCTTTAATTATGTTATTATTGTATTTTAATTTAATTGTTTTTTTACAAACTTATTCTTCATATTGTTGTATATTATAAATGTTACGTTGCTATAGTGATGTTAAAAAATTTGTAAAAATAAAGGATTTTTGACATAAAGTTAAATAATCGCGGAGATCGAGTAATTTAATATTATCAAAATGGAATTAGAATTTACTTCTGACGAAGAAATAAATGCATTTAATAATGGAGATAAATCCATGTAAGTTTTTGAAAATAATTTTTCTAATTAATAATTAAATTAAATAAGAAAAAAATTGTAACTTTTCCAAAATGTACTAATGTGTAATTCTAGGTTACACGATTAATGCATTATTATTATATTATCACCTTTTAATTTTTATTGAATTTAAAAATATAATATTTTTAAATTTATATTTTAGGGATATTACTGGCTTCGTCGATTGTATTGATGGATTAAAGAAGTTAAAACAAATCAAGGACATGTTTTCAAATTTGTTCTTAACAATAATTCTAATTTCCGTATGAGAATTATAATCTGGGGAACAGAACTGGCAATGAAATATAAAGAAATTATTCAAATGAATAAGGTTAGAATTTTAAAAAATTGATAATTTATGAACATAATATATATATATATATATATATATATATATATATATATATAAACAAATAATATATAGAATAAATAAATATAATAATAAAAAATACAAATTAATTATAATAAATAAATAAATAGTAACTAATAATAAGTGAATAAATAAAATAATAAAAAATATAAATAAATATTTACGTATTTTACATTTGAAAAACAAAAATTAAAAATATTCTTTAGTTAATAAAAAATTTTAATTTATTTATAAAAAAAATTTAATCCTGTTATTAAAAGGTTGTTGAAATAACGGGCGGAACAATAAAAATTTCTAATCCAGGAGTTAGAATTCCTAAAGAGAAAATATTGTTATTGGAATTCAATGTACAATCTTTCAGTAAAATTACCATTTTGGGAGATTTTCAGGGACATAAGGTGCAAGTTAACGAAAATTTTCATCAAATTCCATTCGATGAAGTAATGATTGTTGATGGAGATGTTTGTAATAATAAGATAAATTTATAATAATAAGATAAATTATTA
This sequence comes from Leptopilina myrica (nomen nudum), assembly GCA_032872475.1. Classification (NCBI taxonomy): domain Eukaryota; kingdom Metazoa; phylum Arthropoda; class Insecta; order Hymenoptera; family Figitidae; genus Leptopilina; species Leptopilina myrica (nomen nudum). The sequence goes on along the minus strand of CM065459.1, from coordinate 40,359,617 downwards.
AATAAATAAAATAAGAATAAATAGATAATTTAATAAAATATTACAACAAATATGAAGTTTTTAATATTAAATAAATTAATATTAAATATTTTTTATATATCTCTTTTATAGAAATTAAAGGTTATTTTGAAAGGTCCTTTTTGTCCTTCACCATGTGGAAGGCAACACCGAAAATCACCCACGAGCCAAATCAAATATTGGCCACGTGGTCAGGCCTCCAATTTGAGGAAGGCAACAAAGAAAATCACCCCCGAGCCAAAATCCGATATTGGCCACGTGGTCAGGCCTCCAATTTTTAACGGATTCTGTTAATTTTTTTAAAAAATAATCTTGAGTTTTCGCAGAATACAATACGTCTGCTAATAATTTATTTAAACTAATTGTTTATTTATTTATTTAACAACAATGTAGACGAAAATTATTTTCTAACTTATTTTATAGACACTTAGTGTCCTAAATTTGAATTTCAATTAAAATTGACATTTAGAGATGTAGTTAAACATAATTAATAAGTTTATACTCACTAGAATGGTAATAAAAAATGTTAATATTGTTATAAACAAATTATATAAACAAATTATTAGTTTGAGGAATGACTGCACTAGATTTCGACGAAACTGATTACTTAAGGGTTTTTGAGGTCGCTGATCACGAATCTGAAGCTTGTTTTTAAAAATTCAAAATGTCAGATCCAATATGGCGGACGACATTTTTTAAAAACGATTGAAATCACATGAAACTTGTTACAATGTATAATTAATTAGTTTTACATAAATTTTAATTTAGTGAATGGTATCATTCTAGGCATAAAAATATTTTTTCGATTTTTTAACAAAAAAATGTAATTGGTTTAATAGAAGTTACTAAAAGAAACTCAAATTAAATGAAACGAATAAGATTTAACTGTCATTAATTATTAAAATTAAAAAAAACTTTTTTATAGCAATAACAGTTATTAAATTTATTCTTTCAACATTCTTTTCTGTAGACATACAAGAAAATAGGCGCGTGACAGAATAGAACTTAGAAATATTTGTTTATTAAAAGGTAATTTAATTAAAATTGTAAAGTACACAGTATCAGTTTCTTTGAAAGATATGTAATAAGTTTATGTAGACTGTAAACATTTACAATTTTTAAAATTAACATATTTAAAAATATAAGTGAAACAATAGAAATGGATGAAAAATTACAATATTTGTTTAATACATATAAAACGTTTATAATTCTAGTAAATTTAAAACTGCCTCATCAAGAACTCGACTTTTTTGAGAAGGTTGGATTCGAATGTAAGATATAAAAGGATCTGATGTACACAATAATTTCTTGAAAACATCTTCGTTAGTTGCAGATCTAGAACATTTTCTAGAAAAATGTAATCTATAGTTTTTATAATCTTTATTTCTGGCTTCTTGTGCTTCTTCAGATAATTGTTAAACAGGCAAAATAGCATTGTATTTTATTATGCTTTCGCCATGAATTAGAACTTTGTGAACGGAAATATTTGAATATATTTTTTCTTAACTTCCTTTTCTTTTTTATTTTCTGCGGTAGTCGCTGACCATTTTTTAAAGGAGGAGTTATACGATATATGAAGAATCAACTCCATAAATCAGATCCATGCATGTAAAGTAGAGAGTCAAAATCTAAATTTTTCCTCTCTTTCTGGCATATCAATTACACGTTCAAGATTATTCATTTCAGATGGCTTTGCTAAACACACATTGCAGGTGGCATAAGATGGTGTATTTGTTAAAACTTTAACTACTTTCCCATCTATCATTGTAAAGTATAAATTGTGCTTTACTAAAAGAATATTTTCATTTATAATTATCGATGAAGGTGTCAGAGCAGCAATTTGAAATTCACTGTCACTTACAATGCTTTTTGTTTTCTCAGCAGTTTCTTTTGCAAACTCTATCAAAATGGGGCGACAAAAACGTGTTGATGAAGGTGATGGATTTTGCCAAATAATATTGCTATTCTCCTCATAGACCAGTTTAAGAGGCACAAGCGAAGAGATCAATAAATTAGAATCAGATATGAGTTCATTTTCTCCTGATAGTATTTGCTTATATTCGCTTTGTCCAGAGGAACCATCAAAACCCCATTTGCTATATAAAATCAAACTCTGTCCACTCTTAAAATTAATGGAATTAATTTTTAATATCCTACTAACAGTGTGATTTAAAAGAGATTGCAACTGTACCTTTGCACTTATGTCAGATACTTCCATGTTCTCAGGGTAACATTCGTTTTTAGCTTTTACCATTTGCTTATATGTCGAAAACAGACTTATACTTTTTTTCATGATACAGTTCCGAAGATACTCATATTTTTGTTTTGATAAATTGAAATCAAGCAATATTGCTAAAGCTTCATCGTTGCAATACGGATCCATACGCATATTTTCTTCCTCTAAATGCATATGAGGCGTTATTTCTCAAACGTCCCAGTCCAAAATTATAAGTCTTTGGATTGTGTTGGTATTTTGGGAAATTGTTGCCCTATATGAAAGTAATAAATCTGTAAAATATTAGCTCTTTAAAAAAAAATTGTAGAAAGTGGTGAGGGTTAAAGTTTTGACATTTTAAGTAACACTGCCATTTTCAAAACCATGTAACTTTTATAAAACTTTATCGATTTTAATTTGTTTATAATGGATTTAAAGCATTTTTCATCTACTTTCTAAAAATTTTACAAACAAATTTTTAAAAAAATTTTTAAACAATTTTTTTTCAAAAATTAAGTTTATTTTTTAATTTTGACCTTGATGGGTATTTAAAAAAAAATTTTTTTTATTTTTATTGGAAAGCTGACATTTTTTCGGAAAAAACCATATAAGTTTCATAGTGGGATGACCAGAAGTTTAGAAGATATTTGAAAGCAAAGTAAGCGGTGCGCCCGGGTTACTGTACGTTACGCCGGCGCTGCGCCGTTAAACGACATAAAAATCACTCTTTTATCTTCATCTGCTTCAGTAAAAGCTCTGCATTTAAACAGGGTTGATACTTCCTATGAATCTTTTTCAATAGTAGCTCTCTGCATTTAACAGGGTTGAGACTGTCAATAAAATAATGCCTGCATTACTTTTACCGAAAAAAATTTAAATATATAATTTTGAAAACGAATGTTTAAACTTTTATAAATTATAATTATTATCAATTAAAATGAGTAATTTTGAAAAAGAAAGATTAAAGTTTTAAAGGAACAATAATTATCATCAATTAAAATAATTAATTTTGAAAAAAATATTGATGTTTCGTAAGTTAAAATTATTGTTATTGGTAATTGGAAAATTTAATTTTGAGAAACAGAAATTTAAGTTGAATAGAAATTGAATATTTTAATAAGATTAATTTTTTAAAATTTAATGTTAAATAGTCATGAGATTCAATTTTTTTATTAATTTAGGTCATTTGTTTTAATAATAATAATAATAATAGATTTAAAAACAAATGACAATAATTTTAACTTACGAAACATCAATATTTTTTTCAAAATTAATTATTTTAATTGATGATAATTATTGTTCCTTTAAAACTTTAATCTTTCTTTTTCAAAATTACTCATTTTAATTGATAATAATTATAATTTATAAAAGTTTAAACATTCGTTTTCAAAATTATATATTTAAATTTTTTCGGTAAAAGTAATGCAGGCATTATTTTATTGACAGTCTCAACCCTGTTAAATGCAGAGAGCTACTATTGAAAAAGATTCATAGGAAGTATCAACCCTGTTTAAATGCAGAGCTTTTACTGAAGCAGATGAAGATAAAAGAGTGATTTTTATGTCGTTTAACGGCGCAGCGCCGGCGTAACGTACAGTAACCCGGGCGCACCGCTTACTTTGCTTTCAAATATCTTCTAAACTTCTGGTCATCCCACTATGAAACTTATATGGTTTTTTCCGAAAAAATGTCAGCTTTCCAATAAAAATAAAAAAAATTTTTTTTTAAATACCCATCAAGGTCAAAATTAAAAAATAAACTTAATTTTTGAAAAAAAATTGTTTAAAAATTTTTTTAAAAATTTGTTTGTAAAATTTTTAGAAAGTAGATGAAAAATGCTTTAAATCCATTATAAACAAATTAAAATCGATAAAGTTTTATAAAAGTTACATGGTTTTGAAAATGGCAGTGTTACTTAAAATGTCAAAACTTTAACCCTCACCACTTTCTACAATTTTTTTTTAAAGAGCTAATATTTTACAGATTTATTACTTTCATATAGGGCAACAATTTCCCAAAATACCAACACAATCCAAAGACTTATAATTTTGGACTGGGACGTTTGAGAAATAACGCCTCATATAAACGTCATCTAAGGTTTGTGGTAATATGAAGCGTCATTTTTTAATTACAGCAGCTTGTTTTATTTCGCCAATAGATCTTAAACCTTGTATGTAAGAGTAATGAATTTGATCCATTCCAGATTCTCTAAATAATTTTATAGCTTTTCTGCGTTTGCTTTTATCTGAAGATATTTCATATTCCTTGCATGATCTTCCCCGTTTTATTTCCGAAGATGTAGAAGGTTCTTCTGCATCTAATTGTATAGAGATATCTCCATTCAGCCACATTTCATTATTACTTAAAAATATATCTTTCCTTCTTCCAGCTTTATTCCATCGTTAATTACATTTATGTATAAAATTTTTATTTATCCACATTACAACACAAGCAAAGTTTGCTTCATTAATTGTAAAAAATTTTTCATTAATGTACTTTTCTACAGTAGATATATGTTTTCCGTGTTCTATCATTGTGTCACATAATTCACGTTTTTTAATCTTTACGGAACCCATTTTACGTTTTTTCAAATATCAATTTATAAAACTTTATTAAATTCATCTTTAAGAAATTTTACAACTGAACGTTCCTTAACTATTCACAAGCTTTTAAACTGCATTAATAGATAACATTCAGGATACTTTTTAGTTTGTGGTAAATTATTTTCAATATATAAAGTCATTCAAAACAAGTTAATGATGAAATCGTAACAATAAAACAAGTTTTAAAGGAAACGTGTGGTTTGTGGTATACTATTTTTCATTCTTTGAAGACAATAGTTTAATATAATTAATCATTCAAAAATAAATTTAATTTTTGTTTACAATGAAACGGCTTTTGAAATTTTACAAAACCAATATTCGATTAGTATTTAGCAACCACAAAATCCCCCCTTGTAACAAGTTTCAAATAAAAGTTCAAATAAAGTCATTTTGAATTTTTAAAATCCAACAACGGATTCGTAATCAGTAATCACGAAAACACCCCGAGTAACAAGTTTCATGTGATTTCAATCGTTTTCTAAAAATTTTGTCCGCTATATTGGATCCGTCAATTTGAATTTTGCAAAACAAATAACAGATTCGTAATCAGCAATCACGAAAACCCCCGAGGAACAAGTTTCATGTGATTTCAATCGTTTTTTAAAAATGTTGTCCGCCATATTGAATCCGCCATTTTGAATTTTAAAAAACCAACAACGGATTTGTAATCAGCAACCACGAAAACACCCCAATGAACAAGTTTTATGTGATTTCAATCTTCATTAAAAAATGTCGTCCACCATATTGGATCTGCCATTTTTTATTTTTAAAAACCAACAACGGATTTGTAATCAGCAACCACGAAAACCCCCCGAGTAACAAGTATCATGTGATTCTAATCGTTTTCTAAAAATGTTGCCCGCTATATTGGATCAGTCATTTTGAATTTTGAAAAACAAATAACAGATTCGTAATCAGCCATCACGAAAACCCCCCGAGTAACAAGTTTCATGTGATTCCAATCATTTTCTAAAAATGTTGTCCGCCATATTGGATCCGCCATTTTTTATTTTTAATAACCAACAACGGATTCGTAATCAGCAACCACGAAAACCCCCGAGTAATAAGTTTTATGTGATTTCAACCTTTATTTAAAAAAGTCGCCCATCATATTGGATCCGCCATTTTGAATTTTGAAAAACAAATAACAGATTCGTAATCAGCAATCACAAAAACCCCCCGAGTACAAGTTTCATGTGATTTTAATCGTTTTTTAAAAATGTCATCCGCCATATTGAATCCGCTATTTTGAATTTTTAAAAACCAAGAACAGATTTGTAATCAGCAACCACGGAAACCCCCGAGTAACAATATTCATGTGATTTCGATCGTTTTCTAAAAATTTTGTCCGCTATATTGGATCCGTCAATTTGAATTTTGAAAAACAAATAACAGATTCGTAATCAGCAATCACGAAAACCCCCCGAGGAACAAGTTTCATGTGATTTCAATAGTTTTTTAAAAATGTTGTCCGCCATATTGAATTCGCCATTTTGAATTTTTAAAAACCAACAACGGATTTGTAATCAGCAACCACGAAAACACCCCAATGAACAAGTTTTATGTGATTTCAATCTTCATTAAAAAATGTCGTCCATCATATTGGATCCGCCATTTTTTATTTTAAAAAACAAATAACAGATTCGTAATCAGCAACTACGAAAACCCTCCGAGTAGCAAGTTTCATGTGATTCCAATCGTTTTCTAAAAATGTTGTCCGCCATATTGAATCCGCCATTTTGAATTTTGAAAAACCAACAACGGATTCGTAATCAGCAATCACGAAAACCCCTCGAGGAACAAGTTTCATGTGATTTCAATCGTTTTTTAAAAATGTCCGCCATATTGGATCCGCCATTTTGAATTTTAAAAAAACAACAACGGATTCGTAATCAGCAACCACGAAAACATTCCGAGTAACAAGTTTCATGTGATTTCAATCGTTTTTTAAAAATGTCGTCCGCCACATTAGAACCGTCATTTTGAATTTTTAAAAACCAACAACGGATTCGTAATCAGTAATCGCGAAAACCCCCCGAGCAACAAGATTCATGTAATTTCAATCGTTTTTTAAAAATGTTGTCCGCTATATTGGATCAGTCATTTTGAATTTTTAAAAACCAACAACGGATTTGTAATCAGCAACCACGAAAACCCCCGAGTAACAAGTTTCATGTGATTTCAACCTTTATTTAAGAATGTCGTCCACCATATTTGATCCGCTATTTTTTATTTTTTAAAACCAACAACGGATTCCTAATCAGCAACCACGAAAACATCCCGAGTAACAAGTTTCATGTGATTTTAATAGTTTTTTTAAAAATGTTGTCCGCCATATTGAATCCGTCATTTTTAATTTTTAAAAACCAACAACGAATTCGTAATCAACAATGACAAAAACCCCCCGTGGAACAAGTTTCATGTGATTTCAATCGTTTTTTTAAAATGTTGTCCGCTATATTGGATCAGTCATTTTGAATTTTGAAAAACAAACAACAGATTCGTATTCAGCAACCACGAAAACATCCCGAGTAACAAGTTTCATGTGATTTCAATCGTTTTTTAATAATGTTGTCCGCCATATTAGATCCGCCATTTTTTATTTTTAAAAACCAACAACGGATCTGTAATCAGCAACTACGAAAACACCCCGAGGATCAAGTTTCATGTGATTTCAACCTTTATTTAAAAATGTTGTCCGCTATATTGAATCCGCCATTTTGAATTTTGAAAAACCAACAACGGATTCGTAATCAGCAATCACGAAAACCCCTCGAGGAACAAGTTTCATGTGATTTCAATCGTTTTTTAAAAATGTCCGCCATATTGGATCCGCCATTTTGAATTTTAAAAAAACAACAACGGATTCGTAATCAGCAACCACGAAAACATTCCGAGTAACAAGTTTCATGTGATTTCAATCGTTTTTTAAAAATGTCGTCCGCCACATTAGAACCGTCATTTTGAATTTTTAAAAACCAACAACGGATTCGTAATCAGTAATCGCGAAAACCCCCCGAGCAACAAGATTCATGTAATTTTAATCGTTTTTTAAAAATGTTGTCCGCTATATTGGATCAGTCATTTTGAATTTTTAAAAACCAACAACGGATTTGTAATCAGCAACCACGAAAACCCCCCGAGTAACAAGTTTCATGTGATTTTAACCTTTATTTAAAAATGTCGCCCACCATATTGGATCCTCCATTTTTTATTTTTAAAAACCAACAACGGATTCGTAATCAGCCATTACGAAAACCCCCTCAGTAACAAGTTTCATGTGATTTCAATCGTTTTTTTAAAATGTTGTCCGCTATATTGGATCAGTCATTTTGAATTTTGAAAAACAAACAACAGATTCGTATTCAGCAACCACGAAAACATCCCGAGTAACAAGTTTCATGTGATTTCAATCGTTTTTTAATAATGTTGTCCGCCATATTGGATCCGCCATTTTTTATTTTAAAAAACCAACAACGGATTCGTAATCAGCAACCACAAAAACATCCCGAGGAACAAGTTTTATGTGATTTCAATCGTTTTTTAAAAATGTTGTCTGCCATATTGGATCCGCCATTTTGAATTTTAAAAACCAACAACGGATTCGTAATCAGCAACCACGAAAACCCCCCGAGTAACAAGTTTTATGTGATTTTAATCGTTTTTTTTAAATGTTGTCCGCCATATTAGATCAGTCATTTTGAATTTTTGAAAACCAACAACGGATTCGTAATCAGCAACTACGAAAACCCCCGAGTAACAAGTTTCATGTGATTTTAATCGTTTTTTAAAAATGTTGTCCGCCATATTGGATCCTCCATTTTGAATTTTTAAAAATTAACAACGGATTCGTAATCAGCAACCACGAAAACATCCCGAGTAACAAGTTTCATGTGATTTCAATCGTTTTTTAATAATGTTGTCCGCCATATTGGATCCGTCATTTTGAATTTTTAAAAACCAACAACGGATTTGTAATCAGCAACCACGAAAACCCCCCGAGGAACAAGTTTTATGTGATTTTAATCGTTTTTTAAAAATGTTGTCCGCCATATTGGATCCTCCATTTTGAATTTTTAAAAATTAACAACGGATTCGTAATCAGCAACCACGAAAACATCCCGAGTAACAAGTTTCATGTGATTTTAATAGTTTTTTTAAAAATGTTGTCCGCCATATTGAATCCGTCATTTTTAATTTTTAAAAACCAACAACGAATTCGTAATCAACAATGACGAAAACCTCCCGTGGAACAAGATTTATGTGATTTTAATAGTTTTTTAAGAATGTTGTCCACCATATTGGATCCGCTATTTTGAATTTTAAAAACCATCAACGGAATTGTAATCAGCAACTACGAAAACACCCCGAGGATCAAGTTTCATGTGATTTCAACCTTTATTTAAAAATGTTGTCCGCTATATCGGATCCGCCATTTTGAATTTTTAAAAACCAACAACGGATTCGTAATCAGCAACCACGAAAACCCCCGAGGAACAAGTTTCATTTATTTTCAACCTTTATTTAAAAATATCGTCCACCATATTGGATCCGCCATTTTGAATTTTGAAAAACCATCAACGGATTCGTAATCAGTAATCACGAAAACCTCCCGAGTAACAACTTTCATGTGATTTCAATCGTTTTTTAAAAATGTTGTCAGCTATATTGGATCCGTCATTTTGAATTTTGAAAAACAAATAACAGATTCGTAATCAGCAAACACGAAAACACCCCGAGTAACAAGTTTCATGTGATTTTAACCTTTATTTAAAAATGTCGCCCACCATATTGGATCTGCCATTTTGAATTTTGAAAAACAAATAACAGATTCGTAATCAGCCATTACGAAAACCCCCTGAGTAACAAGTTTCATGTGATTTCAATCGTTTTTTTTAAATGTTGTCCGCTATATTGGATCCGTCATTTTGAATTTTGAAAAACTAATAACAGATTCGTAATCAGCAATCACGAAAACCCCCGAGTAACAAGTTTCATGTGATTTCAACCTTTATTTAAAAATGTCGCCCACCATATTGGATCCGCCATTTTGAATTTTGAAAAACAAATAACAGATTCGTAATCAGCAATCACGAAAACCCCCCGAGGAACAAGTTTCATGTGATTTCAATCGTTTTTTAACAATGTTGTCCGCCATATTGGATCCGCCATTTTGAATTTTAAAAACCATCAACGGATTCGTAATCAGCAACCACGAAAACCCCCGAGTAACAAGTTTCATGTGATTTGAATCGTTTTTTAAAAATTTTGTCCACCATATTGGATCCGTTATTTTGAATTTTTAAAAACCGACAACGGATTCGTAATCAGCAACTACGTAAACACCCCGAGTAACAAGGTTCATGTGACTTCAACCTTTATTTAAGAATGTCGTCCACCATATTTGATCCGCTATTTTTTATTTTTTAAAACCAACAACGGATTCTTAATCAGCAACCACGAATACATCCCGAGAAACAAGTTTCTTGTGATTTTAATAGTTTTTTTAAAAATGTTGTCCGCCATATTGAATCCGTCATTTTTAATTTTTAAAAACCAACAACGAATTCGTAATCAACAATGACAAAAACCCCTCGTGGAACAAGTTTTATGTGATTTTAATAGTTTTTTAAGAATGTTGTCCGCCATATTGGATCCGCCATTTTGAATTTTAAAAACCATCAACGGATTCGTAATCAGCAACCACGAAAACCCCCGAGGAACAAGTTTCATTTATTTTCAACCTTTATTTAAAAATATCGTCCACCATATTAGATCCGTCATTTTTAATTTTTAAAAACCAACAACGAATTCGTAATCAACAATGACGAAAACCCCCCGTGGAACAAGATTTATGTGATTTTAATAGTTTTTTAAGAATGTTGTGCACCATATTGGATCCGCCATTTTGAATTTTAAAAACCATCAACGGAATTGTAATCAGCAACTACGAAAACACCCCGAGGATCAAGTTTCATGTGATTTCAATCGTTTTTTAAAAATGTTGTTAGCTATATTGGATCCGACATTTTGAATTTTGAAAAACAAATAACAGATTCGTAATCAGCAACCACGAAAACACCCCGAGGATCAAGATTCATGTGATTTCAACCTTTATTTAAAAATGTTGTCCGCCATATTGGATCCGCCATTTTGAATTATAAAAACCATCAACGGATTCGTAATCAGCAACTACGAAAACACCCCGAGGATCCAGTTTCATGTGATTTCAACCTTTATTTAAAAATGTTGTCCGCTATATTGGATCCGTCATTTTGAATTTTAAAAAACTAATAACAGATTCGTAATCAGCAATCACGAAAACCCCCGAGTAACAAGTTTCATGTGATTTCAACCTTTATTTAAAAATGTCGCCCACCATATTGGATCCGCCATTTTGAATTTTGAAAAACAAATAACAGATTCGTAATCAGCAATTACGAAAACCCCCTGAGTAACAAGTTACATGTGATTTCAATCGTTTTTTAAAAATGTCGTCCGCCATATTGAATCCGCTATTTTGAATTTTTAAAAACCATCAACGGATTCGTAATCAGCAACTACGAAAACACCCCGAGGATCAAGTTTCATGTGATTTCAACCTTTATTTAAAAATGTTGTCCGCTATATTGGATCCGTCATTTTGAATTTTGAAAAACAAATAACAGATTCGTAATCAGCATTCACGAAAACCCCCGAGTAACAAGTTTCATGTGATTTCAACCTTTATTTAAAAATGTTGTCCGCCATATTGAATCCGCCATTTTGAATTTTGAAAAACCAACAACGGATTCGTAATCAGCAATCACGAAAACCCCTCGAGGAACAAGTTTCATGTGATTTCAATCGTTTTTTAAAAATGTTGTCCGCCATATTGGATCCGCCATTTTGAATTTTAAAAAAACAACAACGGATTCGTAATCAGCAACCACGAAAACATTCCGAGTAACAAGTTTCATGTGATTTCAATCGTTTTTTAAAAATGTCGTCCGCCACATTAGAACCGTCATTTTGAATTTTTAAAAACCAACAACGGATTCGTAATCAGTAATCGCGAAAACCCCCCGAGCAACAAGTTTCATGTAATTTCAATCGTTTTTTAAAAATGTTGTCCGCTATATTGGATCAGTCATTTTGAATTTTTAAAAACCAACAACGGATTTGTAATCAGCAACCACGAAAACCCCCGAGTAACAAGTTTTATGTGATTTCAATCGTCTTTTAAAAATTTTTTCCACCACATTGGATCCGTTATTTTGAGTTTTTGAAAACCGACAACGGATTCGTAATCAGCAACTACGAAAACACGCCGACTAACAAGTTTCATGTGATTTCAACCTTTATTTAAGAATGTCGTCCACCATATTTGATCCGCTATTTTTTATTTTTTAAAACCAACAACGGATTCCTAATCAGCAACCACGAAAACATCCCGAGTAACAAGTTTCATGTGATTTTAATAGTTTTTTTTAAAAATGTTGTCCGCCATATTGAATCCGTCATTTTTAATTTTTAAAAACCAACAACGGATTCGCAATCAGCAAACACGAAAACCCCCTGAGTAACAAGTTTCATGTGATTTTAACCTTTATTTAAAAATGTCGCCCACCATATTGGATCCTCCATTTTTTATTTTTAAAAACCAACAACGGATTCGTAATCAGCAACCACAAAAAAATCCCGAGGAACAAGTTTTATGTGATTTCAATCGTTTTTTAAAAATGTTGTCTGCCATATTGGATCCGCCATTTTGAATTTTAAAAACCAACAACGGATTCGTAATCAGCAACCACGAAAACCCCTCGAGTAACAAGTTTTATGTGATTTTAATCGTTTTTTTAAAATGTTGTCCGCCATATTAGATCAGTCATTTTGAATTTTTAAAAACCAACAACGAATTCGTAATCAGCAACCACGAAAACATCCCGAGTAACAAGTTACATGTGATTTCAATCGTTTTTTAAAAATGTTGTCCGCCATATTGGATCCGCCATTTTTTTTAAACCAACAACGGATTCGTAATGAGCAACCACAAAAACATCCCGAGGAACAAGTTTCATGTGATTTCAATCGTTTTTTAAAAATGTTGTCCGTCATATTGGATCCGCTATTTTGAATTTTGAAAACCAACAACGGATTCGTACTCAGTAATCACGAAAACACCCCGAGGATCAAGATTCATGTGATTTCAACCTTTATTTAAAAATGTTGTCCGCCATATTGGATCCGCCATTTTGAATTATAAAAACCATCAACGGATTCGTAATCAGCAACTACGAAAACACCCCGAGGATCCAGTTTCATGTGATTTCAACCTTTATTTAAAAATGTTGTCCGCTATATTGGATCCGTCATTTTGAATTTTAAAAAACTAATAACAGATTCGTAATCAGCAATCACGAAAACCCCCGAGTAACAAGTTTCATGTGATTTCAACCTTTATTTAAAAATGTCGCCCACCATATTGGATCCGCCATTTTGAATTTTGAAAAACAAATAACAGATTCGTAATCAGCAATTACGAAAACCCCCTGAGTAACAAGTTACATGTGATTTCAATCGTTTTTTAAAAATGTCGTCCGCCATATTGAATCCGCTATTTTGAATTTTTAAAAACCATCAACGGATTCGTAATCAGCAACTACGAAAACACCCCGAGGATCAAGTTTCATGTGATTTCAACCTTTATTTAAAAATGTTGTCCGCTATATTGGATCCGTCATTTTGAATTTTGAAAAACAAATAACAGATTCGTAATCAGCATTCACGAAAACCCCCGAGTAACAAGTTTCATGTGATTTCAACCTTTATTTAAAAATGTTGTCCGCCATATTGAATCCGCCATTTTGAATTTTGAAAAACCAACAACGGATTCGTAATCAGCAATCACGAAAACCCCTCGAGGAACAAGTTTCATGTGATTTCAATCGTTTTTTAAAAATGTTGTCCGCCATATTGGATCCGCCATTTTGAATTTTAAAAAAACAACAACGGATTCGTAATCAGCAACCACGAAAACATTCCGAGTAACAAGTTTCATGTGATTTCAATCGTTTTTTAAAAATGTCGTCCGCCACATTAGAACCGTCATTTTGAATTTTTAAAAACCAACAACGGATTCGTAATCAGTAATCGCGAAAACCCCCCGAGCAACAAGTTTCATGTAATTTCAATCGTTTTTTAAAAATGTTGTCCGCTATATTGGATCAGTCATTTTGAATTTTTAAAAACCAACAACGGATTTGTAATCAGCAACCACGAAAACCCCCGAGTAACAAGTTTTATGTGATTTCAATCGTCTTTTAAAAATTTTTTCCACCACATTGGATCCGTTATTTTGAGTTTTTGAAAACCGACAACGGATTCGTAATCAGCAACTACGAAAACACGCCGACTAACAAGTTTCATGTGATTTCAACCTTTATTTAAGAATGTCGTCCACCATATTTGATCCGCTATTTTTTATTTTTTAAAACCAACAACGGATTCCTAATCAGCAACCACGAAAACATCCCGAGTAACAAGTTTCATGTGATTTTAATAGTTTTTTTTAAAAATGTTGTCCGCCATATTGAATCCGTCATTTTTAATTTTTAAAAACCAACAACGGATTCGCAATCAGCAAACACGAAAACCCCCTGAGTAACAAGTTTCATGTGATTTTAACCTTTATTTAAAAATGTCGCCCACCATATTGGATCCTCCATTTTTTATTTTTAAAAACCAACAACGGATTCGTAATCAGCAACCACAAAAAAATCCCGAGGAACAAGTTTTATGTGATTTCAATCGTTTTTTAAAAATGTTGTCTGCCATATTGGATCCGCCATTTTGAATTTTAAAAACCAACAACGGATTCGTAATCAGCAACCACGAAAACCCCCCGAGTAACAAGTTTTATGTGATTTTAATCGTTTTTTTAAAATGTTGTCCGCCATATTAGATCAGTCATTTTGAATTTTTAAAAACCAACAACGAATTCGTAATCAGCAACCACGAAAACATCCCGAGTAACAAGTTACATGTGATTTCAATCATTTTTTAAAAATGTTGTCCGCCATATTGGATCCGCCATTTTTTTTAAACCAACAACGGATTCGTAATGAGCAACCACAAAAACATCCCGAGGAACAAGTTTCATGTGATTTCAATCGTTTTTTAAAAATGTTGTCCGTCATATTGGATCCGCTATTTTGAATTTTGAAAACCAACAACGGATTCGTACTCAGTAATCACGAAAACCCCCCGAGTAACAAGTTTCATGTGATTTCAATCGTTTTTTAAAAATGTTGTCCGCTATATTGGATCAGTCATTTTGAATTTTGAAAAACAAACAACAGATTCGTATTCAGCAATCACGAAAACCCTCCAAGGAACAAGTTTCATGTGATTTCAATCATTTTTTAAAAATGTTGTCCGTCATATTGGATCCGCCATTTTTTATTTTTATAAACCAACAAGGTTTAATTTTTTTTTCGTTTAATTTACCTTAATTTTTAAAAATGGTTGGATATTATAGTTAATTAGTCCAATTATAATGAAAATGTTGGAATTTTATTGATGAGTTTTTGAATTTTTTTATGTAAAAAAAATAAAAATTTTTAGTTTGTGCACAATTTTTAAAAATTTCTTTAAATTAGATAATTTCTTACATAATTTTAACTGATTAAGTAAAAATAAGTAAAATGTTTGTCAATTTTAAATTATAATTATAATTCATAATATAACTGAATAAAATAATTAAAACTCAAGAATTCTTAACAAATTTCAACCTAAAATGTATTAAAAATTTCAGATTCTGTTCAAAACTTTTTTTTACCCCAAAATATAATATTGAAAATTTTTATTATATAATACATATTTTAAAATTTTATGAAAGATATTATATAATAATACATTAATCTTGTAACCTAGAATTACATATTAATACATTAAAGAAATTTCCATTTGTTTCTCATTTAATTGAACTTAATTAGAATAATAATTTAATGAACTTAAATAGATTTATCTTCATTATTAAAATCATTAATTTCTTTGTCCGAAGTAAATTTAAATTGCAATATAATTAGTATTCTTTAATTATGTTATTATTGTATTTTAATTTAATTGTTTTTTTACAAACTTATTCTTCATATTGTTGTATATTATAAATGTTACGTTGCTATAGTGATGTTAAAAAATTTGTAAAAATAAAGGATTTTTGACATAAAGTTAAATAATCGCGGAGATCGAGTAATTTAATATTATCAAAATGGAATTAGAATTTACTTCTGACGAAGAAATAAATGCATTTAATAATGGAGATAAATCCATGTAAGTTTTTGAAAATAATTTTTCTAATTAATAATTAAATTAAATAAGAAAAAAATTGTAACTTTTCCAAAATGTACTAATGTGTAATTCTAGGTTACACGATTAATGCATTATTATTATATTATCACCTTTTAATTTTTATTGAATTTAAAAATATAATATTTTTAAATTTATATTTTAGGGATATTACTGGCTTCGTCGATTGTATTGATGGATTAAAGAAGTTAAAACAAATCAAGGACATGTTTTCAAATTTGTTCTTAACAATAATTCTAATTTCCGTATGAGAATTATAATCTGGGGAACAGAACTGGCAATGAAATATAAAGAAATTATTCAAATGAATAAGGTTAGAATTTTAAAAAATTGATAATTTATGAACATAATATATATATATATATATATATATATATATATATATATATATATATATAAACAAATAATATATAGAATAAATAAATATAATAATAAAAAATACAAATTAATTATAATAAATAAATAAATAGTAACTAATAATAAGTGAATAAATAAAATAATAAAAAATATAAATAAATATTTACGTATTTTACATTTGAAAAACAAAAATTAAAAATATTCTTTAGTTAATAAAAAATTTTAATTTATTTATAAAAAAAATTTAATCCTGTTATTAAAAGGTTGTTGAAATAACGGGCGGAACAATAAAAATTTCTAATCCAGGAGTTAGAATTCCTAAAGAGAAAATATTGTTATTGGAATTCAATGTACAATCTTTCAGTAAAATTACCATTTTGGGAGATTTTCAGGGACATAAGGTGCAAGTTAACGAAAATTTTCATCAAATTCCATTCGATGAAGTAATGATTGTTGATGGAGATGTTTGTAATAATAAGATAAATTTATAATAATAAGATAAATTATTAAATAAATAAAATAAGAATAAATAGATAATTTAATAAAATATTACAACAAATATGAAGTTTTTAATATTAAATAAATTAATATTAAATATTTTTTATATATCTCTTTTATAGAAATTAAAGGTTATTTTGAAAGGTCCTTTTTGTCCTTCACCATGTGGAAGGCAACACCGAAAATCACCCACGAGCCAAATCAAATATTGGCCACGTGGTCAGGCCTCCAATTTGAGGAAGGCAACAAAGAAAATCACCCCCGAGCCAAAATCCGATATTGGCCACGTGGTCAGGCCTCCAATTTTTAACGGATTCTGTTAATTTTTTTAAAAAATAATCTTGAGTTTTCGCAGAATACAATACGTCTGCTAATAATTTATTTAAACTAATTGTTTATTTATTTATTTAACAACAATGTAGACGAAAATTATTTTCTAACTTATTTTATAGACACTTAGTGTCCTAAATTTGAATTTCAATTAAAATTGACATTTAGAGATGTAGTTAAACATAATTAATAAGTTTATACTCACTAGAATGGTAATAAAAAATGTTAATATTGTTATAAACAAATTATATAAACAAATTATTAGTTTGAGGAATGACTGCACTAGATTTCGACGAAACTGATTACTTAAGGGTTTTTGAGGTCGCTGATCACGAATCTGAAGCTTGTTTTTAAAAATTCAAAATGGCAGATCCAATATGGCGGACGACATTTTTTAAAAACGATTGAAATCACATGAAACTTGTTACTCGGGGGGTTTTCGTGGTTGCTGATTACGAATCCGTTGTTGGTTTTTAAAATTCAAAATGGCGGATCCAATATAGCAGTCAAAATTTTTAAAAAACGATTGAAATCACATAAAACTTGTTACTCGGGGGGTTTTCGTGATTTCTGATTACGAATCTGTTATTTGTTTTTTAAAATTCAAAATGCCAGATCTAATATGGAAGACGACATTTTTTATAAACAATTCACTTCATTCGAAACTTGTTACAATGGGGTTTTTGTGGCTGTTGATCACGAATTGGCTATTGGATTTTGAAAATTTAATACCTGGTTTTTAATATATTAGAGAATTTTTTTAAAATTTTGAGATTTGCATAATAAGGTTTTTAGAATTAAATATTTTATAAAACATGTTTTAATTTAAAAAAATAATCAATAACAATGTATAATTAATTAGTTTTACATAAATTTTAATTTAGTGAATGGTATCATTCTAGGCATAAAAATATTTTTTCGATTTTTTAACAAAAAAATGTAATTGGTTTAATAGAAGTTACTAAAAGAAACTCAAATAAAATGAAACGAATAAGATTTAACTGTCATTAATTATTAAAATTAAAAAAAACTTTTTTATAGCAATAACAGTTATTAAATTTATTCTTTCAACATTCTTTTCTGTAGACATACAAGAAAATAGGCGCGTGACAGAATAGAACTTAGAAATATTTGTTTATTAAAAGGTAATTTAATTAAAATTGTAAAGTACACAGTATCAGTTTCTTTGAAAGATATGTAATAAGTTTATGTAGACTGTAAACATTTACAATTTTTAAAATTAACATATTTAAAAATATAAGTGAAACAATAGAAATGGATGAAAAATTACAATATTTGTTTAATACATATAAAACGTTTATAATTCTAGTAAATTTAAAACTGCCTCATCAAGAACTCGACTTTTTTGAGAAGGTTGGATTCGAATGTAAGATATAAAAGGATATGATGTACACAATAATTTCTTGAAAACATCTTCGTTAGTTGCAGATCTAGAACATTTTCTAGAAAAATGTAATCTATAGTTTTTATAATCTTTATTTCTGGCTTCTTGTGCTTCTTCAGATAATTGTTAAACAGGCAAAATAGCATTGTATTTTATTATGCTTTCGCCATGAATTAGAACTTTGTGAACGGAAATATTTGAATATATTTTTTCTTAACTTCCTTTTCTTTTTTATTTTCTGCGGTAGTCGCTGACCATTTTTTAAAGGAGGAGTTATACGATATATGAAGAATCAACTCCATAAATCAGATCCATGCATGTAAAGTAGAGAGTCAAAATCTAAATTTTTCCTCTCTTTCTGGCATATCAATTACACGTTCAAGATTATTCATTTCAGATGGCTTTGCTAAACACACATTGCAGGTGGCATAAGATGGTGTATTTGTTAAAACTTTAACTACTTTCCCATCTATCATTGTAAAGTATAAATTGTGCTTTACTAAAAGAATATTTTCATTTATAATTATCGATGAAGGTGTCAGAGCAGCAATTTGAAATTCACTGTCACTTACAATGCTTTTTGTTTTCTCAGCAGTTTCTTTTGCAAACTCTATCAAAATGGGGCGACAAAAACGTGTTGATGAAGGTGATGGATTTTGCCAAATAATATTGCTATTCTCCTCATAGACCAGTTTAAGAGGCACAAGCGAAGAGATCAATAAATTAGAATCAGATATGAGTTCATTTTCTCCTGATAGTATTTGCTTATATTCGCTTTGTCCAGAGGAACCATCAAAACCCCATTTGCTATATAAAATCAAACTCTGTCCACTCTTAAAATTAATGGAATTAATTTTTAATATCCTACTAACAGTGTGATTTAAAAGAGATTGCAACTGTACCTTTGCACTTATGTCAGATACTTCCATGTTCTCAGGGTAACATTCGTTTTTAGCTTTTACCATTTGCTTATATGTCGAAAACAGACTTATACTTTTTTTCATGATACAGTTCCGAAGATACTCATATTTTTGTTTTGATAAATTGAAATCAAGCAATATTGCTAAAGCTTCATCGTTGCAATACGGATCCATACGCATATTTTCTTCCTCTAAATGCATATGAGGCGTTATTTCTCAAACGTCCCAGTCCAAAATTATAAGTCTTTGGATTGTGTTGGTATTTTGGGAAATTGTTGCCCTATATGAAAGTAATAAATCTGTAAAATATTAGCTCTTTAAAAAAAAATTGTAGAAAGTGGTGAGGGTTAAAGTTTTGACATTTTAAGTAACACTGCCATTTTCAAAACCATGTAACTTTTATAAAACTTTATCGATTTTAATTTGTTTATAATGGATTTAAAGCATTTTTCATCTACTTTCTAAAAATTTTACAAACAAATTTTTAAAAAAATTTTTAAACAATTTTTTTTCAAAAATTAAGTTTATTTTTTAATTTTGACCTTGATGGGTATTTAAAAAAAAATTTTTTTTATTTTTATTGGAAAGCTGACATTTTTTCGGAAAAAACCATATAAGTTTCATAGTGGGATGACCAGAAGTTTAGAAGATATTTGAAAGCAAAGTAAGCGGTGCGCCCGGGTTACTGTACGTTACGCCGGCGCTGCGCCGTTAAACGACATAAAAATCACTCTTTTATCTTCATCTGCTTCAGTAAAAGCTCTGCATTTAAACAGGGTTGATACTTCCTATGAATCTTTTTCAATAGTAGCTCTCTGCATTTAACAGGGTTGAGACTGTCAATAAAATAATGCCTGCATTACTTTTACCGAAAAAAATTTAAATATATAATTTTGAAAACGAATGTTTAAACTTTTATAAATTATAATTATTATCAATTAAAATGAGTAATTTTGAAAAAGAAAGATTAAAGTTTTAAAGGAACAATAATTATCATCAATTAAAATAATTAATTTTGAAAAAAATATTGATGTTTCGTAAGTTAAAATTATTGTTATTGGTAATTGGAAAATTTAATTTTGAGAAACAGAAATTTAAGTTGAATAGAAATTGAATATTTTAATAAGATTAATTTTTTAAAATTTAATGTTAAATAGTCATGAGATTCAATTTTTTTATTAATTTAGGTCATTTGTTTTAATAATAATAATAATAATAGATTTAAAAACAAATGACTATTTAACATTAAATTTTAAAAAATTAATCTTATTAAAATATTCAATTTCTATTCAACTTAAATTTCTGTTTCTCAAAATTAAATTTTCCAATTACCAATAACAATAATTTTAACTTACGAAACATCAATATTTTTTTCAAAATTAATTATTTTAATTGATGATAATTATTGTTCCTTTAAAACTTTAATCTTTCTTTTTCAAAATTACTCATTTTAATTGATAATAATTATAATTTATAAAAGTTTAAACATTCGTTTTCAAAATTATATATTTAAATTTTTTTCGGTAAAAGTAATGCAGGCATTATTTTATTGACAGTCTCAACCCTGTTAAATGCAGAGAGCTACTATTGAAAAAGATTCATAGGAAGTATCAACCCTGTTTAAATGCAGAGCTTTTACTGAAGCAGATGAAGATAAAAGAGTGATTTTTATGTCGTTTAACGGCGCAGCGCCGGCGTAACGTACAGTAACCCGGGCGCACCGCTTACTTTGCTTTCAAATATCTTCTAAACTTCTGGTCATCCCACTATGAAACTTATATGGTTTTTTCCGAAAAAATGTCAGCTTTCCAATAAAAATAAAAAAAATTTTTTTTTAAATACCCATCAAGGTCAAAATTAAAAAATAAACTTAATTTTTGAAAAAAAATTGTTTAAAAATTTTTTTAAAAATTTGTTTGTAAAATTTTTAGAAAGTAGATGAAAAATGCTTTAAATCCATTATAAACAAATTAAAATCGATAAAGTTTTATAAAAGTTACATGGTTTTGAAAATGGCAGTGTTACTTAAAATGTCAAAACTTTAACCCTCACCACTTTCTACAATTTTTTTTTAAAGAGCTAATATTTTACAGATTTATTACTTTCATATAGGGCAACAATTTCCCAAAATACCAACACAATCCAAAGACTTATAATTTTGGACTGGGACGTTTGAGAAATAACGCCTCATATAAACGTCATCTAAGGTTTGTGGTAATATGAAGCGTCATTTTTTAATTACAGCAGCTTGTTTTATTTCGCCAATAGATCTTAAACCTTGTATGTAAGAGTAATGAATTTGATCCATTCCAGATTCTCTAAATAATTTTATAGCTTTTCTGCGTTTGCTTTTATCTGAAGATATTTCATATTCCTTGCATGATCTTCCCCGTTTTATTTCCGAAGATGTAGAAGGTTCTTCTGCATCTAATTGTATAGAGATATCTCCATTCAGCCACATTTCATTATTACTTAAAAATATATCTTTCCTTCTTCCAGCTTTATTCCATCGTTAATTACATTTATGTATAAAATTTTTATTTATCCACATTACAACACAAGCAAAGTTTGCTTCATTAATTGTAAAAAATTTTTCATTAATGTACTTTTCTACAGTAGATATATGTTTTCCGTGTTCTATCATTGTGTCACATAATTCACGTTTTTTAATCTTTACGGAACCCATTTTACGTTTTTTCAAATATCAATTTATAAAACTTTATTAAATTCATCTTTAAGAAATTTTACAACTGAACGTTCCTTAACTATTCACAAGCTTTTAAACTGCATTAATAGATAACATTCAGGATAATTTTTAGTTTGTGGTAAATTATTTTCAATATATAAAGTCATTCAAAACAAGTTAATGATGAAATCGTAACAATAAAACAAGTTTTAAAGGAAACGTGTGGTTTGTGGAATACTATTTTTCATTCTTTGAAGACAATAGTTTAATATAATTAATCATTCAAAAAAAAATTTAATTTTTGTTTACAATGAAACGGCTTTTGAAATTTTACAAAACCAATATTCGATTAGTATTTAGCAACCACAAAATCCCCCCTTGTAACAAGTTTCAAATAAAGTGAATTGTTTATAAAAAATATCGATTGCCATATTTGATCTGGTATTTTAAATTTTAAAAAACAAATAACAGATTCGTAATCAGCAATCACGAAAACCCCCGAGTAACAAGTTTCATGTGATTTCAATCGTTTTTTAAAAATGTCGCCCACCATATTGGATCCGCCATTTTGAATTTTGAAAAACCAACAACGGATTCGTAATCAATAATCACGAAAACACCCAGAGGAACAAGTTTCATGTGATTTTAAACTTTATTTAAAAATGTCCACCATATTGGAACCGCCATTTTGAATTTTAAAAACCAACAACGGATTCGTAATCAGCAACTACGAAAACATCCCGAGTAACAAGTTTCATGTGATTTCAATCGTTTTTTAAAAATGTCTTCTGCCATATTGGATCCATCCATTTTTTATTTTTAAAAACCAACAACGGATTCGTAATCAGCAACCACGAAAACACCCCAATGAACAAGTTTTATGTGATTTCAATCTTTATTTACAAATGTCGTCCACCATATAGGATCCGCAATTTTGAATTTTTTTAAACCAACAACGGATTCGTAATCAGTAATCACGAAAACCCCCCGAGTAACAAG
This sequence comes from Leptopilina myrica (nomen nudum), assembly GCA_032872475.1. Taxonomy (NCBI): domain Eukaryota; kingdom Metazoa; phylum Arthropoda; class Insecta; order Hymenoptera; family Figitidae; genus Leptopilina; species Leptopilina myrica (nomen nudum). The sequence continues at coordinate 40,336,237 of CM065459.1, read as the reverse complement.
TTTTATGTGATTTCAATCGTTTTTTAAAAATGTTGTCCACAATATTGGATCCGTCATTTTGAATTTTTAAAAACCAACAACGGATTCGTAATCAGTAATCACGAAAACCTACCGACTAACAAGTTGCATGTGATTTCAATCGTTTTTTAAAAATGTTGTCTGCCATATTGGATCCGCTATTTTTGAATTTTAAAAAACCAACAACGGATTCGTAATCAGCAACCACGAAAACATCCCGAGTAACAAGTTTCATGTGATTTCAATCGTTTTTTTAAATTTCGTCCGCCAAATTGGATCCGCCATTTTGAATTTTTAAAAACCAACAACGGATTCGTAATCAGCAATCACGAAAACCCCCGGAGTAACAAGTTTCATGTGATTTCAACCTTTATTTAAAAATGTCGCCTACCATATTAGATACACCATTTTTTATTTTTAAAAACCAACAACGGATTCGTAATCAGCAAGCACGAAAACACCCCGAGGAACAAGTTTCATGTGATTTCAACCTTCATTTACAAATGTCGTCCACCATATAGGATCCGCCATTTTGAATTTTTTAAAACCATCAACAGATTCGTAATCAGTAATCACGAAAACCCCCCGAGTAACAAGTTTTATGTGATTTCAATCGTTTTTTTTAAATGTTGTCCGCCATATTGGATCCGTCATTTTGAATTTTTAAAATCCAACAACGGATTTGTAATCAGCAACCACGAAAACACCCCGAGTAACAAGTTTCATGTGATTTCAATCGTTTTCTAAAAATTTTGTCCGCTATATTGGATCCGTCAATTTGAATTTTGAAAAACAAATAACAGATTCGTAATCAGCAATCACGAAAACCCCCGAGGAACAAGTTTCATGTGATTTCAATCGTTTTTTAAAAATGTTGTCCGCCATATTGAATCCGCCATTTTTTATTTTTAATAACCAACAACGGATTCGTAATCAGCAACCACGAAAACCCCCGAGTAATAAGTTTTATGTGATTTCAACCTTTATTTAAAAAAGTCGCCCATCATATTGGATCCGCCATTTTCAATTTTGAAAAACAAATAACAGATTCGTAATCAGCAATCACAAAAACCCCCCGAGTACAAGTTTCATGTGATTTTAATCGTTTTTTAAAAATGTCATCTGCCATATTGAATCCGCTATTTTGAATTTTTAATAACCAAGAACAGATTTGTAATCAGCAACCACGGAAACCCCCGAGTAACAATATTCATGTGATTTCGATCGTTTTCTAAAAATTTTGTCCGCTATATTGGATCCGTCAATTTGAATTTTGAAAAACAAATAACAGATTCGTAATCAGCAATCACGAAAACCCCCCAAGAAACAAATTTTATGTGATTTCAACCTTTATTTAAAAATGTTGTCCGCTATATTGAATCCGCCATTTTGAATTTTTAAAAACCAACAACGGATTCGTAATCAGTAATCACGAAAACCTACCGACTAACAAGTTGCATGTGATTTCAATCGTTTTTTAAAAATGTTGTCTGCCATATTGGATCCGCTATTTTTGAATTTTAAAAAACCAACAACGGATTCGTAATCAGCAACCACGAAAACATCCCGAGTAACAAGTTTCATGTGATTTCAATCGTTTTTTTAAATTTCGTCCGCCAAATTGGATCCGCCATTTTGATTTTTTAAAAACCAACAACGGATTCGTAATCAGCAATCACGAAAACCCCCGGAGTAACAAGTTTCATGTGATTTCAACCTTTATTTAAAAATGTCGCCTACCATATTAGATACACCATTTTTTATTTTTAAAAACCAACAACGGATTCGTAATCAGCAAGCACGAAAACACCCCGAGTAACAAGTATCATGTGATTCTAATCGTTTTCTAAAAATGTTGTCCGCTATATTGGATCAGTCATTTTGAATTTTGAAAAACAAATAACAGATTCGTAATCAGCAATCACGAAAACCCCCCGAGTAACAAGTTTCATGTGATTTCAATCGTTTTTTTAAAATGTTGTCCGCCGTATTGGATCCGCCATTTTTTATTTTTAAAAACCAACAACGGATTTGTAATCAGCAACCACGAAAACCCCCCGAGTAACAAGTATCATGTGATTCTAATCGTTTTCTAAAAATGTTGTCCGCTATATTGGATCAGTCATTTTGAATTTTGAAAAACAAATAACAGATTCGTAATCAGCAATCACGAAAACCCCCCGAGGAACAAGTTTCATGTGATTTCAATAGTTTTTTAAAAATGTTGTCCGCCATATTGAATTCGCCATTTTGAATTTTTAAAAACCAACAACGGATTTGTAATCAGCAACCACGAAAACACCCCAATGAACAAGTTTTATGTGATTTCAATCTTCATTAAAAAATGTCGTCCATCATATTGGATCCGCCATTTTTTATTTTGAAAAACAAATAACAGATTCGTAATCAGCAACTACGAAAACCCCCCGAGTAGCAAGTTTCATGTGATTCCAATCGTTTTCTAAAAATGTTGTCCGCCATATTGAATCCGCCATTTTGAATTTTGAAAAAACCAACAACGGATTCGTAATCAGCAATCACGAAAACCCCTCGAGGAACAAGTTTCATGTGATTTCAATCGTTTTTTAAAAATGTCCGCCATATTGGATCCGCCATTTTGAATTTTAAAAAAACAACAACGGATTCGTAATCAGCAACCACGAAAACATTCCGAGTCACAAGTTTCATGTGATTTCAATCGTTTTTTAAAAATGTCGTCCGCCACATTGGATCCGTTATTTTGAATTTTTGAAAACCGACAACGGATTCGTAATCAGCAACTACGAAAACACGCCGACTAACAAGTTTCATGTGATTTCAACCTTTATTTAAGAATGTCGTCCACCATATTTGATCCGCTATTTTTTATTTTTTAAAACCAACATCGGATTCCTAATCAGCAACCACGAAAACATCCCGAGTAACAAGTTTCATGTGATTTTAATAGTTTTTTTAAAAATGTTGTCCGCCATATTGAATCCGTCATTTTTAATTTTTAAAAACCAACAACGAATTCGTAATCAACAATGACAAAAACCCCCCGTGGAACAAGTTTTATGTGATTTTAATAGTTTTTTAAGAATGTTGTCCACCATATTGGATCCGCCATTTTGAATTTTAAAAACCATTATCGGATTTGTAATCAGCAACTACGAAAACACCCCGAGGATCAAGTTTCATGTGATTTCAACCTTTATTTAAAAATGTTGTCCGCTATATCGGATCCGCCATTTTGAATTTTTTAAAACCAACAACGGATTCCTAATCAGCAACCACGAAAACATCCCGAGTAACAAGTTTCATGTGATTTTAATAGTTTTTTTAAAAATGTTGTCCGCCATATTGGATCCCCTATTTTGAATTTTGAAAACCAACAACGAATTCGTAATCAGTAATCACGAAAACTCCCCGAGTAACAAGTTTCATGTGATTTCAATCGTTTTTTAAAAATATTTTCCGCTATATTGGATCAGTCATTTTGAATTTTGAAAAACCAACAACGGATTCGTAATCAGCAACCACGAAAACATTCCGAGTCACAAGTTTCATGTGATTTCAATCGTTTTTTAAAAATGTCGTCCGCCACATTGGATCCGTTATTTTTTATTTTTAAAAACCAACAACGGATTCGTAATCAGCAACCACGAAAACATCCCGAGTAACAAGTTTGATGTGATTTCAATCGTTTTTTTAAAAATGTTGTCTGCCATATTGGATCCGCCATTTTGAATTTTAAAAACCAACAACGTATTCGTAATCAGCAACCACGAAAACCCCCCGAGTAACAAGTTTTATGTGATTTTAATCGTTTTTTAAAAATATTTTCCGCTATATTGGATCAGTCATTTTGAATTTTGAAAAACCAACAACGGATTCGCAATCAGCAACTACAAAAACACCCCGAGCATCAAGTTTCATGTGATTTCAACCTTTATTTAAAAATGTTGTCCGCTATATCGGATCCGCCATTTTGAATTTTTAAAAACCAACAACGGATTCGTAATCAGCAACTACGTAAACACCCCGAGTAACAAGGTTCATGTGACTTCAACCTTTATTTAAAAATGTTGTCCGCTATATCGGATCCGCCATTTTGAATTTTTTAAAACCAACAACGGATTCCTAATCAGCAACCACGAAAACATCCCGAGTAACAAGTTTCATGTGATTTTAATAGTTTTTTTAAAAATGTTGTCCGCCATATTGAATCCGTCATTTTTAATTTTTAAAAACCAACAACGAATTCGTAATCAACAATGACAAAAACCCCTCGTGGAACAAGTTTTATGTGATTTTAATAGTTTTTTAAGAATGTTGTCCGCCATATTGGATCCGCCATTTTGAATTTTAAAAACCAACAACGGATTCGTAATCAGCAACTACGTAAACACCCCGAGTAACAAGGTTCATGTGACTTCAACCTTTATTTAAGAATGTCGTCCACCATATTTGATCCGCTATTTTTTATTTTTTAAAACCAACAACGGATTCTTAATCAGCAACCACGAAAACATCCCGAGAAACAAGTTTCTTGTGATTTTAATAGTTTTTTTAAAAATGTTGTCCGCCATATTGAATCCGTCATTTTTAATTTTTAAAAACCAACAACGAATTCGTAATCAACAATGACAAAAACCCCTCGTGGAACAAGTTTTATGTGATTTTAATAGTTTTTTAAGAATGTTGTCCGCCATATTGGATCCGCCATTTTGAATTTTAAAAACCATCAACGGATTCGTAATCAGCAACCACGAAAACCCCCGAGGAACAAGTTTTATTTATTTTCAACCTTTATTTAAAAATATCGTCCACCATATTAGATCCGTCATTTTTAATTTTTAAAAACCAACAACGAATTCGTAATCAACAATGACGAAAACCCCCCGTGGAACAAGATTTATGTGATTTTAATAGTTTTTTAAGAATGTTGTCCACCATATTGGATCCGCCATTTTGAATTTTAAAAACCATCAACGGATTCGTAATCAGCAACTACGAAAACCCCCCGAGTAACAAGTTTCATGTGATTTTAATCGTTTTTTAAAAATGTTGTCCGCCATATTGGATCCTCCATTTTGAATTTTTAAAAATTAACAACGGATTCGTAATCAGCAATCACGAAAACCCTCCAAGGAACAAGTTTCATGTGATTTCAATCATTTTTTAAAAATGTTGTCCGCCATATTGGATCCGCCATTTTTTATTTTTAAAAACCAACAACGGATTCGTAATCAGCAACCACAAAAACATCCCGAGGAACAAGTTTTATGTGATTTCAATCGTTTTTTAAAAATGTCTACCATATTGGATCCGCCATTTTGAATTTTAAAAACCAACAACGTATTCGTAATCAGCAACCACGAAAACCCCCCGAGTAACAAGTTTTATGTGATTTTAATCGTTTTTTTATAATGTTGTCCGCCATATTAGATCAGTCATTTTGAATTTTTAAAAACCAACAACGGATTCGTAATCAGCAACTACGAAAACCCCCCGAGTAACAAGTTTCATGTAATTTCAATCGTTTTTTAAAAATTTTGTCCACCATATTGGATCCGCCATTTTTTATTTTTAAAAACCAACAACGGATTCGTAATCAGCAACCACAAAAACATCCCGAGGAACAAGTTTCATGTGATTTCAATCGTTTTTTTAAAATGTTGTCCGTCATATTGGATCCGCTATTTTGAATTTTGAAAACCAACAACGGATTCGTAATCAGTAATCACGAAAACCCCCCGAGTAACAAGTTTCATGTGATTTCAATCGTTTTTTAAAAATGTTGTCCGCTATATTGGATCAGTCATTTTGAATTTTGAAAAACAAACAACAGATTCGTATTCAGCAATCACGAAAACCCTCCAAGGAACAAGTTTCATGTGATTTTAATCATTTTTTAAAAATGTTGTCCGCCATATTGGATCCGCCATTTTTTATTTTTAAAAACCAACAACGGATTCGTAATCAGCAACCACAAAAACATCCCGAGGAACAAGTTTTATGTGATTTCAATCGTTTTTTAAAAATGTTGTCTGCCATATTGGATCCGCCATTTTGAATTTTAAAAACCAACAACGGATTCGTAATCAGCAACCACGAAAACCCCCCGAGTAACAAGTTTTATGTGATTTTAATCGTTTTTTTAAAATGTTGTCCGCCATATTAGATCAGTCATTTTGAATTTTTAAAAACCAACAACGGATTCCTAATCAGCAACCACGAAAACATCCCGCATAACAAGTTTCATGTGATTTTAATAGTTTTTTTAAAAATATTGTCCGCAATATTGGATCAGTCATTTTGAATTTTGAAAAACCAACAACAGATTCGCAATCAGCAAACACGAAAACCCCCCGAGTAACAAGTTTCATGTGATTTTAACCTTTATTTAAAAATGTCGCCCACCATATTGAATCCTCCATTTTTTATTTTTAAAAACCAACAACGGATTCGTAATCAGCAACCACAAAAAAATCCCGAGGAACAAGTTTTATGTGATTTCAATCGTTTTTTAAAAATGTTGTCTGCCATATTGGATCCGCCATTTTGAATTTTAAAAACCAACAACGGATTCGTAATCAGTAATCACGAAAACATCCCGAGTAACAAGTTTCATGTGATTTCAATCGTTTTTTAATAATGTTGTCCGCCATATTGGATCCGCCATTTTTTATTTTTAAAAACCAACAACGGATTCGTAATCAGCAACCACAAAAACATCCCGAGGAACAAGTTTTATGTGATTTCAATCGTTTTTTAAAAATGTTGTCTGCCATATTGGATCCGCCATTTTGAATTTTAAAAACCAACAACGGATTCGTAATCAGCAACCACGAAAACCCCCCGAGTAACAAGTTTTATGTGATTTTAATCGTTTTTTTAAAATGTTTTACGCCATATTAGATCAGTCATTTTGAATTTTTAAAAACCAACAACGGATTCGTAATCAGCAACTACGAAAACCCCCCGAGTAACAAGTTTCATGTGATTTTAATCGTTTTTTAAAAATGTTGTCCGCCATATTGGATCCTCCATTTTGAATTTTTAAAAATTAACAACGGATTCGTAATCAGCAACCACGAAAACATCCCGAGTAACAAGTTTCATGTGATTTCAATCGTTTTTTAATAATGTTGTCCGCCATATTGGATCCGTCATTTTGAATTTTTAAAAACCAACAACGGATTTGTAATCAGCAACCACGAAAACCCCCCGAGGAACAAGTTTTATGTGATTTTAATCGTTTTTTAAAAATATTGTCCGCTATATTGGATCAGTCATTTTGAATTTTGAAAAACCAACAACGGATTCGTAATCAGCAAACACGAAAACCCCCCGAGTAACAAGTTTCATGTGATTTTAACCTTTATTTAAAAATGTCGCCCACCATATTGGATCTGCCATTTTGTAATCAGCCATTACGAAAACCCCCTGAGTAACAAGTTTCATGTGATTTCAATCGTTTTTTAATAATGTTGTCCGCCATATTGGATCCGCCATTTTTTATTTTTAAAAACCAACAACGGATTCGTAATCAGCAACCACAAAAACCCCCCGAGTAACAAGTTTCATGTGATTTCAATCGTTTTTTAAAAATGTTGTCCGCAATATTGGATCAGTCATTTTGAATTTTGAAAAACCAACAACGGATTCGCAATCAGCAAACACGAAAACCCCCCGAGTAACAAGTTTCATGTGATTTCAATCGTTTTTTAAAAATTTTGTCCACCATATTGGATCCGCCATTTTTTATTTTTAAAAACCAACAACGGATTCGTAATCAGCAACCACACATCCCGAGGAACAAGTTTCATGTGATTTCACTCGTTTTTTTAAAATGTTGTCCGTCATATTGGATCCGCTATTTTGAATTTTGAAAACCAACAACGGATTCGTAATCAGTAATCACGAAAACCCCCCGAGTAACAAGTTTCATGTGATTTCAATCGTTTTTTAAAAATGTTGTCCGCTATATTGGATCAGTCATTTTGAATTTTGAAAAACAAACAACAGATTCGTATTCAGCAATCACGAAAACCCTCCAAGGAACAAGTTTCATGTGATTTTAATCATTTTTTAAAAATGTTGTCCGCCATATTGGATCCGCCATTTTTTATTTTTAAAAACCAACAACGGATTCGTAATCAGCAACCACAAAAACATCCCGAGGAACAAGTTTTATGTGATTTCAATCGTTTTTTAAAAATGTCTGCCATATTGGATCCGCCATTTTGAATTTTAAAAACCAACAACGGATTCGTAATCAGCAACCACGAAAACCCCCCGAGTAACAAGTTTTATGTGATTTTAATCGTTTTTTTAAAATGTTGTCCGCCATATTAGATCAGTCATTTTGAATTTTTAAAAACCAACAACGGATTCGTAATCAGCAACTACGAAAACCCCCCGAGTAACAAGTTTCATGTGATTTTAATCGTTTTTTAAAAATGTTGTCCACCATATTGGATCCGCCATTTTTTATTTTTAAAAACCAACAACGGATTCGTAATCAGCAACCACAAAAACATCCCGAGGAACAAGTTTTATGAGATTTTAATCGTTTTTTAAAAATGTTGTCCGCCATATTGGATCCGTCATTTTGATTTTTAAAAACCAACAACGGATTCGTAATCAGCAACCACGAAAACCCCCCGAGTAAAAGTTTTATGTGATTTTAATCGTTTTTGCTTCCTCATAAGGAAGCTTTGCATTCGTGACGAATTTCAATTTTTCAAAACATGGTTATATGGACTCATTTTCTTCTAGGATATATATATATTAAATTCTGAGCAAATGTCCAGATGTATGTGTGTGTGTGTGTATGTGTGTGTGTATGTATGTGTGTGTGTGTATGTCACAAAAAATTGTGTACAAATTATCTCTAACAAATTTTAATGGATTGCCCTGAAATTTTGCAGGTTTATTGCACTCATTAATACCTAAAATCTGACACAAGTTCAAATTTCAATCTTTTTAAAATTATTTTTATACAATTTTTTCAAAATTAAAAAAAAAAAAATTTTTGTATTTTTTTAAAATAACTTTTTTATTTCTTAATATTTTTCATAAATTATTCTCAAAATTACATTTTTTACAAAAACAACGAACGGATTGTAATACAAAGTGCACATTTCATTAAAATTTATAAAATTAATCAATATTTTTTTCACAAAAATTCAAATTTCGCGTTTTTGAATTTTAAAAACCAACAACATATTCGTAATCAGCAATTATGATAACCCCCCGAGTAACAAGTTTTATGTGAAATGAATCGTTGTTTTAAAATGTTGTCCGCCATATTAGATCAGTCATTTTGAATTTTGAAAAACGAACAACGGATTCGTAATCAGCAAACACGAAAACCCCCCGAGGATCAAGTTTCATGTGATTTCAACCTTTATTTAAAAATGTTGTCTGCTATATTGGATCCGTCATTTTGAATTTTGAAAAACAAATAACAGATTCGTATTCAGCAATCACGAAAACCCCCGAGTAACAAGTTTCATGTAATTTCAACCTTTATTTAAAAATGTCGCCCACCATATTGGATCCGCCATTTTGAATTTTGAAAAACAAATAACAGATTCGTAATCAGCAATCACGAAAACCCCCCGAGGAACAAGTTTCATGTGATTTCAATCGTTTTTTAAAAATGTTGTCCGCCATATTGGATCCGTCATTTTGAATTTTAAAAACCAACAACGGATTCGTAATCAGCAATCACGAAACCCCCCCAAGGAACAAGTTTCATGTGATTTCAACCTTTATTAAAAAATGTCGTTTACCATATTGGATCCGCCATTTTGAATTTTGAAAAAACAACAACGGATTTGTAATCAGTAATCACAAAAACCTCCCGAGTAACAAGTTTCATGTGATTTCAATCGTTTTTTAAAAATGTTGTCCGCTATATTGGATAAGTCTTTTTGAATTTTTAAAAACCAACAACGGATTCGTAATCAGCAAACACGAAAACCCCCCGAGTAACAAGTTTCATGTGATTTTAACCTTTATTTAAAAATGTCGCCCACCATATTGGATCTGCCATTTTGAATTTTGAAGAACAAATAACAGATTCGTAATCAGCCATTACGAAAACCCCCTGAGTAACAAGTTTCATGTGATTTCAATCGTTTTTTTAAAATGTTTTCCGTTATATTGGATCAGTCATTTTTAATTTTGAAAAACAAACAACAGATTCGTAATTAGCAATCACGAAAACCCCCAAGGAACAAGTTTCATGTGATTTCAAACATTATTAAAAAATGTAGTACACCAGAATGGATACGCTATTTTGAATTTTGAAGAACAAATAACAGATTCGTAATCAGCCATTACGAAAACCCCCTGAGTAACAAGTTTCATGTGATTTCAATCGTTTTTTAAAAATGTTGTCCGCTATATTGGATCAGTCATTTTGAATTTTGAAAAACAAACAACAGATTCGTATTCAGCAATCACGAAAACCCCCCAAGGAACAAGTTTGATGTGATTTCAATCGTTTTTTAAAAATGTTGTCCGCCACATTGGATCCGCTATTTTTTTTTTAAAACCAACAACGGATTCCTAATCAGCAACCACGAAAACATCCCGAGTAACAAGTTTCATGTGATTTTAATAGTTTTTTTAAAAATGTTGTCCGCCATATTGAATCCGTCATTTTTAATTTTTAAAAACCAACAACGAATTCGTAATCAACAATGACGAAAACCCCCCGTGGAACAAGTTTAATGTGATTTTAATAGTTTTTTAAGAATGTTGTCCGCCATATTGGATCCGCCATTTTGAATTTTAAAAACCATCAACGGATTTGTAATCAGCAACTACGAAAACACCCCGAGGATCAAGTTTCATGTCATTCATCCGCTATTTTGAATTTTTAAAAACCATCAACGGATTCGTAATCAGCAACTACGAAAACACCCCAAGGAACAAGTTTCATGTGATTTCAACCTTTATTAAAAAATGTCGTTTACCATATTGGATCCGCCATTTTGAATTTCTAAAAAACAACAACGGATTTGTAATCAGTAATCACGAAAACCCCCGAGTAACAAGTTTCATGTGATTTCAATCGTTTTTTAAAAATGTTGTCCGCTATATTGGATAAGTCTTTTTGAATTTTTAAAAACCAACAACGGATTCGTAATCAGCAAACATGAAAACCCCCCGAGTAACAAGTTTCATGTGATTTCAACCTGTATTTAAAAATGTCGCCCACCATATTGGATCTGCCATTTTGAATTTTGAAAAACAAATAACAGATTCGTAATCAGTTATTACGAAAACCCCCTGAGTAACAAGTTTCATGTGATTTCAATCGTTTTTTAAAAATGTTGTCCGCTATATTGGATCAGTCATTTTGAATTTGGAAAAACAAACAACAGATTCGTAATTAGCAATCACGAAAACCCCCAAGGAACAAGTTTCATGTGATTTCAACCATTATTAAAAAATGTCGTCCACCATATTGGATCCGCTATTTTGAATTTTGAAAACCAACAACGGATTCGTAATCAGTAATCACGAAAACCCCCCGAGTAACAAGTTTCATGTGATTTCAATCGTTTTTTTAAAATGTTGTCCGCTATATTGGATCAGTCATTTTGAATTTTGAAAAACAAACAACAGATTCGTATTCAGCAATCACGAAAACCCCCCAAGGAACAAGTTTCATGTGATTTCAATCGTTTTTTAAAGATGTTGTCCGCCATATTGGATCCGCCATTTTTTATTTTTAAAAACCAACAACGGATTCGTAATCAGCAACCACAAAAACATCCCGAGGAACAAGTTTTATGTGATTTCAATCGTTTTAAAAAAATGTTGTCCGCCATATTGGATCCGCCATTTTGAATTTTTTAAAACCAACAACGGATTCGTAATCAGCAATCACGAATACCCCCGAGTAACAAGTTTCATGTGATTTCAATCGTTTTTTAAAAATGTTGTCCGCCATATTGGATCCGTCATTTTGAATTTTTAAAAACCAACAACGGATTCGTAATTAGCAATCACGAAAACTCCCCAAGGAACAAGTTTCATGTGATTTCAATCGTTTTTTAAAAATTTTGTCTGCCATATTGGATCCGCCATTTTTTATTTTTAAAAACCAACAACGGATTCGTAATCAGCAACCACAAAAACATCCCGAGGAACAAGTTTCATGTGATTTCAATCGTTTGCAAAAAATGTTCGCCAAATTGGATCCGCCATTTTGAATTTTTTAAAACCAACAACGGATTCGTAATCAGCAATCACGTAAACCCCCGAGTAACAAGTTTCATGTGATTTCAATCGTTTTTTAAAAATGTTGTCCGCCATATTGGATCCGTCATTTTGAATTTTTAAAAACAAGCTTCAGATTTGTAATCAGCGACCTAAAAAACCCTTAAGTAATTAGTTTCGTCAAAATCTAGTGCAGTCGTTTCATAAACTAAGAATTTGTTTATATAATTTGTTTATAACAATATTAACATTTTTTATTACCATTCTAGTGAGTATAAACTTATTAATTATGTTTAACTACATCTCTAAATGTCAATTTTAATTGAATTTCAAATTTAGGACAGTAAATGTCTATAAATTAAGTTAGAAAATAATTTTCGTCTACATTGTTGTTAAATAAATAAATAAACAATTAGTTTAAATAAATTATTAGCAGACGTCAAGAAGACTAGAGACAGGAGGGCTAACTCGGCTGTTTTCTCATTCACAGCAGTGAGTCAGAATTAGTGGGATTATGACGGCGTGGTTAGATTGCGCCAAATATCTTGTTTCGGTTCTGCAAATCTCGCACACTCTTACGTTATATATTTAAATACGTGAAACGCGTGAGTGAGGGGAAGTGCAGAATCAAAACAAGATATTTGGCGCAATCTAACCACGCCTTCGTAATCCCCCTATATTTGTCCTACCCTCACTACTGCAGTTAGCCCTCCTGTCTCTAGTCTTCTTGGCAGACGTATTGTATTCTGCGGAAACCCAAGATTATTTTTTTTAAGTTAACAGAATCCGTTAAGAATTGTAAGAGCGCTAGATTTTTGTCCCTGAAAAGTGCTATTTGCCCCACTGTGCACTGCCTCACGAAACTGACTCTCCTTTTTTTCTTTTTCCCCCGCTACTATCCTCCATCACCAGATGTCGTTGGCAATATCCTCCCCCTTCAGTATGTGTTGACTACAACAACACTACTGTTCTTCTTTTGCAGCAAACACTATAATCTTCGCAACTCCTCGTGATAATATACTGCCTCCTTTAATACGTACCTTCACAACACGTACTCTTTTATCACTTCCGGGAATAGTCTCCACAATAATTTATTTTGGACAATTATTCGTAGGTGCTAAAGGATCCACCACTAATACTAAATCCCCCACTTGCAATGCTCTTACATCTTGGTTCCATTTTTTCTGCAGATGAAGTTGGGCAGATATTCTTTAACCCATCTACTCCATAACATATCTGCCAGACCCTGGGCTATTTTCCACTGTTTCCTTAACAGCAAATCGTCGTTGGTGAATAGTCCTGGCCTGAAATCTACTGATGATGATCCGATTAAAAAATGATTCGGAGTTATGCTTTCCTCATCCATGTGATTGACTGAAACGTGTGTGAGCGGGCGACTGTTAACTATGTGTTCCACTTCTGTTAATAATGTCATTATGTCTATACTCTCATGGAGTATAGATTTTAATGCTGTCTTTACGCTCCGCACAAGGCGCTCCCAACTCCCTCCCATGTGTGGTGTATTCGGCGGTATAAAATTTCACTTTATCCCACAATTCACCATCTCTGTAGTGAAAACATCAAAATTGACCTCCGCAATAGCCCTTTTTAGCTCGCTATTGGCCCCAAAAAAATTGGTGCCGTTGTCGGAGTATATTTCCGAGGGCATTCCACTTTTGGTAATCATTCTTTTTAAGGTCATTATAGTTATAAACATAGGCCCGAAGTATCAATCAATCTTGTATTTCTGGTTCTGCCTTTCTCACTCTGCAACTTTGACACTTAGAGGTAACTGACTTTACAGTCGGTCTGATTTTTACAATCCAATATTTTTGACGTAACTCGTTTATAACTATTACTGAGGAACCGTGATTTTTATTAGGCGCAACCATTTGGAGAATCTTTTAATATCAGGTAAAGGGGTTTCCATCTTTTCTTGATGATTCGTTGTTAAGAAACGCTGGTCCCAATATCCATTCTTCCATTTGATCTTTTAGCCTTCCATGATCCCGTGTAGCATTATCCGCTAGATTTAATTTTTGATGGAACCCATCTCCACTTATCCACGTTGGTTAACTCAACGATTTCTCCAACTCGATGAGCTACAAAAGATTGGTATTTGCGTGAGTCAGTTTTTATCTATCCCAGCACATTTTTTGAGTCGGTCCAGAACACTCTTCTATTATTGTTTGCGCAAGTCTACAAGCTATTATTGCTCCAAGCAATTCCATTCTTGGAATGGATACAGGCTTTAGAGGCGCAACTCTACTTTTCCCAGCAATAAACAAAATGTCAACAGGAGCGTCATGATACATCATCCTCCAATACGCGACAATAGTCGTCCCATCCAATATTAGTTCTCTAAACTTCTTGAAGTAATATTTTTCCCTTGATAGTATAGGGTGATATCATTCCTAAAGGATCGTAAACTGACATAATCACCCTTAACATTTCTCTTTTGGTAGGATTTACTAATACATTCTTTACATTTTTCGGAACTTTTTTCATTTTGAGATCAAATTGAAAGGTATCTTGAACTGGATTCCACATTAGTCCAAGTGTACGTTCTATTTGTGGTTGATCTATGTTGAGATCATATTTTTCTTTATACAATTTTGCATTTGGTAGCATTTTCGTCAACCTTTCACTGTTTGGCACCCATCCTCTAATCTCAAATCCTCCATGTGCATGTATAGTAGTAACCTCTTTTATTCTTGACCATGCTTCTTCTTCACTATCTACACTGTCTAAATAGTCATCGACGTAATGGCTATGTAAAATAGCTTTAACGGCGTTGGGGAACTGGATTTTAAATTCTTCTGCGTTTCTTTTTTTGATGTATTGAGCAATATGAGGTGAGGATGATGCTCCGAAGACCATTGATGTCATAGCATATACATTTGGTTCCTTATCTTGATTCCATCCTCTCCATAAAAACAATTGTGAATTATGATCTCTTTCATTGATTTTTCCGACTCGAAATCTCATCAGTACTCCTAGTAATGGTTTGACCATATCACATCCACTGAGTATTTGATTGTTTAATGATACCCCGCAAGTTTCTGCAGCTCAATCAAATACAAGTCTAATATTATCGTGTTTATTGACATTTACTACTCCAAAGTGCGGCAAATACCACCTTCTATCGTTGTCCTCCAGGTAGGTTACCTTTTTGCATAGCCTAATTTTAACAGTATCTCAACCTCTTATATATATTTTATTCCATAATCAGGAGTTTTATCCATTTTTCCAATTGATCTTAGTCGTTAAAACGCATACTTTTTATTGCAGGGCATTTTTACATTGTCACACTTCCATAATTGTCCAGTCTCCCATCTTTCTCTAATTCTTCGCGTGTTCCGCGAAGAATTGGAATCCTAATGAATTGAATACTAATGCTTCTATATCGTAGCTTTGTTTAATTATTGAAGTTAACTCCCTGTCTCTCTCTTCTTGTTCAATATCACAAGTTTTCAATTTTATTGTCATAGTGGCGTTCATTTTTCTTTTAATTTTTGAGCACATATTTCCGTGAATAATCCAACCTCAGCAAGATATTGTTCTACTAATGTTACTGAATCACCATCACCCATCATTGCGTTAGTATTTATAAATCCCTTTGGTCCGTAAAGTTTAACGCGGCTGATTTTAAGAAGAATTTGTCATGATGTATTAATAGAATTTTCTTGTTCATCCTCGATCGAGCTTTCCACAGGTTTTTGTTGGTTCATTAATCGGAATGCTTCGTGAAGCAAGGCATGATGACTTCTTCTGCACTCTTTGCACCCACACACTGCAGACTTACAATCTCGACTAAAATGGTTGGATTCTAAACACCTAAAACACACTTTTTTAGATTTTACCCATTCCATTCGTTTATTACTTGGAATTCGCGTAAAACCTTCACATTGATTTGTTTTGTGCTCTATGCTTCCACAATAACTGCACGAGGTACAATCAGTTTTTTGATTCTTTGCATCAGGTAATTGCTCCGTGGATTCTCCTGTCGTAGTAAAGGTAAATCTTCTTTTTTGTTGATCACGATTGTTATTTTTATTGTATGTATTTCCTTGTCGATCTGTAGGTGTTCCTGCTTTGGGTTCGTTTCCTGTCTGCTGCATCATTTCGGTATATATTTCGTTGGTTCCTGCTCTACAGGCCATTTCAGCTTCTAAGAAAAGAAATTCTGATAATGTAACCTTTCAGTGCTTCATAAAGGCGCCTAAGGTTTTCTGATTCTGTGGGTTGTCCGCTTTGAGTCGACTGTTCAAAGGCTCTTTTGAAACATGGCCATTCTAAAATTTTCCGGTCAAATATCGGAAGTCTTTTACTCATCGCCATGTGGTTAATAAGACGACGTGATATCTCATCTGACGTTCCTACTCGAAGATTATCGGATTTTGACCTATTACCTTTGACAGAGTTTTAAAGACATGTTTCTATTTCGCTGTTCTTTCTTCGGATTACACTCGACTTTCCATCCCTGATTTCCATTAAACTTGATTTTAATCGGTCATTAACTCTCTGAATTTTCAAGGCTTCTCTTTCCCTGATAGCATTCATTTGAATGTTATAAATTTCTTGTGTAGCTTGAGACTCTAATTCATTTCTACGTTTTAACGAATCGCTCATAATCGAGTAATCGTATGAATGTTCTGTATTATTATCTCTTGGATGAATTTCATTATCAATACTTTCCTGTCTCGAACCTAAGGTTCTCCTTCTTCTTCTGATGAAATCTCGCAAGTCTTCAGCATTTTCGTCAATCACTTCACACTGACCACTTTCCACCCTGAGAACACGACGGGCACCCGGTCCACCGTTCTCTTCGTTTGCAGCACGATTTCCGCCCTCACCATCACCAGGCGGGACTTGAATTTCATCGTTTTCACTACGTATTACACTCCCTTAATTTTGATTTCCTCCCCGTCCACGTCCTCTTCAACGACCCCGTCCTCTTCGAGGTGGCATCACTGAGTACTGTCGCACAATCACTATCACCCCTTCTGGAATCGAAGATCACTCGCACAATCGAGCGATATCCCACACCGCGTCGAAAGAACTCCCGAAACAATTCACGCGCCAAATTATTATTGGCCACGTGATCAGGCTTCCGCTCCGCGGGAAGCGACACCAAAAATCATCCACGGGCCAAACCCAATGCCGGCCACGTGGTCAGGCCTTCACCATGTGAAGGCAACACCGAAAATCACCCACGAGCCAAACACAACGCCGGCCACGTGGTCAGGCCTTCACCATGTGGAAGGCAACACCGAAAATCGCCCCCGAGCCAAAATCCGATATTGCTCACGTAGTCAGGTCTCCAATTTGAGGAAGGCAACACCGAAAATCACCCCCGAGCAAAAATTCAAAAACTGGCCTCGTGGTCAAGTAAAGACTAATAATCAAAATTATAGTCAGAAGTAAAAAATCAAAAAACGAAAAACAATACTGAAAGTAAACTCAAAAAGGAAAACTTACACAAAATAATACACCAAAAAAACCGCATTATACTTCAACACTTTTCTCAAAAAACTCCCCGCGTGGCTTCAAGCAATCGCGCCGAAACACTGCCTCACGAAACTGACTCTCCTTTTTTCCTTTTTCCCCCGCTACTATCCTCCATCACCAGATGTCGTTGGCAACAGATTGACTGTGCAAATAGCTTCATTTATTGAAGACGAAAAATTAATAAAGGGAGTGCATTTACAATTGCTAGGTGTAACGAAAAAAGAAACTAAGAAATATTAAGTGTAACATAAAAAATTATAATAAAGTAAAGAAAATAAATTAATTTATAATAATAATAATAACATTTTTTGTCTTTAAATAATTATTTATAATGAATAATAGGAAATAAATAATTTTTTTTAATAATAATAATTTTTTTTCAAAGCTGGATGCTTCAAAGTACAGAACATGAGCTTCATAGATGTGGTAGATGAAACTATCATGAAGGAGAAAAAATTAAAAGCCTCCATCCATTTAGTAGTTTTGGGCAGAACTAAACGTCCTAATGTTTCGCCAGTGAACACAGAAAACATGAAACGAAAATGCATTGAAAATAATGATCATGAATTAATTAATTAACAATTAATTATCTTTCTTAATTAAATCTATTTCAATTTTATGATCTAAAATCTTTTCATCATGTTATTAACAATTATTTATGATGAATCAAATAATTCATTATTAATATATCGACTAGAATTTTTATTATCGGAAAGTAATATTTATTATTTGTAAAATTAATTTTTACATTTTTCAGATCAAAAAGAAAAACAAAGATCAAAAGAAGCTAAAGAAGAATACACGAAACTAAAACGTAAAAAAGATACTGTGCGACAAGGAGTTTATCGCGAAAGAGTGAAATATTATCCGTGTCTTAAAAAATCGGTTAACTTTTCAGAAACAATGGAAACATCCACGGTTGAAGTTCACACTTCAGAAAATATTAATGTTCCTATTGTACAAAATTTAGAAAATGAAGTATTGAATATTAGTAATTCTAATTATGAAAACCAGTTTACTAGAAATAATGTTCATCAATGTATTAATGATTATGTAGATGTCGAAGAACATTATATTGGTCCTTTAAATATTGTATGTCAACATTGTGAAGTAAAATATTTCCATGCAGAAAAAGTGTTTAATAAAAAAATTTCTTTCAGCAAACGTTGCAGTCACGGTGAAGTAGTTTTAGACCCTTTACCTGATCCTCCAACTATTTTAAAAGAATTTTTTGATGGCACTCACAAAGAATCGAAACATTTTCATGAAGATTTCATGATTCATGAAGAATTCCAAGCAACTTTGAGTGAATCAAAATCTCAATCATCTTCTGAACTACAATTATTATTTTCTTTAAAACCAGGAATGGATCTTAGAAGATACAATCCACAAAGAGTAAATGAAGTTGCAGTTATATTTAGGCGTTCGAGATAACAATGTATTCTTACAAGGGGTAAATTATTTCAACAGTGGTTAGTTGATAATTATGTCAAAATAGAGAAAGATAGAATGAATTTTTGTAGATTTAATCAAAAAACCTTACGTGCTGATACTTATCAAGGATGAATTGATCATTTACACAACAAGCAAAACGAGGTTTACCACATATTCATATCTTAATTACATTAAAACAAAATTGTAAAATTACTACTCCTGAAGTAGTAGACAAATTTATTTCAGCTGAAATACCAGAAAATGATCCCAAATTACATGACATTGTAATAAAAAACATTCTACATGGTCCATGTGGAGATTGGTGCAAAGATGACAAAGGCAAATGTAATAAAAATTTTCCAAAAAGGTTTGAAGAAGAAACACTTATGGATGAAAATGAATACCCTACATATAAGCGACGAAATTTAGGAGATTACTTTCGTACTAATGGGTGTAAAGTAAATAATCAATACGTTCTTCCCTATAATTCAACATTGTTAAAAATGTTTAATTGTCATATCAATGTAGAAGTAGTTTCTTAGCATTAAATCTGTTAAATATGTGTACATATATATATATATATATATATATATATATATATATATATATAAAGGACATGATGCTGCTACAGTTGAGATTTCTGATAGAGGATCAGATGAAACTTTAATAAATCATGATGAAATTAATAATTATTTAGAAACTCGGTATGTTGGTCCTGTGGAAGCATATGACAGAATTCTGGGACGAACTTTACAAGAAAAAAGTCATTCTATTATTCAATTACCTGTCCATTTACCAAATCAACAGAGTGTTATAATTAACGGCAGCGAAAGTAATGATTCCATAAGAGCTGCATTAGAAAAACAAACTATGCTTCTTGATAACTTTCGTTTGGACGAACGTGATCCAGAAGCTTGCAAATTTACGTATTCTGAAATACCTTCTCATTTTGTATACAAAAAGACAAATGAATCATCTAATTGTAATTGGCAAAAACGCAAAACACAATTTAATGTGGTTGGACGCATGTATTCTGTCAGTCCAACTCAATATGAATTATTTCATCTTCGATTATTGTTAATATCAGTTAAAAGTGAAACAAGTTTTGAAGATCTTTTAACTGTTAATGGAATAAGACATGACAGTTTTTAAAATGCATGTTTAGCCTTGGGTCTTATTGAAGATGATGCTGAATGGAATCGTGCAATGTTGGAAGGAAAAAACTGGATGATGCCTGCACAATTAAGACGTTTATTTATTTGTATATTATTATATTGTCAGCCCAATAATCCCAAAGATCTCTGGAAATGGTTAATTTGTCAATTAAATTTAGTTCTCTTTGGAAAAATTTCTCTTCACATACACTGACTAAAAATATGCGAACCTTATCAGAAGAAACAGAATTTTCAAAATTTCTATTATCTGTTGGTGATGGAATCTTAAATGATAAAGATAATAATTTATTGCTACCAGAAAAATGTGTAGCCTCAAAATCTGATGATATTGTTCGCACAATTTTTGGTTCATTGATTGCAGAACGTAAAAATGAAAATTTATCAAAAGTTGCAATTTAAGCTGCAAGAAACATTGACGTTGAAAAAAACAATTGCAGAGTTGTAGAACTTCTCGATAATATAAATACGAAAAATATTTATACTAGCGTCGATAGCGTTAAAAATTGTGACAATGGAGAAATTAATGATGGACTTTTGCCAGAATACTTAATTACATTAAATCCTCCTAACTTTCCACCATACGAATTACGATTAAGAGTCAATTGTAGTGTTATGTTAGTTAGAAATTTAAGTATCAATGTAGGACAGTGTAAGGGAACAAGATTACAAGTGTTAGAGCTTGCGAATAATCTTTTACGGTGTAAAATTTTAACAGGTGATAAAGCTGGTGATATAGTATTTATACATAGAATAGACTTATATTGTGAAAATTTATATCCATTTACATTCAAACGACGCCAATTTCCAATAAAATTAGCATTTGCAATGACTATTAATAATAGTCAAGGTTAAACATTTGATATGATTCGAATCGATTTACGAAAATATGTATTTAATCATGTTGCACTTTCAAGAGTTCGTTCTTGGGAATCTCTTAAAATTTTCATTGGGAGTCAACGAACATCTAACATTGTTAAAAACTATGTATATAAAGAATTGTATGTTTAATAAATTAAATACTAATTGATTAATATGATTTATTACTTAAATAAGTATTAAATAAAAGAAGTAAACATGCGCGCTAGAGCGCGCGTTCGGTCTCGTAAAATCTGGAATAATATTTAATAAAATTTAATAAAGTGCATGGCAAAATTCTAATTAGGTATTTTTAACATTTTTTAAAAATCTATTCAAAATTTCAATTATCTTTATAAATAATAAAATTCTTCTCTAAAATTAATTTATTTTCAAAAATAATGAAATTCTTCGCATAAATTCAATTACATTAAATTTTTTTTTAATTTCTCGTCAAAATTTTATAAATAATAAAATTCATCATGAAAATTCAATTATTTTAAAAGTAATAAAATTCTCCGAAGAATTTCAATTATTTTCAATTTTTTTTTAATTTCTCGTCAAATTATAATTATCTTCATGAATAAAAAAATTCATCATGGAAATTTAATTATTTTCAAAAGTTCTGATAACATTCTTTGCAAAATCCTAGATCCTAGAAATTTAAATATTTTTAAATTATTTTTTTATAATATCTTATAATATAAAATAATGATTTTATCACTCGGTCATGTTTTATAACAATTTTTTTATAAGTAGTTCCAATTTCAAAAAGGTTTGAATTTGAATCTTTTGAAGGATTTTAATTCTTATGGAAAAATAATAATTAATTATTTATTTAAAAAAGAAGTTACTGATGTTGTTTTGAAAAATTTGAAAGAAATCTGTAAATAAACTTAACAGAACATTTTTTTTGACTAAAACTTTTTCCTTTAACTTTAATTTTGTGAAAATTTTTAAAATTTCAGTCGTATTTTACTAAAAAAATCTCGAAAAAGTCAATTAGTCGCATCTTTTCACAAAAAAGTCGAAAAAAGTCACATTTCCTTAGAAAATTCAAAAAATGTCGAAAAAAGTCGAAAAAGTAGCACAATCCGAGCCCTGTCTGTTTTCCTCACATGGGTAAAAGATGCTAGAACAGAACGGACACCGATATCCGAAATTTTAAAAGTAAGAAGCATCTATTAGGTAAGTGTTGCTTACGCAGAATACCGAATTTCGATCTTATTAAATGTATTTGGTATGATTACATGAATCTGATTTGTTTGAGCTGTACGAAACGGTTTTTGTACTTGTATACAATTATTAAAGCGAAACGACGCTTAAAAAGATGGGAAATCAAGAAAATATCAAATCGTCTTTGTTATTTGAGTAAATATTGTCCTCATAAATTTCAAAGAAAGCCTAGAGGACTGAAAGAATTGAAATTTTTGAAGGCTACTGAGTTCCGACAGATTTTACTGTATCTTTAGTACATTTAATTTCGAGAACTTTATGCAATGGATTAAAAAATGGCTGCGAAAAGGGGAGAAGGTACTACAGCAACTTGTTCGACGATATGCGGAATGTTTAACAAACATAACTGAATCATCAGTAAAGAAAGAGACCAAAAATATATGCCCAACTGCAGAGCATTGTCGAAGTCCTTTAATAGATGATTGTCAATCACCTCAATATGCAAAAGTAATTATTAATGGATTCTTGATAGTTACTTCAAAACTAGGAGATCGGTGCTTTGGTTCTGAATTAAGAATAATTTTTTTGTATAATTTTATAGTTATTATTTCTTACTTTCAATTTGTAGTATTGTGTGACATCATTTTCAAAGATATTCATT
The DNA here is from genome assembly GCA_032872475.1 of Leptopilina myrica (nomen nudum). Taxonomy (NCBI): domain Eukaryota; kingdom Metazoa; phylum Arthropoda; class Insecta; order Hymenoptera; family Figitidae; genus Leptopilina; species Leptopilina myrica (nomen nudum). The sequence continues at coordinate 40,313,179 of CM065459.1, read as the reverse complement.
GGTTAATAATTTGATAAAATATTGATAAAATTAATTAAATTTTTATGTTCATTCTTCTTTCGTTAATAAAAATTAATAGAGAAAAGAAGAAAGGCTAATTGATAATGTAAACAACTGAATTATTTATTTTACAATAAAATAATAATTGTTCTAATTCTAATACACTTAGTAATTAATGTATTGGTAGTTAAGATTTGTTTTAAGTATATTTGATTCTCCATGAGAAAATCATCTAACATCATAATTTAAATAGGCTGAGTTTCTTAATTCTAACTAATGACTAAATCGACATTGATGATTGTTTTTGTTGACGCAAAGTTAAAATATCTCTTTCTTGTGTTTAAGAAAGCAACTAAAGATTAACTAGTGACGAAATCCATCTTGGTATATGTCACCCTTTCCACTTCACTTAGAAAACTAATACTAAAATAGTTTAACTATTTTTTTAATTATTTACCTTAAATACCAAGAATATCAATAATATTAAATTCAGTCTAACCATCATTGTCGCTACATCTTCATGAACAAATATAAAGTTCAATTTAATTTATTTATTTTCAAATTCTCGAGGTAAATCAATTTATTATTTACTAAGTAAATTAACAAAAATCAAAGTCAATTTTTGTTGCAGCATTAATTATAGGAATAAATTCTTGTTTAAACTTTTCGTTTATTTTTATGCAAATACGACTCAAAACACTATGTCTGTGAATTTTTCTTACATTATACAAAACTAAAGCATAGTTAAATGTTAAAATAAAATATTCTCCAGAAACAAAGGACATCCGAAGGACATCCGTCAGACATTATTTTTAATACTTAAGATATCCAAAAGATATCCAGTGATATCCTGCGATGTTCAAGGGACATCCAGAGGATGTCTTAATTTCCTCTCTCTCTCGGATATCTTGAAAATTTCCTTTAGATGTCCAGAAGATATCCGACGGATATCTGCAGGACATATTTCGAATATTCTTAGATATCATTTGCTGTGAGGGTAATTTGTTTATATTTATAATAAAAATGGTTGGGTTTAAAATGTATGTCTCTTATGGTTTTCCATTTTTCTATGACAGTCACATATAACAGTTCCGGTCGAGGAATCTGACACCTAACTTAAATTTAAGTTTCTATTTAAATCTAATTCTGTAGTGTTTAATAATTAATTATTACTTAACTTATAAACAACGATAAGAAATTAGTTTTGGGTAAGACTCCGTCAGAAAATATGCGATTTGCATGGGGTTTTTGGATTAGGCTGTAATTAGGTGAAATTGTAGTATTAGATACTAGAAACTAGTGTGCCAAAATTTTTTTGAAAATTTTAAAATTTGTTGAAGTTACGCCATTTTGAATTTTTTTGTTATAATGTTTTAAAATCTTAATATTTCCAAAATTTTTTAATTAAATTTAATAAAATTAATAAAATTTGACTATTACATAAAAAAAAATTTTTGCTATAAAAAAGTCAAAAAAAAATTTTTGAAACTGTTTTGTCCAAGCGGGACCGATTTTTGAGTTTTCTTGTCAATTAATAAAATATTTCTTATAATTTCATTTTTCATTTTTAAAAAATTGATGGAGACTCAAATCGTTTTCGAGATATTGCAATTTTTTTGGAAGCGCAACCACGTTTCAGTGCCAGCGCTGTGTTTAGCCCGGAACGCCTCGCACAGTAGGATTCTTACACTTTACTGTTCAAAATTGTCTAGACCTGGGGAAGCCGGAAACGGATCACGAGTCCGGTAAGAGAGCCTGCCCGGTTTACAGGGAAGAACTGCAAAAGATTAAAAGGGCAAATCCTTAAAATTTTTGCAGGTCAACCTGCATACAAGTAAGGATGCACAGTTGCTCCTAATGCAAACAGCAAGGGAAAATGAGGTCGATATCCTGTTCTGCAGTGAGCAGTATCAAGGAAGCGACCTCGCCCCTTGGTATCAGGATAAGGCGAAGAGAGCCGCCATAAAGCTGTGCAACCCAGAATTGCAGGTTGACAAGTTTCTGGAGACGAGCAGTGGGTTCGTGTGGATAGAGGTGGCTAATATACGTATGTATAGCTGCTACTTCTCACCCAACGACCCACTGACAAACTTCGAAGCCAATATCGAAGACCTAGAAGCGAGCCTCACAGAATCCAGGCTGGATGTCATCATCACTCTCCAGAAACGACTTATTGGCTGTAAACCGAGGTAATACATGGACTTTTAGACGAGGTGCAATAGGATCAATTATAGATTTAACGATCGCATCGTCTAAACTATTTAGCCGCATAAGCGACTGGCGGGTCTCTGAAGAATATACCGCAAGTGACCACCAGTACATTGAGTTCTCAGTCTCGATGGGAGACACACGAGGAGGAAAAAGACAGGATGTTCCTAGTCGCAAAACCTCCTCGTGGAATATAAAGACACTCGACAAGGAAAAGTTCGGCCGGTCCCTAAGAGAAGCCCTTTTAATTGAGGACTTAGGCTGGGTAAAGAGGCCGAGCAGTCTGGATGGGGAGGTTCGAGCGGTGAGGAACATGATAGTCACCGCTTGCAATGCGTCTATGCCACGCAAAGGCGCCATTCCCGTAAGAAAATCCTTGCACTGGTGGTCAGAGGAGCTAGCCTCCTTGAGGAAGGAATGCCTCAAAGCAAGAAGGACATATGTGACGCTCCACGAAAGAAGGGACCTATCCCCGAAAGAACATTAGGCTCAATTTTCCGTACACAATGCATGAAAACTGAGCCTAATGTTATTTCGGGGATAGGTCCCTTCTTTCGTGGAGCGTCACATATACTCGATCTAAGAGATACCTTACTGAAAGAAGCTTTCAAGGAGGCGAAAAAGAACCTCAAGAAAGAGATCCGCAATTCGCGACGCCGTAGCTGGAAGGACCTTATCGAGGAAGTCAATAAGGACCCATGGGGTCTGGCTTTTAAAATCGTTACTAAGAAATTAGCGACGAGGCAAAAGACCCCTGGCCTGGACAATCCCGATTGGGTCAGAAAGATAATAAATTCTTTGTTTCCTACTGCGGAACCATACCTTAGAAGGGACTGGAGTTTTTGCAAAGTCGAAGAGGAAGAACTCTTCACACTTAGTGAACTACAAAAAGCAGGCAAAAGATTGAAAACAGGCAAGGCGCCTGGAATCGATGGGATAAGTAACGAGATCCTAAAGTTGGTTATCGACACTTCACCCCAGATTCTGCTTCGATGCTTCAATCTTTGCCTTGTAAATGGAGAGTTCTTCCGCGATTGGAAAAGACAGAGGCTAGTACTCCTAAGGAAAGGAGATAAACCTCTAGATAAGGTTTCATCATACAGGCCTATATGCCTGCTAGATACGATGGGGAAACTTCTAGAGGATATGGTTCTGCAGAGAATGCAAAGCCACTTGACCGAAGAGAATCGTCTATCCGATCACTAATTTGGTTTCCGTCAAGGCAAGTCTACAGTTGATGCCATCCAGGCAGTAGTAGACATAGCCAAAGCAGGAAAAAACAAATTGGGACCAGATAAAAAGAAGAGCTTCTGCGCGTTGGTAGCTATTGACATACGCAACGCGTTTAATTCCGCAAGATGGAAGGATCTCATCGAGTCGATGAAAAAGAACAACATGCCGCCCTACTTGTTGCGGATAATGGATAATTATCTAAGCGACAGGTGGGTCATATATGAGGGAGACACCTGCACTCTTAAGGAGGAGATGCAACGTGGGGCTCCTCAAGGCTCGAGGGTGGGTCCATTTATATGGAATGTATCTTACGATGACTTCCTGTGGATGGATCTGCCTGAAGGTGCGGTGATCATCGGCTTTGCGGATGACGCGTTGTTCGTGTGCACTGCCGAAAGCGAGAAGGCTCTTGAGACATTGGTGAACGAATGTCTGCGACGAGCAAAAAGCTGGCTGGATACCAGAGGTCTAGAAATGGCCCTGGAAAAGACCGAGGCACTGCTTGTCACAGACAGACGTGGTTATGAGCTCCCACGAATCGTGATAGACGGATTCGAGGTCAAGTGGAGTAAGCAAATTAAATATCTTGGTGTGGAGTTGGATGGAAACTTAAACTTCCACCACCACATGGCTACGGCGTCAAATAAGGCGATCGAGTGTGCGGCTAATCTTTCACGGTTAATGCCAAATGTAGGCGGACCCCGTGAACAAAAAAGAAAACTGGTGGCGAGTGTCGCCCACGCTAAAATGCTCTATGCAGCACCAGCGTGGGCCCCATCCCTGAGCAGTAAAAGATGTTTGACCATCTGTGAAAAGTTACTGTCAGCGCAGAGATCGATAACTACGCGTATCATCTCTGCATATAAGACGGTATCTACGAGTGCTGTGCAGGTCCTTGCAAGTGTCCCGCCAGCAGATCTTTTGGCAAGGGAAAGGGAAGAAATGTTTCTCTTTTCTAAAGAAAGAATTTTCCAGGATGAGGAAATAAGACCAAGCAAGGGCCTGATACGCAAAGAAGCGAGGCACAGGCTTATAGAAAGATGGCAAGAAAGATGGGATGGTGAGGAAAAAGGTCGATGGACTTATCGCCTTATCCCGGCACTCGCCACCTGGATAAATAGGAAACACGGTCAGGTTTCCTATTATACGACGCAGGCGCTCACTGGTCACGGGTGTTTTAACTCGTACCTGTGTCGCTTTAAATTACGCGAGGATGAGGTGTGTGCGTACTGCCAGTTCCCCGTTGACAACGCAGAGCACACCCTCTTCTCATGCAGGAAATGGGACTTGGAGAGGCAGGCCATGTTCGAAGGTGTAAGCAGTCAAGTTACACCAGAGAACATGGTATCGCTGATGACCCAGTCAGAAGAAAATTGGCGGCATGTCGAGAACTTTATAATCTCGGTTATGTCGAGAAAGGATCTCGACGGCCGCCAAAAAGCGTAATTTAAACAGCTTTTAATTTGTTTGTTTGTTTTTTATTAATTTATTTTGTGATTTATTTGTTCTTTTACAATTTTAATTTATTTTGTTATTTTTATTTTTCCTTATACACTTTTAATTTATTTTGTTATTTTTATTTTTCCTTATACACTTTTAATTTATTTTGTGTTTTATTTGTCCTTATACACTTCTAATTGATTTTGTGTTTTATTTGTCCTTATACAATTTTTACTTTTTGACATTATATATCTGTTAATTTTATATGTTTCTGTTTTAGACCCGTTTAATATTTTATCTATTGACCTTCTAAATTATTTTAACATTTGTTTTTTTTACTTTTGTTGTGCTGTTAATTCCGCTTTTATATTGAAATAGTTTTGAATTTTTTAACTATTGACGCAGGAGAACCGCAGGTAAAGAACAAAGTCGCAGCAGCGACAGAGTTGGAGCGCCACCCTCGAAGGCTAAAGTCTTACGACAGTTCCGAGGGAGGGTAAAGGGCTCCAAAAGAAGGGTTACGGGTTTTAGTGGGTCGGGCTGGCAGTAGGTCGCCAGTATTCTAAATTTACTATATTATTTATTTATTTTTTCTTTATTTTCTTTTGTTTTATTATACCAACCCCACATAACCTTGGAGTGCGGAATTCAAGGTATCTGTAGGCAGATTTCCCAAAATTCCCTAAGCAAAAAAAAACAATTTACAAGAATTCTGAAAAAAATCGTGTTCATTTTTTATTTTTCCATTCTTTATGATCAAAATCAATTTAAATTAGTCTAGTATAACCACCCGATTCTGGTCCTTCTTAAAAAAAATTGTATTTTTTGCAGACAAATTTATGTTTATTTAAATAATTTATGTCTATTTTGTTAAAAAATAATTTTAAAGTAAATTATTATCATTGTTATTAACAACTATATTTATAGAAAATCTAAATTTAAAATTAATTAATCAATTTTTTATTACTTATTTATATCTTTGTTATGTCTTACTTTATTATTATATTCCCTAGTGTTTCTCGATTTAACTTTAATTTAGAAAAATTAAAGTTGGGACAAGGTTGGATAAATGACAAGAATAAATTTATTTGAACACAGTATATTTGAAAAAGATCAAAATTATGAAAAGATGAAATAAGCACTAGCTTTCTAAGAGTGAGTCTTAAGTGGTTTCTCTGTTTACCTTAGAACAGCGAGGTTTTAGTCCTGGCTGGCGACCATGAGATACAATGGCAATTGTGCATTAATGAGTTACTAAGTGGTGCAGGTAGATGATTTACGACACTTGTAAATTAGTCAGTTGAATAGGTATTATGTTTCTTTCAGCTTTTGTCACAACTCGAACGTTATTTTAAAACACCAGGATCAGGACAACTACTATACTGCTCATATTTTCTTATTTTTATATTATGTATGTATTTTATATTGTATTATGGACATAAAACACATCGCTTTTTTCTCACTTCGCTGGTGTTGTCGACAATGTTGAAGGTTGCTCTGATCCTTGAAATGTTGTTTAAGCTTTATTAGGAACCAATTCAATGCTCAATCGATGCTGAGTGCGTAAATTCACCTTGCTTCTAGCTTTTATATGTTGGTAGACCAACTGTTCTCTCAAATTGATTAAGAATTACTTTGTTTACTTACCAATAGGTTGCTTTCTTTGTCCCCTCACATTTTGATAAATAATATGAACTGCAATTCCAGCGGCGTTGAGTAAATTATAGAACATGGCTAGTGGCCAGCGATTTGTTTGACGTTGAACTTTGGTATAAAAATGTACGCATTTAAGAATGTGTAACGCCAATTATAAAGCGGGGTCCGCTGGACCCCGCTTGCCCGTTCGTGTTTGTAAAAAGTTTAAACACCTATGTGGTATCATTAACAATTAAAAAATGAAAGCTGTTGAATTTTTCTGATGTATTTTTAGTCTATTTAAAAGAATTTTTAAGGTCAACTCAATTTTTCATATGGATTTGGAGAAATTAGAAAAATATATACTTACTTGCCCGCCCGAAGGTTAAAGAAATATAGATAGTGGTATTCTATTTTCATTTGACAGTCACATATAACAGTTCCGGTCGTGGAACCTTCAACCTTGAATAAGTTTGAAGTTTTCATTTAATTTACATTCTAAACTATGTGTTAATTAATTATTACTTTACTTAAAAACGGAGGAAAAATATTTTGTTTTTTTTAACAATCAAAATTGTTGGGTTTAAAAGTATGTCGTTAAACAAATCCTTTTTTTCTTAGACTGTTCTATATGAGAGTTCCGGTCGTTGAACCTGACACATTACTTTTAAAAGATCTGGATCATTATTTCCTTTTTCGTTACAAATCTGTTTTTAATACCAACGTGATAGTTAGACGCCAGTCAATTTTCTATTATAAAAATTAACAAAAATTAATATTCAAAATTTATACTCAATAATAACACAACTCCTACTTTTTCTCTCAAAGGAGATTCCGTTGGGAAATATACGTTAAATAAAGGAAAAACTTAACCTTCTGAGACTCGACTTCTATCTAATATGAAGACACACTTACTTTCTTTATTCCAACATTAAGAATTTCCTCGTCTGATAGTCAATAAGGAGTATCAAAATAACATCCACAATATTAATTTTCTTGATAACTCTTTTATTCTTATCACAGTAAAAATTTAATACTTTACACAACACCTTCCCTTTTTAATTCCCAATTTAACAATCCAAACTTCTCATTCTCTGAGAAAACGTTCTCACTCAACCACACTCTCTTACAAAACATGCCTTTTTTCGTCTACTAAAGAATATCGCGCGCGCACGAGTCATAAGGAGGAGTTCTCATCTCCTTTACACTAATAGTCAAAAACAGTGCGCACAAAAATTCAAATTATAAAACAAAATAGAAATAATAAGAAACATAATTATTAATTATATAAAAGAAATTACTTGTGGCGAAACTACTTCGTCACAACACCCCTCCACTATGGATTGAACTACTGTCCGTAGTTTCAATTACCAAAGAAAACTAAAAATTACAAAAAAACAAAAAGGAATTTTATATCTAAATATTAATAAGCAAATAAAAATTTCATTCTTCCATACTGTCAAAACAAGTCAGCATTAAGTTTAAGCATAATATAAAGGAAATAGAATATCCAAAGTCTTTGTTTTGCCGGAGTCGTACACGGGAAAGTCCAGCCATGATGATGGAGTAGAAATATCTTTAGGAGGTTGGAATTCCTCCATTGGTCGATGTCGAGATGTTGATCTACCGTGTGATATTCCTCGTCGAGACATAGTTGCTTGATGATAATCAGGTGATTTACCATCTGCAGATCTTAATGGCTTCAGTTCGATCCATCTAGAAAACAGGTCTTGAAAAACAACAAGATATTTGCATTTACTTTTACTTGGTGGAAATTCCATGATGTCAGTTGCAACTACTGCCCATGGTCTTTCAACTATTCTCTGTCTCATCATTCCTACAGATCCGGTTTGAGACACTTTGTGTAATTGACATTTCAGACAATGAGTCACAAATTTGTACACGTCATTCCAGATTCATGGCCAATAGTATGTTCTCGCATTCTGTCATATGTTTTCTCCACTCCTAACTGTCCCATAGATGGAATAGAATGAGCATCTTTTAATACCCTTAGTCTATACTCATCTGGTATCACCAATTTCCATCCATCTTCATCACCAATAATAGGGAGGAGCAAAAGGTCACTACGATGACGCTACAAAAGGTCATTTTCAATTCTCCAACCAGAAAATCGGCTTGGAAATTTTCTGTTCATTTCTCGTCGTCTGTTATACCATTGATCCTCAATTGTCTCAAAAGCATCAATCATTTCGTCATCTTCAGTCATTCTTGATAATGCATCTGGAACTTGGTTCAATGCACTCTTTCTGTGAATAATTTCAAAGTCCCAGTTCTGCATCTCCAAAGCCCATCTTGCGAGTCGTCCAGTCGGATCCTTTAAATTCTTCAGTCACTTCAAAGCTGAATGATCAGTAATGGCTTTGAATTTATATCCTTTAATGTAAGGTCTAAACTTTTTTATAGACCAAAGTAGTGCTAGGTACTCCTTTTCTGTCAAAGAATAGTTCCTTACAGCCACGGTCAACACACGGCTGATATACATTACTGGATGCTCTCCATCATCAAATTCTTGAGTCAGAACGGCGCCAAGGGCATAACTACTTGCATCAGCTGTATACTTTTTACTTTCTTGGGATAATGGAATTTGTTGATAAGCCAGTGTCAAGTCAATTTTTGAGATGTATCTAGCTTTTCTCAATTTGTCCAAAACCGAGTCAATTGTCGGTAATGGGTACATGTTCTTTATTGTGGCCTTATTCACGTCTCTGAAGTCCAAACTTTGTCGAAAGTCATCATTCCCTTTAGGCGTCAAAACTGGAGCTGTCCTCCAATTGCTGCATGATGGCTCGATTACTTTTTTCTTATACAGGGGTATGTTGGACAGGGGTTTCGTCACTTACCCTGGTGTGATGTTAAGTCAAGTTGGTTATTCGTAGTTCTTCCGATGGCGGTAGTACTAATCTTCTCACCAGGTCTTGAATAATATCCCTTTGTTGAACTGTCAACGCAGAGATACCAGCACATTCAGCATAAATTTCTTCTATACCCTCGATAACATCTTTGAGACAGAATACATGCCAATCTCCATCAAATACTCTCCAGAGACCAGGTCCGAGATGAACTTCCATATTCCAAGTTTTACAAAAGTTGATGCCCAGAATGATGTCTTGTGTAGCTGAACTGAGAACTTTAACGTTAAACTGTTTTGTATGTCCGTCAACTGTTATATTCAGTTTTAATATTCCTGCTGTCTCTGTCTTACCACCAATTGCACTCCTTATTGAAGTATTGCATGGCTGTAGTCGGTTCCTATATGGCTCTGCTACTCTGTCGATGATCACAGATATCATCGCTCCAGGGTCAAATAGTGCCTCATAAGAATTGTTATCGATGTGAATTTGAAAAAGTATCGATTTTCCAGTCGGCTTTCGTCTACATACTTATCAATATCAAGATATGGGTCAGTTGTGCCTATCACAATCCCTCTCCTTTCTTGGAACATTCATACTGACCCATTATCAGTATCATTCATCCCCTCAATTAAACTTCGCTTATAGAGTGGATCACAATCCCCACTCTTGGTCTCAACCTCCTTATAAGAAGAATTAAATGAATCTTTCTCATTCAAACTTTCTCCTTTATCCCATGTCAATACACTTGTCGTTTACTATTTTGTCACCCATGTCCCAACTGCATGTTGCACCTTTATTAATAGGAAATGAATTAAAAACTTTAATTTTGTCTAATTTATCCCTATTTTCCACAATTACTGTAACTTTTTCTTTGTCAAAAGAGACTGTAATTATTGGGTCAGAGGGGGGTTGGTGGGGGTACAAGCAGTGACTGTGCCCTCCATGGTCCGTTCCCAAAGCGTTTTTCACATTTACACAATTTGGGCAAGTCAAGAAATTTAACCCGGGAGTTTTACAAAGTAGACAAATTTCTGCCTGCTTTACTCTGTTAAGGCAATGTGTTGCAATATGCCCTGGCTGTTGGCACACATAACATATTTTTGAAGGACATTTTGACACCCTATGCCCCACTGACTGTCAAGAGAAACATTTACCATAAAAAGAGGTTGATGCATTTGTGTTACTTGCTGCACCAGCTTGACCTGCAACAGGATTAAAAGTGTTGTTATGTTGCTGCTTCTTCTTCCATTTTCCTGCCATCATAGCTGTGTACAACATGGCTGGATTTGGAGTTGGTGTCGCATTGGTGGTGGGGGTTATCTGGTAGAGAGCGTCAACTTTTTCGTCAGTTTCATTCACGTCGAAAAGCTCTCTTGAACATCTTCCATGTATTAATTTCTCGTCTGATAGTCTTATACCAACGACTTGCTTGACCTTTAAAAATACTGGGAATTGAATGTACTAAGTCATCGTCGTCAATTAACATACAAGTTTTGCAGTCTTCTAATCTGTCAAGAAAATCTTCAGGGTCAGCATTGCCATCTCTCGAAAATTTAACATCCCAGTTAATTAACGTTTTAACTGTTTTTGACCTATTTATTTCTAATGACGATTCACTAGAAATGTCCGAGTCAGTATCACTTGATGAATTAGTAAATAATGTCCTTCGTACATTATTTTCTTTGGATTTTTTATTAGTTCGTCGTTTGTACTTGTCCTTGTTTTGAGAAATCTTTTTCTCCCTTGTCGAAAGTTTGTCAGAGTCATTTTCACAATTACTGTCGTTATTTGATATTCCCCCCTTGGACAGAAGTTTTTTTTCGTCTGTACTGCTTGGGGAATATTTCTATTAAGCTTACTTTTTCTTGTCTTATCCGTATTTTGAATGGATTAAGAAACATCTATCTTGTCATTTTGTTCAAAATTCTGATTTTGATAATAATGTTGGACTTTTTCGCTTTTTAAATGAGGGTTCATGTCATTTGGTGGCCCTTTAAAATTATTTTCTAACCCAAAGTAGTCATTATTTTCATCGATAGGGAGAAGAGTATAAGTCACTTGTTTATTTAATTTAATAAACTGTCCAATTTCGGAATTAATACTGAGTCTTGATCCGATTGTTATAAACTTATAACATTTGATGCCATTGTAGCCGAAATAATTGGCTGAGGTGTAGTCATGACCGTTGTAGTATTGGGTAAAGCGAGTGTATTGAACATCGTTGTCAAAATCGAGGTAGTAGGGATACTAGCTGTAGTCATTACTGGTGTATCACTCATGCTTGAGGGACTTCGTCTATTGTAAATTAAATTTTTGGGGGTATATGCTTCAAGAAGAAAATTTTTACTTGATTTTCCAGTCATATTCTTGACAAAAAGGAATGTCTAATCCATATGTAAAAATTTTTCTTAATTCGATTCGGAACAATCTTTCTCGGAGAACTTCTAATGTTCCTGCAATTGATAATTGTTTTGCAAGTGACATTGTCACTATTTGTCTTACTGGCATTACAATAATAGATGCTCAGATATCTCTAATCTCGGGACTATCTAAAAGTATTGCAATTCTTTCTTTATAATCTATCATTTTCTCTATTGCGTGAGCCATTTCAATTGTAAAACAAGTTGTGAATTAAACACATATACACACACATACATACATCCGGGCAATTGTTCAGGGTCTTATATAACATAGTCCCATATAGAAGAAAATTTGTCAAAAGGATTTTTAAAAATTTTGTAAATTAAACGACTACAAAGCTTCCTCACGAGGAAGCAAAAAATATTCTAAACAATTCCAAATGTCAAAAAAATATTTACACTGTTACGGTTCGACTATAAAAAATAACAAAAAATAACAATTTTTTTATAGCTTGCCAATTTATTAGAATAATTTAGTTTATATTAGCAATTTCAATAATTATTTAGACAAATCTCCGTTATTAAAAACATACACGTATATACAGTTTAACAAAATACCGACGCGATTTCGTTTAACATATAAAATTAAATATTCGATAACACAATCGCACACACCACCCACATTTACACGCATTTAATCTAGTTTCTTGGATCTGATTTAATCACAAATTGTACAAAATATAATAATAGGCGCTGCAGCGCAACTTACGAATACGATCGAATTATACTTAGAATGTTTGTTTCGCAGCAAACCGGAACTCAGGCCGCGTGAATAGTTTTATAATCTTCGGTAATATTGTCCACCAATATTGCTTCGACGGAGTATGAAGCATTCACCTGCTTGCATCGGTTATGTTAGAGCGTTGTGCATCAAAGACGATCCAGTGGATTCAGGAGTTCGTCCTTCTTTCTACACGTACGAAAAATAAACCACTCTGCAAATTTTACATTCGAGATTCACAAATGCTCTTTGTAATTTACATTTTTTCATTAACAGCGTTATAATTCTTAAATTAATATAAAATATTCAAAAAACAATTTAATTATGAAAACTTTTTCCCTATAATATTTTATATATTAATCTTTATTTTTTTGATAAGCTAAAAAAAATTTAATTTAATTTTAATTTACAAAATTAAAGGCAAAAGAAAGATCTTAAAATGAGTATTATTAGTCAGATCCATCGTCCCTACTTTGATCACATTTTCCCCCATTCACATCGACATTTATTCACATTACAATTCGGCGATTCCTCAACTTCTTTTAATCATGCATACTATGCACAGATTCACACCGTTACAACACTAGTCAGTATTGATTTAGGGTAATTTAGAATTTTCACGCTTTATCAATTAGAATAAATTAATTTCAATTTAATTTAGAAAATTTTGAAAAATGTTCAATCATTTAAAATAAGAATTAATTTTAGGGCCCAACACACACTATATTCGGACGGTCCTAATACTATTCAGTAATTTATTTAATTAATTTTATTCTTAATCAAACTCAAAAAGGATGAAAATTTTAAAAATTTGTCAATTACTAACTTATTTAATACGACCCTGGTCCTTTTAAAATTTTCTCTGACTCGCGGCAGAAATTTTCATCATCTTTACCAAGTCAAACTTCTCTTGTCAATTCTTGCATGAGTAATATTTTCGAGCCTTCGTGATTTATCTTTGTCATGCGCAATAATTTCCCTAGTCGAAATTTTCTATTAACCGCCAATTTCTATGAACGAAAATGAATTTAAAAGAAAATGCGAAAAATTATCACTATGTGCATGCGCTATATGCCACGTTATGAAGTAACGTGGCATACTTAACAATAACACAACCTCTACTTTTTCTCTCAAAGAAGATTCCGTTGGGAAATATACGTTAAATAAGGGAAAAACTTAACCTTCTGAGACACGACTTCCATCTAATATCTACACACTTACTTTCTTTATTCCAACATTAAGAATTTCCTCGTCTGATAGTCAATGAGGAATATCCAAATAACGTTCACAATATTAATTTCCTTGATAACTCTTTTATACTTATCACAGTAAAAATTTAATACTTTACACAACACCTTTCCTCTCCAATACCCAATTCAACAACTCAAACTTCTCATTCTCTGAGAAAACGTCTCACTCGACCACACTCTGTTACAAAACGTTTCTTTTTTCGTTTACTATAAAATATCGCGCGCGCACGAGTCATAAGGAGGAGTTCTCATCTTCTTTACACTAATAGTCAAAAATAGTGCGCGCGAAAATTAGAATAAAGCAAAATAGAAATAATAAGAAACATAGTTATTAATTATATAAAAGAAATTTCTTGTGACCAAACTACTTCGTCATAATTCAAAAAGTTGAAAAAGTAGTAGAGCTACACGGGTTCTGGCCCAGTTACCGACCGAAGTCGGTAAGGTAGATTTCTTAACATCACACTTTCAAGTGAGTTAGAAGGGGTGTTCTACTTTACCGACCGAGTTCGAGCTGCCGCCGCTCAATTCAGACCCCCTTGGCGGGATATTTAAATTTTTTTAAATTTCAAGTGGGTTAAAAGGGATGTTGTTTTACCGACATCTAGCTGCCACCGTTAGGTGGCGCCACCGCTCAATTCAAACCCCCTTGGCAGGAAATTTAATTTTTTTTTAAATTTCAAGTGGGTTAGAAGGGATGTTCTGTTTTACCGACATCCGGCTGCCACCGCTCAATTCAACCCCCCCTTGGCGGGGTATTTGAATTTTTTTTCTCGAAATTTCAAGTCGCTTCGTAGGATATTTCAATTTATATTTAATAATTTTAAATCTATTTGTGTGCGATGATTTAAATTTTCGCGCCATTAAGTGATTTCAAACCACTTGGTAGGATATTTCAATTTTTATTTAATAGTTTCCAGTCTATTGGTGTGGGATGATTTAAAATTTCGCGCCATGCAGTAAAAGCTGGTTTGTTGGTATTCTACTTTATCAACCTTCAAATAGATATACAATTTAAAGTTGGCAACATTGTTCTCTCCTGTTCTTTTCTGCTATTGCGAGTTCACAGAGAACATTTTTAAAGCAGTTTTATATTTATTTTCATCTGCTCTCTGTTTATATAAATATCAAAAATGGTAAGTTTTTAAAATTAAAATATATTTCCTTTAATAGTTAAGTAAATAATTTCTATAAAATATCTTTCTTTCTATTTTTTTTAGAATATATTTATATTATTATCAAATCCATATATATATATATATATATATATATATAGTTGAATCATGAAAAATAATTTCACTCTCTAAATCTGAGTTAGTTTAAACGAACGCATTATTATTATTATTATTATTATTGGTAAAATTGTGGATAACTTTTTTTTAACTCATCATTAGTAAAAATAACTAATTATTAGTAGACAACTAGTAAATAAATAACTACAACAATAATCGACTTTCCCTAATAATCAGTTACTAAAAATTTAAGTCAATTTTACATATCTTAAAAGTTAATTTAACTAATAGATAATCATTGTATGTAAAATATAATTACAAAATTAAAATATTTTTATTGTTTTATTTGAAACTCTAATTTTTAAATAATTTTTTTCAGCTTTATCAAGATCACAATACATTTCAATTTTCGCATACTTTTGGATGCTCTGAAATGGGGATGGGAATGCATAACGTTCCTGATGTGCAGAATCGCAATTTTAATTAATCTAGTTATATTCTCAGCAAAGTATTTATTCTAGACAAATAACTCCACTTCAACAGTGTCAGCAAAATATTTATTTCAGACAAATGACTTCACATCAATAGTCTAGACAAATGACTCCACTTAAACAGTCTCAGCAAAATATTTATTCCAGACTAATTACTCCACTTCAACAGTCTAGACAAATAACTCTACTTCAACAGTCTAGACAAATAACTCTATTTCAACAGTCTAGACAAATAAATCCATTTCAACAGTCTAGACATATAAATCCACTTCAACCAACATTGCAAAGTATTCAATCTAGACCGATAATCATTCCACTACAACAGTCTCAGCAACCGTTGCCATCATATTCTTCCAAGCCGTCATTGAAACCTCGAGACCAAAAAGGAAATTTAAATATTAAACAGGTAAATTATATTTTGAAATTTACATTAATTTTCTACTTAACTATTGGATTTTTTTTCATAATTTACATTTTTCAAATCTAATTTCCTTACACTTATTTAATTATTCACAATTTCTATATTCATTTATTTATTTACAAATAATGTTAATTTATCAACGATCATTATTTACAAATTTAAATATTAAACAGGTAAATTATATTTTTAAATTTATATCAATTTTTTACTTAACTATTGGATTTTTTTTCATAATTTACAATTTTCAAATCTAATTTCCTTATACTTATTTAATTATTCACAATTTCTATATTTATTTATTTACAAATAATCTAAATTTATCAACGATCAGTATTTACAAATTTATATATTAAACTTGTAAATTATATTTTTAAATTTATATCAATTTTCTACTTAACTATTGAATTTTTTTCATAATTTACATTTTTCAAATCTAATTTCCTTACACTTCTTTAAATAATTTACAATTTCTATATTCATTTATTTATTTACAAATAATGTAAATTTATCAACGATCATTATTTACAAATTTAAATATTAAACAGGTAAATTATATTTTAAATTTTATATCAATTTTCTACTTAACTATTGGATTTTTTTTCATAATTTACATTTTTCAAATCTAATTTCCTTACACCTCTTTAATTGTGACGCGACCCGAAGAAAGGCACCTAAGAAGCCGAGCGATGCCAGCCGGCTGGTGAGAGGCACCCCCACCATATTGAAGTCTGCCTCCTTCCATGCAAGAGTCTTATGTGTGTGACGCTTGGAGGGAGGCAGACTTCGATATAGTGGGGGCACCTCTCACTAGCCGGCTAGCATAGCTCGGCTTCTTAGGTGCCTTTCTTCGGGTCGCGTCACAATTATTCATAATTTTTATATTCATGTATTTATTTATTTATTTACAAATAATCCAAATTTATCAACGATCATTATTTACAAATTATTTCTAACCATTCATTTTTATTTTAATTCATTGAAAACGAAAGAAATTTCTGAAGTGTCTAATGTTCCTTCCGAACATGACAAATCTTTGGATATTTTAAAAAATAATGTTCCTTCTGAACATGCAAAAACGTTGAAAGTTTTAAAAAATAATGTTCTTTCCGAACATAAAAAGTCTTTAATTTTTTTTAAAAATAATGTTCTTTCCGAACATGAAAAATCTTTTAATGCATTGACAAATAAAGTTCCTTCTGAACTGGACAAATCTTCGAAAAAGATAAAAAATAAAGTTCCTTCAGAATATGAAAAATCCTTGAAAAAGGTAAAAGATAAAGTTCCTTACGAATTGGACAAATCTTTGAAAGTTAATAGTTTATTATTATTAGAAAATCCCTGGGCCCGTCATACGACTAGACCCAGATCTGTCAGTGGAAAAAGAAAAACTGATGATAATGGTGACAATAATGAGAATGAGAATAATGATGATAAGAAGGATAAAACAAAAAAAACATAACAAATAAGATATATTAAATGAAAAGTACTGTATCACGTTTAGAAGTTTAAAACTGTTTAAAACTGCAAACATTATGTTGGAAAATTATTGTATTACGTTTAAAACTATGAGTTAAAAAACTATTGTATTTAGTATAAAACTATAAGTATTGTGTTGAAAAAATATTATAGAAACTATTGTACTACGTTTAAAACTATGTGTATTATGTTGAAAAACTATTGTATTAAGTATAAAACTATGAGTATTATGTTGAAAAAAATTATTACGATGAGGATGTTTTTTAATTTTTTCTATGCTAAACATGATAAATTGGTTTATAAATAAATATATATATATATATATATATATATATATAAACATTACTTGCTATTATTATTATTATCAATTCATAACTTTAATTAACAATTAATGTGTAAGAGAAAAATATACATTTACAGGATGTCTACAACACCTGTAAACCCTGGAATTCTCAGGGAAATTAAAAAACACCTGGAAAAACGGGAAATATCAGGGCATTACTTTTACTATTAAGGAATTTTTCATATATTTCCTTTTTAAGACTCTTAATTTTTTTCATAAGATAGATTGCAAAGCAAATAAGCAGAAAGAAGACAAGCAAAAGAAAAATTCCCAGCGTCTTGAAAAAGTTTTTAAAATACTCGATGACCAAAAATAAAAAAAGTTATGGAAGATGCCATCAAAGACGCGGTCATGAATGATTAGGCAGTAGGCGGTGGTCTCGGCTGGCATGTTGATTCCTGCTTCAAATTCTAACCTTACATCAACTGATGCTTGTTTTAAAAACTCGTTTTGCTTAGAACAATCAATAACAATTAGAGGAAATAGACTTTTAAAAATATCCTTTGTTAAAATAGGTTTTGAATCTTTACCATTATAGGATGATTGAAAATTAGCGTACATTTCATAAAGTAGAGAGTACTGATTTTGATTAAAGTTTAAATTTAAATTTCCATAAGGATAATATTGTGAATTTAAAAAGAGTTTAACATTTGTAATATTGTAATGGTCAAAATGACAGGCATATCTTTTACGTTTATCTTTTCTTGCTGTTTGAAATCCAACAATAACATAGCGTGGTTTCTCTAATTGGATTGATGTTTTAATTTGCCACAAAACTTTTGAACTTGTAGGAATTAAAGGATACTCATACATTTCCCACGACCTAAAACTTTTTGAAATTGATGGATCCTTTTCAATAAATTTTAACAATTTTATTTTATTATTATCTGCAGGTAAAACGTATGGAACCATCCATTCAAGTTTATTGATGAAAATTTTGAATTCCTCATCCCCTCCTTGTCCTGTTTGAATTATAGCATTCATGTCAGAACGTGCTCTTGTTAAAATAAGTTCATGTTTAGCTGGAATATTGAGAAGTTCGTCCATTTTTATTGCAACAGCAACCAAAAAATATGTAGATTAATTGTCTTGTTGTCTTATTTTCTTTTCTTGAACTTTTAGACCTAGTTCTTGTAGAAAGAGGCGATTCTGAAGTGTTAACACCTTGTGAGACAAATTTGGACTGATTTGACTCTTGCATGTTGACTGACTTTTATAGTTTCCACCAACAACAGCTCTTTGATTATAAACGATTCCCATTACAAAGACTTTATATGCAATCGAATTGTTATAGTTTCTCCTCTAAAATTTATTAAATCACCGTCTTGGTCAACAATTCGCAGCTGTATGTTATGTATTGTCTTTGTGAAAATCGGAAGGTAAATGACGTGAGCAGGCACTACCACAATCTTATATCCTGGTGGAACACTGGGGAAGAATTCGTGAATGGTGTGGACTTTTTGATTATTTATATACGCTCCAGATGTTATATTACACTCAATTCTAACTGAATTAACCTTTAACATGGCTACAGGTAAATCAGAAGTATGTGCTCTATGAGGTGCTAGAAGCTGCGACGTAAATCCTAACAAATTGCCAATTGAGTCTTTAGGGTTAAAATCAATTGGTAAATTGGATTTAACTACACTGCGCAAAGTATTATTATTTGGTTTTATACTAATAACAGTTCCGATTTCTACAGAATTTTGTAAATATGACTCAATATCTTTAATTTCATAACTTCCAGTTGAAATATCAATTACTTGATTTCCAATGTAAAACTTGTTATTTCCTTTATCCATATTGGGAACTGAATTAAAAGTCAACAGTTCTACAAGACCAAGAACATAACTTTTATTTGAATTTAGCTCTATTGGTGGGAAATATTCAGCTTCAAGAACTGAAGAATTTCCTGTTAACGTTAAAGTAAACGAATCACTCATCTTGCTGTCAGATTTTATACTGAAAGCTTACAACAGTTACAGTCTTTTATAAAGGTTAAAGCAACTATTAATATTTAGTTGATTACATAAAAATTTAAGACACAAGTGTCCACATACAAATGATTCGTAATTTTGATATCTTTTATGATTATATTTTATTAAGCTACCATCACCCAAGTAAATGACAAGATCTGTTGGTGGAGCAAGGTTGCCAAAACTATCAAAATACATTGTTTCATTATTAAATTTGTTATATGCTACCCAATGTGTTCTAGCACCTTCTTTATTATTAAGATTAATTATTCCTGATTCACACTTGTGAGGACCACTTGCAGGTAGTTAATTTTGCATAAAAATACCACGAAAATGAGGTATTTTGGCAGCTTTGGCATACTTTAACAGATCAAAGTCAGTTAATGGTCGGTGAGGAAGCTTCAAAACAAGTTTTTTGTTTTCTTTCTTGTAGTTCTCTTTTTTCTTGATGCTCGTTTCTTCTTTTTTCTTGATGATCGTTTTTTAATTCCTTTTCCTTGAATGTAGGGTTTCAAGTGGAGACCAGGTCCTTGTCGATAAGGTTTTAGATGTAATCCTTTTCCAAGCGATATGGCTTCCATGGATCTATTGTGACGCTGAGCTTCTGCAAGTTGTTCACTAGCTGTTTTAGCTTTATTAACAGCCCTTGCTATTCCTGAAGCACCTCCAGCAAGAGCTCCTAAAGCACTAAGTCCAGCAAAAATTGGAACTAGCGGTAATATTCCACCTACTTTAGTTGGTACTGAAATAATTCTAGGTGATAAAACTTTTGATTTACCGCCAACACTTTTTATTGCTTTTCGTGCACAAATCATAGCTGCTCTAATAGATTCTTCAGCATTATTACTAGGAACCATACTTTTTCGTGCAGCATCCACAATATTTCTTAGTGCTATCTGTTTCTTTTTACATATTGTTTTTCTTTTTTTCTTTCTTATAGATGATTTTCTTCTTCTCATTCCCATGCCTAACTTTGATTTAGTTTTCATGGTTCCGGAAATAGCTAAAGCAGCTGCTCTTTCACCTAAAGTAGAATCACTAGCTTTAACACGTTCCCAAGCTTTCTCAGCTAATACTTTATTTGCTTCGTTTCTAGCTTCAATATTTTCACGATTTTGCGAATATGCAATGTCGTGTTGTTTACATGCAGCGTCCAGTGGATTAATTCCTTGATCGCATCGAGACAAACGCTTTGCCAGATTTGCACCAGGGCCACAGAATTCGTATCCTGGTAAATGTAACTCAAACGGTAAACTATTTATGATACGATTGATTAAACCTTTTCCTTGATAGCGTTCTTTTTTAACCTCCTAATGCAGAATCATACTTCACTCTACAATGGTTGACGTGAAACTGACAAATTGACTATAAAAGCTAGGTATTTATAGATTTTCGAGCAGTTACTGTCAAGATGCAGTTCACGAAACAACCTGTCGCACTGCCAATCTCTAGTATAGATGTTGAAACTAATGAAAAAAAGATTAAACGTCACGGTAGTCTGCTTTCAGACAGCATTCGAGCAGTTTTCTGTGGCCCCTCAAATTGTGGAAAAAATGCTCTTCTTTGCCTAATAATACATCCAAATAGTCTAAGTTTTGAAAACATTTACCTCTACTCTAAATCTCTACAGCAACCTAAATATAAATTTCTTGAAAATGTAATCAGTGAGGTAGATGGTGTTGAATATTTTCCATTTAGTGAACATGAAGACGTAGTATCTCTAAAATTTGCTAAACCAAATTCAATATTCGTTTTTGATGACATTGATTGTCAGAAGCAGGATAATGTTAGAGCTTTCTTTTGTATGGGCAGACATGTAAATGTGGACAGTTTCTATTTATGTCAAACGTATGCTCGTATTCCTAAACATCTAGTTCGAGATAGTGTTAATTTATTGGTTCTATTTAGACAAGATTAAAAGAATCTGAAACATGTATATGAAGATCATGTTAATACAGATAAGAGTTATACTCAATTTCGCGATTTATGTTCAGAATGTTGGAAATCTGACAAATATGGTTTTGTTGTTATTGATAAAGACCGTAATTTTAATGAGGGGAGATATAGAAGGGGATTTTGATTGCTTCATTTCACTATAAATATAAGAACTTTATTGAATTTTTCATTAGTATAGTTTATCTTGTCTCAAAGAAAACATGTATAGAAAAGAGCAAGAAACGCTTCGTCAAATAGCAAAAGCAAGTGATGCTATTAGACGTAAACATCGTTTACTCAAAATGGGTAAAGAGGCTGCAGAAACAGTATTGAAAGAAACTCTTCAACCAATAGTAACACCTCTTGAAAAGTTGGTGAACATAACTGAGATACCTTTTCAAAATATTAAAAAAGTTAAAAAGGAGGAAAATGATTTTTCTTTCTCAACTGCTGTTGATGAGGGAGAAGAATATGATAAAACACTACTAAATGACACTGTACTTGATAAGAGTGCTAACTTTGAAGAAGAAGAAGAAGAAGAAGAACTTAGTTATGAAAAATTGACAAATAAATTTATTCTATTATTGATTAAAAACAGGAAACTGTATTTGGATATGGTTTATGGAGTACGTAAGCTTCCTAATGGTATTCTTATGATTGGGGATACAGCAGTTGATTTAGAAGGTCCTCATGTCCGACTTGTTGGAAAGAAAAAATATTCAAAAACTGCTGGGTTTCTAGAACTCTTATTTACACAAAAACCTAATCAAGCATTAATAAGTTCAGATGATTTAGAAAATTATAAAGAAATTCTTGAAGCTACAAATGCACATCGAAAGAATTATAGTTCCAGTAAACCTTTGAACATAAACAGGAGTTTAAGAGTACACCAAAAAAGGGTAAAGGTATTTTAAAAGGGAAGAAGAAGAAGTTTGGAAAAATATTACCTCAATTTATGATTACAAAGAAATAATTTCAACCAGACTACATCTATTGGGATGATCCAAATGAGCTAGTTGACCGATTACGCCTGCTCGTAGCATCACAGCAAGCTGGTAATCCGAGCCATAATAATGAAATTATGTAAATCATCGAAGAACTACACGAAGCTCACATTATATATTAGAAGAGTACAAGCAATTTAGAGCTCAGTATTAAAATGAGCATTGATGTGTTTGGACATCCCTTGTCACGGCCTCTTGCAAGTCGTGGACTTCCTGGACCTTCTGGAATTGGATTTAAAGTTACTTCAAGTGGACAATACAATATTGATAACAAAAGACTTTGCAACGTTCAAGACGCTGAAGAGCAACACGATGCTGTAAATTTAAGACAAGTAACAAAAATTGTTAAAAACGAAATAAAAACCGTCTTTACAGTTGCATCATCTTCAAGGTCAGCTATTGATGACTTGACTATTCTTATTCAATCTATTGAAGAAAGAATTAACGAAAAACTTAAGCAGTTTGAAACTAATTTACAACTTGAATTACCTCTTCAAAACGCTAAATATATTGATAAATTGGATTCACTTTTAACCAATCTTGAAAATGGACAATGAAAAATCAACAGTTGTTAAAGAATTGCATAGGTAAGCTGGAAAAAATTATCCTCGTTGAAAAGTTCAAATGCGTGGTTTAGATGAAACTTGGCAAGCAGATTTAGTTAAAATGATACCATATTCTTATTCTAATAAAGGTTTCAAATACATGCTCACAGTTACAGACATATTTTCCAAATATGCCTGGGCTGTAGCTGTAAAAAGTAAGAATGGAAAAGATATTTCTTTGGCTATGAAAACTATTCTAAAACAAGGCCGAATTCCAAAAAATTTACACACTGATAGCGGTAAAGAATTTTACAATTCTGAATTTAAGAGTTTAATGCAAGAATTCAACATTAATCTTTATTCTACCTATAGTAATTTGAAAGCCTCAATTGTCGAAAGATTTAACCGCACTTTAAAAAATATAATGTGGCCTGAATTCAGCTTGCAATGCAATTATAAATGGATTAATCTTTTACCAACTCTCATGTCAAAGTACAATAATAAAAAGCATCGTACTATTGGTATAAAACCCAAAGATGTCACCGTTGAAGATACAAGAGAACTGCTGAGACGCATTTGTAAACTACGTAGAGTTCCACTGAAAAGATCAAAATTCAAAGTTGGAGACAGAGTTCGAGTTAGCAAGTACAAAAACTTCTTTGAGAAAGGATATACCCCCAACTGGACAACGGAAATATTCACCGTGGATAAAGTAAAATCAACAAAACCAGTTACATACAAGCTGAAAGATTACCAAAATCAACCCATCGAAGGTGGTTTCTATGAAGAAGGGTTGCTGAAAGTACAATATCCAGATGTTTACCTTGTAGAAAAAATTCTCAAGACTCGTGGTAATGATGTATACGTGAAATGGCTTGGATTTGATAGCTCACACAATAGTTGGATAAAAAAATCTGATATGTAATATAGTTAAAGTAACGTTAAAGTATAATTAAGGTATAATTAAAATAAGTTTAAAAAAGTTAAAATAAGTTTTAGAAAATTTTAAAAGTTACAATACGTGAAAGTATAGTTAAAATAAGTCAAAGTAAAGTTAAAATAAGTTAAAGTATAGTTAACATATGTTAAAGTTAAGTTAAAGTAAAGTTAAAATAAGTTAAAGTAATGTTAAAATAAATTGAAATGTAGTTTAAAACATTATAACAAGTTAATGTAACTAGGTTAAGGAATTTTTCTAATAAAGTAGACATAACATAAAATGAACATCTTTTTATTTAAATAACCATTTCCTTCTCCTCTCTGAAAAAAATATTTTTTTACAATAGTTTATTTACCCTCATTATCATCAATTTAAATCATTTTACAATGACCCCATGCGAGGGTGTCGGTGCTGTTTGCTATTAGGTATCTTTTGACATCATATGGACTAAGTGCAATTTTCGTTTGCTTTAATGTCTGTACATTGTGAAGATTCGACCGAATACAATATTGCGTCCTCGATTGAATTTTAACATTTCGTAGACAATAAACATAATCATTAAAGTCGATATTTTTCATGACAACTCCTGCTTTGACACCTTTAGCCTTTTTTATGAAATCTTTGTCTTCTACGCGAACGCTGTACATTTTTCTCCGCAAGCCAACAAATTCTGTAACCATTTTTCCGCAGCATTCATCCTTCATGAGGCCTAATATCTTTTTGTTGGCTTGCGGAATATTGTACACGTTATTAACCGGATAATCAGAAGTGTCGAATTTGTGAAAGTGAACTGGTTGCTGTTGTTGTTGTTGGTGCACTTGTCGGGGTTGCTGTTGCAAGTGAACAGGTTCAATTTGTGGAGGTTGCATTCTAGTGCATTGGAATGCACCCATCATCTATAAGAAAAAATAGATTAATTACTTTTTGAAGCGATTTAAAAAATAGGAGAAACAATAGAAAGTAATTTAATTGTTAGATAATAAAATAGGGGTTAATAATAAATTTTCTTAACAAATGTATAATGAAGAATAGTACTTACAAAAGGATTTGATGCCATGTATAAGCAAAAGCAACATCGCCCGCAAAATCTTATCATTTTTGAATTTCTTAGAAAAGAAAAAGAAATGGTTTATTATAAGAACACATTAATATTTAATGGGAAGATAAATATGTATTATTACATAAATAATTATTAATTATAATATATAATAATAATTTTTTTTTAAATATAATATATAATTATTATTTATGTAATAACTAAATATTGAAAACAATAATTAATATTTTAAATAAAACTAACCTCTATTTGCACTGATAAAATTTTTTTGATTTAATCCACGTGCTCTCAGTGAGAGGTCCAATAGAGAAAGAATATACAGAGGAGTATTATTCATTGTTTGCTGCTACCAACTTTGTATTATTGAAAATCTAGGAAAATTCATTTTCTATTTGAGTAACTATACATTTTAATTTTTCTAATCATAAGAGTTCTATCACATGTAGCAGATTAAGGGCCAAACTTATTAGCGGGAAAATTCAAAAAGTTTAATTTCTAAAAAAAATTTAAACAATTAAAAACAAATGGTTTTATCTAATAGTTGCAGACTGAATTAAAAGATTGTAGTGTTATTTTCTAATTGATAGTAGCGCCATCTGTTAGTGGCTGCCTAAAATAATTAACCACCAATAGACTTGAAATAATTAAATAAAAATTAAAATATCCTGCCAAGGGGTTTGAAATCATGAAATTTAGGCGCGAAATTTAAAATCACCTAACACAAACAGGATAAAATTATTAAAATAAAATTTAAATATCCCGCCAAGGAAGTTCAAATTCACATGTGCCGCGAAATTTAAAATCACCCACACCAACTGAATTGAAATTATTAAAATAAAATTTAAATAACCTGCCAAGGGGTTTTAAATTCAACAAAAAAAAATCAGCGCCATCTAGTGGTGACCGCTAGAAGCCAGTTGCCGGTAAAACAGAACAACCCTTCTAACGCAATTGAAACTATTAAAATAAAATTTAAATATCCCGCCAAGGGGGTTTGAATTGAGTAAAAAAATAAAATGGCGCCATCTAGCGTTGGCAGCCGGATGTCGGTAAAACAGAACATCCCCTCTAACCCACTGGAAATTAAAAAAAAAATTAAA
This sequence comes from Leptopilina myrica (nomen nudum), assembly GCA_032872475.1. Classification (NCBI taxonomy): domain Eukaryota; kingdom Metazoa; phylum Arthropoda; class Insecta; order Hymenoptera; family Figitidae; genus Leptopilina; species Leptopilina myrica (nomen nudum). The sequence goes on along the minus strand of CM065459.1, from coordinate 40,286,879 downwards.
TACCCCACCAAGGGGGTTCGAATTCACATGAGCGCCATCTAGCGGTGGCAGCCGGTACTCTGTCGGTAAAACAGAACACCCCTTCTAACCCATCTGAAAGTGAGCTATTAAGAAATCTACCTAACCGACCGTCGGTAACTGGGCCAGAACCCGTGTAGCTCTACTACTTGAAAAGTACGTAAATTGTACTATATAGTTTGGAGAATTTCAGAGAAATTACAAATGATTGCAAAATTCAATTATTTTTAAAAGCAATAAAATTTTTGGCAAAAATTTAATTATGTTAAAAATTTTTTTTGCATTCTTGTCAAAATTTCAATTATCTTTAGAAATATTAAAAAATTTTTCCGAAATTCATATATTTTCAGAAAAACAAAAAAACATTTTTTTATCTGTATAAATAAATATCAAAATTCTTCAACAAAATTCAATTATTTTCAAAAACTTTATTAAAATTCATTTAAAAATTTTAATTATTATCATAATTAACAATTTTTATCACACGAATTGAATTATTTTCTTAAGTAATAAATATAAATTATTTAAAATTTTTTTAATAAAATCCATTGCAAAATTTGAATTATTTTCAAAAGTATTAATATTCTTCGCAAAAGTAAAATATTGTTTAATATCTGGGGAGAGTTTGCTGACATGTGATTGGAAAGATCTGCTAAAGTGGAATGTTTCTTCTGTACATCAGAAAATGTCTGGACAAAAATTTGAAAAGTTATAAACATTTAAAAATAAATGTCGTAACGGTCGGGCCACCATAGAAAATGAATGAGATATAAAGGATAACCTCAAAAAATAACTCTAAATTTGACGAAAAAAAGACTGAAACACAAGACAGTGATAGTAAAAGCTGAAAATATAAATTCTCGGTTTCAGCGACCCCAAAAAAATAAAGTAATTATAGTAAGAATTGAAAAAAAAAATTTGTTGATTAAAAAATTTTGGGGTTAAATTTTGAGTTTTTTCGAGGTTATCTCAAAACCTTGACGTGATGGGGTTAAATAAACTTCAGTTACGGTTTTAGCGACCCCAAAAACATAAAGTAGTCAAAGTCTGATCAAAAGCTCAGAGAATCAATTTTTTTGTGTGCCAGTGTTATGTGTCCCAACCTACACGATGTAAAGTGACCCGACCGTAAGTTTCGCGACGTTTTGATTTTTTTAGCACACAGACATAAACGTACGATATAAAAATCAAATAACATACCAAAGTATTAAAGCACTCTCTAATAAATAAATTTCATCATATTACTTTATTGTTTGCATCTTCCCTTTTGTTTAATTAATCTTTCTCGACATTAAGTAAAAGTTTTGCTTGAAAAAACACCACACATTTACGTTTTCCTTTATACTGCTCGCGTACTTCATTGGAACTTAATGAAAATGACGTGAAAAGTTTTCTACTATCACTAACAAGTATTTACATGCAATGGTAAATGGCATTCGTTTGTTACAACTAAGAAACCCGCAGTAGCCCAACAGTAAAGGTGGCCCGACCGTAGTGACTCTCCCCTACTATTTTTATAAAATTTACCAAAAGAATTAAATTATTTTTAAAAAATTAATAAAATTCTACAAAAACTTTTAATTATTTTCAAAAAATAATACAAATTTCACAATTTGAATTTTTAATACAATTTTAATCGAATTTCTTTAAAAACGTAAGTATTCTTAAAAATATTATTAAAGTTTGTTAATAGAAGTCAAGTATTTGATAATTTGTTGATAACAGTTTTTTATGGTTGCGTTTATTTATTGCGTTTTATTTTTATTTAAATAATTGAATTCTAGTAGAATATTGTAATAAAAATTTAATTTTATTCCATAAAAATGAATTTCAATTAAAACTTTAGATAATTATTGAATATTAAAAGCTACATGGCGTGAATTCTAAAAAATAATTAAATTAGGTAATTAATTTAAAAAAAAAGTTTAGTTAAGTTTTTTAATACTATTTTGCGTTTCTGTTTTTTAATATTTATTTAATAAAAGAATTCAACTAATGATTGAAATTTCATAAAATTAAATGTTGTAAAGAAGAATTTTAGATAAAAATTCTAAAAAAGAATAATTAAATTGATAATGATTTTAATTATCATAAATTATTTTGATTAATAATTAATAGTAATTATTATAAAATTAATGTTTTATAGTTATGAAAAATTGTAGTATTGGATGCTAGAAACTAGTGTGCCAAAATTTTTTTTGAAAATTTTGTAATTTGTTAAAGTTACGCATTTTGAATTTTATTGTTATAATTTTTTTAAATCTTAATAATTCCGAAAGTTTTCGATGAAATTTAGTAAAATTTGGAAGCCTTATACTTAAAATCATGTTTCTTCTGACTATCACATAACAAACAAACAAAAAAAATTTTTTGCCCAAAAAAAGTCAAAAAAATTTGTTGAATCTTTTTTGCGAGAGCGGGACCGATTTTTGAGTTTGCACGTCAATTAATAAAATATTCCTTATAATTTCACCTTTCATTAAAAAAAAGAAATCTATGCAGACTCAAATAGTTTTCGAGATATTGCAATTTTTGTGGAAGCGCAACCACGTTTCAGTGTCAGCGCTGTGTTAGTAACCAGGACGCCTCGCAGAGTATAATTCTTACACTTTACAGTTTAAAATTGTCTAGAGCCTACAACTTTTATCCGATTTTAATGTTCTTGGCTTTAAATGAAAGGAGTTAAATTTTCTAAGAGTTTTCTCCAAACCGTTGTTTCAGTTTTTAATTGTTTATATATTTTTTTGGTACTCAAAGTTGTTAAAAAAAAATTTTAATGTTAATAATTATCATTGTTATTAACAATTATTAAAACCATTGCATTTTGATAGACAAATGTATGATTATATAAATAAAGATATAAATAAATAATAAAAATTTAATTAATAATTTTTAATTTATATTTTATATATATGTGTAAAAAAATTTATTTTAACAATAAAAAAATGTAAGGTATAATTGATGGCAAAAGAATAAAACATTTCACTTAACATATTTGACTTAAATTTGTAAATAAATATGTGCGATTCTATGTCAAGTGATCAAGGTGGAGAAAAATTATTCTCCAATCGTAGCAAAACTTGGGGCTTTTGTAGTACTCATAGATAGTAATTTTTCGTGAAAATATTTCTTTACCCAGTCCAATATTTTCCGAGGGGGAGGGGGTTAAATTTTTGTGTTTTTCAGTACAATGCTTATTTCAAAAATGTTTTACTCCTAAACAATTAAACATACAAATTTGACAAAGTACATTTTGGAAAGGTTTTTTCATCCTCTTTCGATTGGAAATAAGCATTTTGAAAAAAATGTTTTGACCCAAAAAAATCAAAATTAAAAATAAATTTTAATTTTTGGGGGAGAGAGTACGATTTTTTTAACGAAAGCTGAGGTTTTTTCCTAAATGCATGATGCATGCAAATAAATGATAAAGTGGGACTAGAATGTTTAAACATTGAAAAAAAGAATGTTCTCCAAAACGGAGCTAAAAACCGGGTTTAGAGCGTTCCGGCGAGTAGAAAACTCTTTTTATCAATGTTTAAACATTCTAATCCCACTTTATCATTTATATGTCCTTTTAGGAAAAAACCTTAGCTTTCGTTTAAAAAAATCGTATCTCTCTCCTCCAAAAATTGAAATTTATGTTTAATTTTGATTTTTTTGGGTCAAACCTTTTTTTAAATGCTTATTTCCAATCGAAAGAGGATGAAAAAACCTTTCAAAAATGTACTTTGTCAAATTTGTATGTTTAATTGTTTAAGAGTAAAAAATTTTTGAAATAAACATTACACCAAAAGACCCCTTGATCACTTGACGTAGAATCGCTCATATTTAAAACACAGATCAGGTTTTATTAGTTGTAGTTGTAGAAATTAACTCTCCTCTTAACCACTTCACTAGCAGGGCGTTCCAAATGGCGTTCCACGCGCCGAGGCCCAGACTGGCAAAACATATACGTATAATATTGTTACATCCGTAAATATAACACTGTATAAATTTAATTAATTATATTTGAGTCTAGACTTGCGTCTACTAACTCGGAAATGATTCAAATTGATTTTCATTATTGTTGGATTTGTGTTTTTGAGGATTTAAAGAATCACTAACGCGATAAACGCATTAATGTTCTTTTGGCAGGAACAAGAAAATTATCATAAATACAAAAATAAATTGGAAAAGGAGTTTGAAGAAATGTTAACAAGAATTTACAACGAATTAACATTCTTCAAAACAAAAAAATTAGAGATGTCAAGAAAAAGATTTAGACGACAGTTAGATAGCAAATTAAAAAGAGACACTTACTTTTATTATAACAGTTGAAATTTTTGTTGAGAAAACGAATTTTATTAATCAGGAACTTGTTGTAATGGTGGTGAACCTTGACTTCCTTCCTTGAGTTTTGGAATTTGATTGGTCCGAAAATAAAAAAACTAAAACAACTGATTTGAATTTCTTTTAGAACTTTTCTTTAAAGATCACTAAAGTTTTGAAGAATTAGAACTAAACGTTTTCTGCAGGGTTCATATTTTTATATTCATGTCCCTTCCTAATTTTTGGACCAGGGTTCGTTTTGGAGATGATTGTTTTAAGGTGGAGGAAAAGGAGGTTGGGAAATTGTTGTGATTGGCCCGGTAAAAAGGAAAATGGTGAAAAACTCATTAGGCTAAAGATAGTATTGGGCCCTTCAGGCCCAGCCTTGTAAAAATAGGAGTTACGTAGGCGTATTTTAAATAGGAATGTTTTTGAGTAGAAGGGGTTTTAAAGTTCTTATCGTTTTCAAAAGATGGAGCCAAAATTCACTTTTTCAACAAGATCCTGAAAATTTACATTTTTATGTTAAAAATGAATTTACAATATTAAAATTATTAATGCAAATTATTAACAATAAACAATAAAATATAGTTAATAATGATAAATTTCTGATATAAAGAATTTTATATACTTAAATAATAGTTTACCATAAAAATAACTTAAATAATTAAAATTTATTAAATATAAAGAATTGATATTGTTAATTAAATTTAACTTTTATAAAAGTATAAAATATTCTTTATTTACCGCGTGATTATAAATTTAAAAAAAATGAATTAATAAAATAAGAATTATTTAAATATTTAATAATTATTTATAAATAAATATACCCCATGATTTTTGTATATAATTAATTAATATTTGAAGAAGTTGAAATAATTTTGAGGTTAGTTAATAAAAGTTATTGAATATAAATAATTCTTATTTAACACTTATCTTTTTTTATCTCACTCATTCACATATTTCATGCTTAAACTAATTTTAACAATAAAATACATATAGTTTAAAAGTTAAATGTTTTATAATAACTGTAGAACTTACAAAATAATAAAAATTAATAAAATAGTAAAGTTTCAGGAATTCGGAATTTACGTAGACTATAGACACATACTCTTTTGTTTCACATTATATCTATTGTTTGTGTGTGAGAGTGCACTGGCTTTGGGACGATTTAGATATTTACGCAAGATTACAAAAAAGTGTACTATTGTTTGTGGAAGGTATCGGAGTGACAACCTTAAGTGCAATTTCTTTTATTTCAATCTTTCTAATTTACGACTATTGATTTTTGGGCTTTTAGAATTTGAAGAAAATATTTTTAATCTTTGAAAATTAAAGTTTAGAAATAAATACACTTAAAGTGATCGTTCCGCTATCTTTTATTTATTTTTAAACTATTTTCTTATACAATTTATTTAGGGTTGGCAAGAAGACGCGACAGAATTCGAAAACAACCTTATTTATTTAAGAAATATTTCGTTCGTTATTGTCGGTATTTGTGGGGGACGTCACAATATTACCATTCACAATAATAAATAATAGTTATTTATATATATATATATATATATATATTATGAATAGTTATATGATTATATTATAATATTGTATATAAATATCTTTTTCTAATAAAAATACAAGTTCTATTGTGTAAAAATTGGAAAAAAATGAAACGCCATTTGTTGAAAGTTATTAAAAATAGACGATTTGAACTTTCTGAATAACGTTGAAAATCACAAAAACTAAAATTTTTATAGAGATAATCTTGATCCCTGATGTCTAAACTATAGAAATATTGCTTTATAATAGTTAAGTGTGGTGTACACTATTTAAAAAAAGAGTTTTTTTAGGAACGCCATTTCGATGTTTTTGCCAGTCTGGGCCTAGGCGCGTGGAACGCCATTTGGAACGCCCTGCCACTGAAGTGGTTAATAATAATTTGTCTAACGTTAGGTAGTCATCTTTATCAATAACATTTATAACCAGGAAATTGGTCACATTTATAAAAATACTTCCGTCAACTGAAATTAGAATTATATATAATCCAAATATAGTAGTTGAATAAGGAATAAAAAATATTCTACCGTTTTCATTGAGAGCCTCAATGACATTCAACTTTTTATCTTGCTCAAAATTGGGTTCTTCAGTAACATTAAAAATTGAAACTGTTGATTTTAATATACCATTTGTTAAACTGCCAAAAAAAGTGAGTATTTTTTAATTTATTAGTTATTATAAATTCTTCCCGAAGGTATCCTTAAATGTCGATCCACTCATTTAAAGCTTTTAATATTAAAATTTTTTCAAAAATAATTTATTGTATTTTTCTGTTGATTTCCAAAGGATTAAACTCTTCTAAGTCCGTAATTTTAGTATAATTCTTACAGAGAAATTCATAAATCATAGTTCCTTGATTGAATGTTGATGCTGGTTTTACAGTTAAATTTTGAAGAATCAATTTCTAAAGTAAATAATTGTACTTAAATTAAATGCATTTAATTGATTAAATTTAACTATTTATATGTTATTTGTTGTCATAATTTAACTCTAATCAGTTGTATTATTGATGAAAAATGAGTCGCATTTTGAACCCAAGAATTACAGGTACTTGTTGTACCATTGTTATTATTAAGACGGCATTTAAAGAAAATATAGTCCTTCGTAGTAGAAGGTTTAAGTTTTTCTACTTCATCAACATAACAGATGACAGATCTGGAAATAATTATTTACTTTTTTTGAAAAAATATGAATTTAATTAAAATTAAAAATTGTTATAAATTAATTAATAGAAATAAATAATGCAAATTAAAATTTCATTTAATGAATAAATTCAATTAGGGTCAGCCGGGGTAAATCCGAACGCTAATTATTTCAGCTTAATTAAAATTTTAAAAAATAAGTTAAACATGAAAATTTTTACCTCAGATCCTCTTCAAGATATTGTAAGTATTATCCCATTTTCCTTTTGTTAATTAGCAACAGCATAAACAAAGATAACGAGTATTGCAAAAATGATTGAAAATGAAAGATGACACTCTTTCAGTACTTTGTCTCGTATTTGAAGAAAAAGAAGCTAAAAATTCATTTTATTATTTATAATTGTTTGTTAGGAATACTACAACAGAAACTATTTTTGATTTTTGCCTTCTGTTAACTTTTATTAATAATATCAGACCGTTCGTATTTATCCTGGAAAATTGGAAAACCGGGGTAAATCCGAACGGTATTTTCAATAATTTTTTCTTATATCAGAGCCACACAAAATTGTTTTTATTTGATTACACTATTATTTTAACATTATAAAAGTACATAGAAAAAAGTTTTTCTTTCTATATGTATCCTCGTTAGTAATTAATAAGGAGAAACTTAATCTCCGTTCTCTCGAAGGAGTGTTCTATGGAAGTAAAGCAACAACTTTATGCACCAGAATACTGGAAGTATTGTCTTTTAAAAGAAAAAACTTATGTTATTGTTGAAACTTACTAAAAGCGTTCGGATTTATCCCGGCTGACCCTAATAAATTAATTAGTCAATAGATATTAATAAAATTAATTAATTAAGGGGAATAATTAAAGTACATAAATTTTTTTTAATAAACAAATTTATTTAATAAATTAATAAGTAGCAAAAAATAAGCAAAAAATAAGTAATAGGAAATAAAAATAAGTTTAGTAGAAATATAAAAAAGTAATAATAATATCTATAATTTGAGATAGGTTATTTTTAAAATATACTTACAAGTTATTTTTGAAGTTAAATTTATATGCAATTTAGATTATACAAATATTTACTCACGCAAAATTATCATTAATTTTAATTTTCTGATGAAATTCAGTCGTAAATGGTAGATTATTATTAAATTTTTGTTTTTTATTTGATATGGAGAATTTGTTGACATCTTTTCTTTTATTTTCTTAAGCCATTTTATAATTTGAAATAATTAAAGAATAATATAAAACCTCTCTTTTTAAAACACTGATAATTTTGAAAAACAATAATTAATTTGTATCAACAAAAAAATTTTGATGTTTTATTTTGAAATTGACATTTTGACGTCATTTGTTAAATAGATAATTTCAATTTATTAATTGGATTCAACGTCAAGTTAGATGAAAAAATGTCAGGTTAGTTGACAATTACAAGTTTATGATTAATGAAGATAAGACGCAAGGCACCTGACCAGTTAAGGTAAGATGTGAGCTGAAAATAATCTATTTAAAATTCTTCGTCTGATTCTTCTGACTCATCTGATAGTATATCAGATGGAAGGACTTGGTTTTTCATGTCGTAAAATCGTTTGTAGCTGAAGTACTAAATTACCAGAGTTACATGAGAACAACATCCATTAACTCTGTTGCCAACTTTGGATCCGCAGCAGTGACCAATAATTGATTGGAGACCATCAAGTGTTGTATCTAAAAGAACATACACATAGTATTTGACGCTATTCGAGTGCCTAAAGCGAATTTATGCTTTGAACAACAAACTGTTGTGAAATTGAACATTAATTCCATATTTTTTCAAATCTATCTTTGACGTCTCTTTCGTAATTTGACAATGAAAGTCTCCATTACTGTAAGCTTACATGAAATTTTTTTTTGTATAAAGTTATTAATTTATCATTAGCAAACTAAAACATTTTCGGAAGCAATCTTGCGGCAATATTGAAAAAAAATTAAAGATGGATCATTGAATATTCCTTTGGCTTCTAAACTTTCTGAAGAGGGACCGAGTTTATTATACTGTATTCTTAGTGATAAGGCTTTTCTATTGAAAGTGAACCTTCTTAGACCTTATCCTGGCAAGGTCTTAAACACACGAGAGAGGCGAGTTTTTAATTATCGCTTGAGTCGTGCTAGGCGTACAATTGAAAACATGTTTGGCATAATTGATAGTATTTGGAGCATTTTTAGAAAACCGATTTTATCGCACTGGAAACAATTCAGCGACTTGTGAAGCATTTTAAATGCAAGAAAAATTTTACGACTACTTCAGTTTGAAGGTTTCTTAGGATGGCAGTGTAACTTTTTTATTTAATTTAGTAAAATCATAATAATTAGTCATATATGATAAAATAAAATATAATAAGAAATAAAATAATCAAATTACACTTATACATAATGAATAATTAAAGTTATGAATAATAATGTAAATAATTAATATATGTGCATGTACATATATATATGGGACGATGCATGTCAAACGGAACAAAGCTCTGCCCAAAATGTTTTCCAATGAAAATTAACTTATTATAGATTAAAATACTTGTAATCTCATACTGCTTCAAAAAAAGTGTCAAAATCGAAAATTCAAAATGGCGTCCCTACTGCGTCAGCTGAAAGACACCAAAATCCGAAAAAAGAAAATATAATTATAAATTACTTTTAAAAAACGGTACAAAAATAATGAATTATGGCATATTTAAATGTTTTCGGGGTAGCTGATAACGAATCCGGTGCCTGTTTTTCAAAATTTAAAATGGTGGATCCAATATGGCGGATAATTTTTGAAAATTTAAAAAAAAAAATTTATTTGCTTGAAACATGTCACTTTTTGTAATTCTTAATGATGATGTCTGAATCAAATGTCAATGTTTTAAAATAAATTGCATCAATCATCATTTTAAAATTCTGATGGACAACGCAAATGCAAACACTATGTGTTCCTGATGCACCAGCGCAAACACAGTATTTTGGTCGAAGCTCGTCAAACTTTGTTAACCCAATAGGAAATGCAGGATTTTCCTATCATGATTTAATTAGAAAGTAGGTACAAATACAGTACAAAATCTGTGAAAACAAACAAAACGAATAATCAAATAATTTTACAGAATATAAGGACAACCCAAAGAAAAGAAACTAAATTAATTAATGTGGCTGCAATTCAGTACAAAACTGTAAATTATAATGATAATGATGTGCACTGTCGATTATTGTCCGGTAAACACCATTAGAACTTGACTGTCTATAAAACCGCTTGTACTCAAGAGAGGTTTTCAACAGTTTCTCTCTCCTCTGGCGAGAAAACCTAATTAACAGGTTGTCCAAGCGAGTGCGAGTACTCCTAATAAATCCCGCTGTAGACGCAAATCAGTTTATTATATATATTATCGTTATACGTAGAATGGTTATGCTTAATCCAAAAAAGTATTTCTCGGGGACTCTAGTCGAAGTGCGTAAGGCCAATAGGGCAGGCGTATAAAGAATAAATTTTTTTTATTGAAATCTGACATCACATTCGTCATCAGCGACCCGGAAAACCCCCGAGTGACAAGTTTCAAGCGAATTAAATAAATTTTTTAAAAAATTGGAAAAAGTATCCGCCATTTTAGATCTGCCCTTTTGAATTTTGAAAACAGACACCGGATTCGTTTTCAGCGACCCCAAAAACATTAAAATATATTTGAATTTTTCAGATTGGGAAAAAGTTTTTAATTTATTAATAATATAAATGATTTAAAAGATATATAACACAGGTTTACAAATTAAAAACTTTTTTTTGACAATCGAACAAAACATTTTTTTTCGATTAGTAGGTGTTTTCTGAATAAGAAAATCATAGTTTTAATTTTTTTCCCTCGTGTAGTTTTTTTGTAGCTTCAAATTTTGTATTTTTGAGCAGCGACGGCACTTAAATTTACCTGTAGGAAAATCAACTCTTTCAAAAATTATGAATAGAATGTCGTTGGAAAGGTAATTAAATTATCTTTCAATCTATATATTACAGAATAAAATTGAATAAAAATTGAGAGAGCTACAGTCGATTCAAGATCAAATTTCATGGAAATTTCGATGATTTTTAGACACTTGACAAACTTTTGTTAATTTTTTCCACAACAAACACAAAATATTTAAAATTATTATATGATATTATCACTCGGTTGTTTTAAATATTAAAACAGTTTTAATATAGAAAATATTTAGATTTTAAATTTTTATTGATAGCTTATTCCATTGAGAAACTTTTCAGCCCTTGTGGACCTTGATTGGATTAAAAATGAAAATTCTACACTACATTTAGTGAACGAAACTACTTTGCCATTTTTAGTATACTTTTCAATATTTGCAGCAAACATGCAAATAGTGAAATTAAGTTAAGTGCTAAAGTTACTAAAATCACACATCAAGAAATTCTAGAGTTGCTCAATTCGAATACAATATCAAATATCAAAATTTCAAAATGGCGGATCCAATATGGCGGACAAGTTTTTTTAAAAATCGATTAAATTTATGACAATTTCGTTACTCGGAATTTTTCGGTGTCGCTGATGACGAGTCTGATGTCAGATTTTAAAAATTAAAAATGGTAGCTTCAATAGAATAGACGAGTTTTTGCTCTCTGATTAGGTCTCTGATTACAAATTCGATGCCATATTTTGAAAATTCAAAGAGGTGGATTCAGTCTGTGCGAACATATTTTGAAAGTTTAAAGATAAACTCATGAAAATTAATACTTTGGGATTTCTGGGGTCTCTAATTCCGAAACCAACATCGGTTTTAACATTTTTAAATTGATGTTATGTTGATGGAATATAAAAACTTTACTCTAATTGCAATAAACTATCTTAATTTTTATTTTCAATAAATTTTTATAACTTTTTAACTGCAATAGATTTTAAATCTCATTCGAAAATACAGACACTGAAAACATCAAGGAGGGGGATGAAGAATGTTAAAGGGCTCGGAAACATTAAAAAAATAATTTTAATTTATTATTTAAAAACTTTTGTTTTTTAAATGTACTTTGATAAAGTTAATTACATATATTTCAAATGTATTGCAGTGAAAAAGTTATAAAAATTTATTGAAAATTAAAATTAAGATAGTTTATTGCAATTAGAGTAGGAGATACTGGGGCGAAAAGTTAAACTGTCAAAACCGTTAAAATTCATTATGTTTCGAACGAGAATAATTGGAGCATTGTAATTTTAATTATAGAAGGGTATTATCACCCTAAATAAATGTCCGGAGTTGTGTGCAATTCTGTTAATTTTTGTGGTGTCTATATTGAAAGATTTTTTTCAACCTACTTTTGAAAATTTTTTCGAAAAAAGAAAATATCAACTTTTATGTATATTTTTTGCATTTTTCTCACCGCGATTTTTTTACTTCATTATTTGGGTCCCTTAAAGAGACACCTAAAGGTATTGGTAAATATCTTTAGTCAGATTTTTTATATTTGTTGTGAAAGACAAAAAATTTAAATTTTTAAAACCGATGTTGGTTTCGGAATTGGAGACCCCAGAAATCCCAAAGTATTAATTTTCATGAGTTTATCTTTAAACTTTCAAAATATGTTCGCACAGACTGAATCCACCTCTTTGAATTTTCAAAATATGACATCGAATTTGTAATCAGAGACCTAATCAGAGAGCCAAAACTCGTCTATTCTATTGAAGCTACCATTTTTAATTTTTAAAATCTGACATCAGACTTGTCATCAGCGACACCAAAAAATTCCGAGTAACGAAATTGTCATAAATTTAATCGATTTTTAAAAAAACTTGTCCGCCATATTGGATCCGCCATTTTGAAATTTTGATATTTGATATTGTATTCGAATTGAGCAACTCTAGAATTTCTTGATGTGTAACTTTAGCACTTAACTTAATTTCACTATTTGCATGTTTGCTGCAAATATTGAAAAGTATACTAAAAATGGCAAAGTAGTTTCGTTCACTAAATGTAGTGTAGAATTTTCATTTTTAATCCAATCAAGGTCCACAAGGGCTGAAAAGTTTCTCAATGGAATAAGCTATCAATAAAAATTTAAAATCTAAATATTTTCTATATTAAAACTGTTTTAATATTTAAAACAACCGAGTGATAATATCATATAATAATTTTAAATATTTTGTGTTTGTTGTGGAAAAAATTAACAAAAGTTTGTCAAGTGTCTAAAAATCATCGAAATTTCCATGAAATTTGATCTTGAATCGACTGTAGCTCTCTCAATTTTTATTCAATTTTATTCTGTAATATATAGATTGAAAGATAATTTAATTACCTTTCCAACGACATTCTATTCATAATTTTTGAAAGAGTTGATTTTCCTACAGGTAAATTTAAGTGCCGTCGCTGCTCAAAAATACAAAATTTGAAGCTACAAAAAAACTACACGAGGGAAAAAAATTAAAACTATGATTTTCTTATTCAGAAAACACCTACTAATCGAAAAAAAATGTTTTGTTTGATTGGCAATTTCACTGTAAACCAGTGTTATATAATACTAATAAATAAATTTTAAAATAAAAAAATAATACTATTATCGAAAAAATTATAAATTTTTTTAAATTTTGACAGATTGCAGTAAATGAATCAGTTATGACTTTTGTAAGATATATATATATATATATATATATATATATATAAACAATAAATTTACAGTCTTTAAACATAATAATTAGAACGGGAGGTATTAAATTTTTCCAAAAAATTTTAAAAATGGAAAATTTCCTAATTTTATATTTTGGAATGTATATTTTTTAAACCTTCTGTAATTAAATATAACATAGTATTTGATAATATTTTAGCATAATTTTGAAAAAAATACTGTCCTATAACAATGTATAACATGGAAGTGAGTATAAAAATGATTTTAAAATAAAAAAAATGAAAAATTATAATTGACAGACCAATCACTATCAAGCTTAATTCAGTAGTATTTTTAGGGTCTCTGATAAACTTTTGACGTCAAAATAATGGAATCTAGAATTATTTGTTTATCTAATTAATCAAAAAATTTTAATTGAAAAAATTCGAAAATATTAAAAATGGTAAATGATATTAAAAAATATCAACTCATAGCATTAAAATTATTTTTCAATTATGACAAATGGAGACCTGTGTGATACAATACTTACATACTACTGGGGAAAAACTTCGATAGTAAAATGTTTTGTTATTTTAATTCCAGATTTAACTTTTAGAGATGTTTTGAACATTGTAAAAGCAAAAGTTAAACTGGGTGTCAATTATTATTTTTGTTTGAGAAACTATCCGGTTTTTCCCAGCTTTGTCATTATTTTTCTAGATGTATCTTTACTTATCAAATATACATTTTCTTGATAAGTATTAACGATAAATAAAACTACAAAAGACTATAAAAATTCACTTATTCTATGGAAATATTCTTCGAGTTCAATATAGGTCTTATTTTAGATTCGAGCAATTATGATACAATTAGTTCGAATTCGACTTAACTATAACTCCAAAAATTAGTGGAAATTAAATTCCTACCAATAGTTGACAAACATTGTTTTTTGCATTTTAATTAATTAAAAAAAAATTATTTGATGATAAAAAGTAAATCACTGATTTAAAATAGTTATATTTTTCTAATGAAATAGTTAATGGTAGCTAATTATTATGTTTTCCGGTCAAATTAAATTCCCCACTCTTTCTCATTTTTGGAGACTGGTAGACACACTATAGAATCTATTTGAAGAAACTAAAACCCGTCGAAGATGGGTACGACAGCTAGTCGTTAATAATTATCTATTTCTATATTAATCTCCGTATTCTTTCATTCATTCTGTCCGCAAGAATTCCGTCCGCCCTTCTGCTGTGCTTTTGATGACAGAGAAGAGTTGGAGAGAGAAGTTTGTCAGAGTATATGAGAGAGAAAGCATGATACAGAGAAGGAGTGGGAAGTATCGTCTTTTCTTTCAGTTTAGAGTAGGAGCGATAGAGAGAGGCGAATAGTTAAGAAAGTAAGTATTGCTTTTGTTATTTTTCTTTTTCAAAACACTTTGCTTGACAGATCGAATTTATACAGCTTTTCGATTTGTCAATATCAAAATTTTTATTGTTTAAGAAGAAAGAAGGTTAAAAGATATTGTTTTTATAAAATAGGGGAGACCGGGGCTAAACCGGACACGGGGCTAAACCGGACAAGTCAAATATTTCCGAAACCGTAAAGAATTTCAAATCGTGTAAATAACCTATGAACGCGCAATTTCGTGATGCATATGCTGCATGAGGTTTTAGGGATGTGTCAATTTTCTTGTAATAATAGTTGCCGTTAATATGTGAAAATGTCATTTCTTGAGGTAAAAGTAAAAAAAAATTTTCTACATTTTTTTGGGTTTTTATCGTTAAAATTAAAGTGCAAATATCATACGGCCATTTTTCTTTTTGCTCAAGGTGTACTGAGTTTAGTAGAAAAAAAGTTGAATGGAAAACATTAAGAAGAAAAAATATATTGCAGGTTAATTATTAGATGACGGCGTGGGGCTGAATCGGACATCCAGATTAAAAACAACCAAATCTTTGAATTCTTTAATTTATTTTATATTAATTAACTATTTTATATTATATTCTTTGCTTAGAACCAATTTATAAATAAATAAATAAAGAATTTAATTTATAACTCGAATTCGCAAGCGAGTTGCTACAAACAGACAAGCCTGAAAACTGTAATTCATTTTATATTATAATTATTACCGATTTTACATATTATACTATATTCTTTGTACAGAACTATCTACAAATAAGTAAAAGAAGAATTGATTTGACTTTTTTACCAAACAAAAAAAGAAAATTTGTATCTCATTCTTTAATTAATTGGCCGTGTCCGATTAGCCCCATGGGGTGTTCGGTTTAGCCCCACCAATTTTCGGATTTTCGTTTTTGAGGTAGTCACCTTTAAAGCAATATATCTCTAAAGCTATTGTACATTTTTTAAATCGAACAAGTGCGATTTGTAGGTGAAAGTACAAGCTTCAAAACGGTATATTACACTTTAGCAAAAAGTATGTTTTTGTATGACTTTTCTGGTCAAAGACCAAATCCGTCCGGTTTAGCCCCGGTCTCCCCTAAGGGAAGAAATTTTCATAATATTGATTTATAAATTTTAGAATTATTTTTTGTTTATTTTTTTTAAATTATTAGTTTCTTTTAAAATAAACAGTTGTGAAATTTTTGTTTTTTAATTACAATTTTTAACAAATTTTTTCCCATTTTAAATTATTAAAAAAATGTGTAGGAAGAATTTGTGTATTTCATAATTACAATTTTTATTTTTTTATGTACCTATATAAAGTTATTTTATATTTTACTAGCTGAAAAAACGCTCAAGTGTTTTCTCATTCTAATGATAATAGTAGTATATAATAATATATAATATATAATATATATAATAAATATATAATAATGTCTATTCACAATTCACATTTTTTAAATTAAAAAACAAAATATTTAATTTCATATGAAGAATTTCTTTAATAAGATTTAATTTTTTAACCTTCTAAAAAAGGATTTATTTTAAGTTTCATCTAAAAATTAATAAAAAAAATTTGCATACTTTCTTTTTCTTTCTTTAAAATCGAATAAAAAATAAACTAATTTCAACTATTTATATTTCTACATCAATATTTTTTTTAAACTTTCATTTTGTAATTAATTTTGACAATCATATTGTTTTTACAAAATTTGTAGAATTTTTTGCATAATTTTCTATTTATTTATCACAATTTTTAAAATAAATATTGATAATTAAATACTAAGAATTAATTATTTAGTACTTTTTTAATAATATGAATTGAATTGAAGTCTTATTTATTTTTTAATAATTCTAAAAAATAATTATTAAATTAAAAATCTATTGATTTTTTTAGTTTTTTGCTTTGCTGTACCAAGTTTTGATTTGGATTTGAAACAAAAAATATTTAACATTTAAATTTTATTTTAAAAATTAAGCAGGTGCTGGTGACAAATAAAAATCATGAAAATTTCTTTTATTCTTTTCTATTAAAAAATAAGTGTTGTCAAAAATCTTTTGTCGGACAAATCGAATTTCTATAGTTTCTTTTATTTATTTCTAACAAAATTTGAAAATTATTTTACAGTGTTATGTCTTACCTTATTATTAAATTCCTTAGTGTTTCTCGATTTAACTTTAATTAAAAATAATTAAAGTTGGGACGAGGTTAGATAAATGACAAGAATAAATTTATTTGAACACAATATATTCGAAAAAGATCAAAATTATGAAATGATGAAATGAGCACCAGCTTTCTAAAAATGAGTCTTAAGTGGTTTCTCTGTTTACCTTAAAACAGCGAGGTTTTGGTCCTGGCTTGCGACGTTCAGATACAATGGCAATTGTGCGTTAATAGGTTACTAAGTGGTGCAGGTAGATGACTTACGACACTCGTAACTTAGGCAGTTGAATAGGTATAATGTTTCTTTCAGCTTTGACACAACTCGAACAATATCTCTAAACACTAAATTTGAATTCAAGATTCACAGAATTTAGAAATTCACGTAAAGATCTGGACAACTACTATACTGGGGTTGAGAGCACTATCACAAAAAGAACCACTTGTTATGATTAAAAATTAAGACTGAAGATCGTTTGATAGTCTGGCTCTTTTTATACCCAAATTTTCCTGTGTATTTGAAGAATCGATGCCATGTACCATGTATTTTCAACTTCGATGCCATTCGCCATGCATTTTCAGTTTCGATACCATTGCCATACATTTTCGAGACCCATTGTTAGAGAAAAACTTGCGTTGACTCATCTTTAGATCGCACTTGTTCACATCCTCGTAGTCATATGTTTTTACAATTTATTATTATATTTTTATGTTGTTTGTTAATTATTTATAGTTATTACAATTTGTTATTAACCCCTTGTTACAATTTGTTATTATTGTTTACATTATTATAGCTTATTGTTATTTTTTATTTTGTTATAATTTATTATTATCGACTATTATTTATTGTTATTTTGTTATTACAAATTATTATTAACTTGTTATTATTAATAATTTTTTGTTGTTATACTTATTACTATTTTGTTATTACAATCCGTATTATTTTGTTATTGTTATTACAATTAATTATTATTTTGCTTCCTCATAAAGGAAGCCTTATAGTGATGTCGATTTCCGAATTTTTTAAAATCAATTATTTTTACAAATTTTCAAGTGTAGTATATATAATTCGTCGAGAGGAACAAATGTCCGGATGTATGTGTGTATGTATGTGTGTGTGTATGTGTGTGTGTGTGTATGTCACCGATTCTTGTGGACAAATTTTCTCTTACACATCTTGATGGATTTTGATAAAATTTTGTAGGTGTATTACGGTCACGAATATCTTGAATCAGACAGAAGGATTTTCAAAAATATCTAAAAATAAAAATTTTTTAGCAATTTTTTAATTTTCGAAAAAAATGAATTTTTTTATTTTTTGAAATAACTTCTTTATTTATTAAAATTTTTATTAATTTTTCTCAGCATTATATTCCTGGCATGAAAACGAATCGATTCATGTATATAAAGTATATATTTCATGAAAATTTATGGAATTAATAAATATTATAATTTTTCACAAAAAATTAAAATTTTGTATTTTTTGACATTTTATCATAACACTTTAAAATAATTATTCTATAATAAAAAATTAAATAATTAATATTTATTCAGGGTAGTTTACCCGGTTTATTAATTATATTTAAAACACTATTATAATTATTTAACTTTTAAAATTATATATAATAATATATATTGAGGAAGCTAAATGGTCATGAAATGAACAACTTGTTATTATTTTGTTATTGTTGTTACAATTAATTATTATTATTTATTGTTACAAATTATTACTATCTTGTTATTATGAATTATTATTGATTTTACATTTACTACTACCTTGTTATTATTGATTATTATTATTATTTTAATTTTATTGTTACAATAATTAGCATTATTGTAAATTATTATTCGATGTTGCATATTATTATTGTCTAAATTTAATTATTATTTTATTATTCTTATTATTACTATTTTAATTAATTAATAATTACATATAATTATTAATAATATGTTAATAACAATTATTTGTTGTTACTCCCATTATCATTATTATTACCCAGACACACACACTAAAGTTGTCTGCTTTTTGAACCAGACTTACATATCTGATAGTATTTTTGCCCGCTGAAAACGTATTTGAAGTCAGAATTGCTCCATCACCCTCTGTTTTTTTAAATCGAGAAGACTACCCTTAACTTCAAATTTTTAAATAAAAAAATTTAATAACAGATTTCTCTTTAAAACAAAACAATAAATTTATCTACTTCTGCTGCAACAACTGAGAAACAATGTCAACATTCCTAAAACACCCTTTGTTTTTTATTAAATTGAACAAACTACTCCCAAAATGTAAAAATTCAAATTTATAATATTAAATGTAAAAACCACATTGTTTTTCAAAATAGAACAATAAATTTATGTACTTCTCTTTCAACAACTTAAATGCAATGTCAAAATTTCTCAGACCCCTCTGTTTTTTCAAAAACCTACCCTTAAATTTACAAAATAAAAGTTTAAAGTAAAAAAAAATGAAAAACCACAATGTTTTTCAAACTAGAACAAAAAATTTAAGTACTTCTCTTTTAACAACTTAAAAGCAATGTGAAAATTACTCCACCCCCCTCTGTTTTTTTAAAAACCTACCCTTAAATTAACAAAATAAAAGTTTAAAGTAAAAAAAATAAAAACCACATTGTTTTTCAAAAGAGAACAAGAAATTTATGTATTTCTTTCTTAACAACTCAAAAGCATTAGCAAAATTCCTCCATCACCCTTTGTTTTTTCAAATTGAAATAACTACCCTCAATAAATAAAAATCAAAATGTTTAATAACAAAATTGAAAACCCACAACAAATATCAATATAGTTTAAATCAATTTGCAAATTATTATTACAAATTTTCAAGTGTAGTATATATAATTCGTCGAGAGGAACAAATGTCCGTATGTATGTGTGTGTATGTGTGTGTGTGTGTATGTCACCGATTCTTGTGGACAAATTTTCTCTTGCACATCTTGATGGATTTTGATAAGATTTTGTAGGTGTATTACGGTCATGAATACCAAGAATCGGACAGAAAGATTTTTAAAAATATATAAAAAAAATTTTTTTTCAACATTTCTTTAATTTTTGAAAAAATTAATTTTTTGGTTTTTTGAAATAACTTTTTTCTTTATTAAAATTTTTAATAATTCTTGTCAAAATTGCATTCCTGACATAAAAACGAATCGATTCATGTATATAAAGTATATATTTCATGAAAATTTATGGAATTAATAAATATTATAATTTTTCACAAAAAATTAAAATTTTGTATTTTTTGACATTTTATCATAACACTTTAAAATAATTATTCTATAATAAAAAATTAAATAATTAATATTTATTCAGGGTAGTTTACCCGGTTTATTAATTATATTTAAAACACTATTATAATTATTTAACTTTTAAAATTATATATAATAATATATATTGAGGAAGCTAAATGGTCATGAAATGAACAACTTGTTATTATTTTGTTATTGTTGTTACAATTAATTATTATTATTTATTGTTACAAATTATTACTATCTTGTTATTATGAATTATTATTGATGTTACATTTACTACTACCTTGTTATTATTGATTATTATTATTATTTTAATTTTATTGTTACAATAATTAGCATTATTGTAAATTATTATTCGATGTTGCATATTATTATTGTCTAAATTTAATTATTATTTTATTATTCTTATTATTACTATTTTAATTAATTAATAATTGCATATAATTATTAATAATATGTTAATAACAATTATTTGTTGTTACTCCCATTATCATTATTATTACCCAGACACACACACTAAAGTTGTCTGCTTTTTGAACCAGACTTACATATCTGATAGTATTTTTGCCCGCTGAAAACGTATTTGAAGTCAGAATTGCTCCATCACCCTCTGTTTTTTTAAATCGAGAAGACTACCCTTAACTTCAAATTTTTAAATAAAAAAATTTAATAACAGATTTCTCTTTAAAACAAAACAATAAATTTATCTACTTCTGCTGCAACAACTGAGAAACAATGTCAACATTCCTAAAACACCCTTTGTTTTTTATTAAATTGAACAAACTACTCCCAAAATGTAAAAATTCAAATTTATAATATTAAATGTAAAAACCACATTGTTTTTCAAAATAGAACAATAAATTTATGTACTTCTCTTTCAACAACTTAAATGCAATGTCAAAATTTCTCAGACCCCTCTGTTTTTTCAAAAACCTACCCTTAAATTTACAAAATAAAAGTTTAAAGTAAAAAAAAATGAAAAACCACAATGTTTTTCAAACTAGAACAAAAAATTTAAGTACTTCTCTTTTAACAACTTAAAAGCAATGTGAAAATTACTCCACCCCCCTCTGTTTTTTTAAAAACCTACCCTTAAATTAACAAAATAAAAGTTTAAAGTAAAAAAAATAAAAACCACATTGTTTTTTAAAAGAGAACAAGAAATTTATGTATTTCTTTCTTAACAACTCAAAAGCATTAGCAAAATTCCTCCATCACCCTTTGTTTTTTCAAATTGAAATAACTACCCTCAATAAATAAAAATCAAAATGTTTAATAACAAAATTGAAAACCCACAACAAATATCAATATAGTTTAAATCAATTTGCAAATTATTATTACAAATTTTCAAGTGTAGTATATATAATTCGTCGAGAGGAACAAATGTCCGTATGTATGTGTGTGTATGTGTGTGTGTGTGTATGTCACCGATTCTTGTGGACAAATTTTCTCTTGCACATCTTGATGGATTTTGATAAGATTTTGTAGGTGTATTACGGTCATGAATACCAAGAATCGGACAGAAAGATTTTTAAAAATATATAAAAAAATTTTTTTTTCAACATTTCTTTAATTTTTGAAAAAATTAATTTTTTGGTTTTTTGAAATAACTTTTTTCTTTATTAAAATTTTTAATAATTCTTGTCAAAATTGCATTCCTGACATAAAAACGAATCGATTCATGTATATAAAGTATATATTTTATCAAAATTTATAGAATTAATAAATATTTTAATTTTTCACAAAAAATTAAAATTTTGTATTTTTTGACATTTTATCATAACACTTAAAAATAATTATTCTATAATAAAAAATTGAATAATTAATATTTATTCAGGGTACTTTACCCGGTTTATAAATTATATTTAATAAACTATTATAATTATTTAACTTTTAAAATTATATATAATAATATATATTGAGGAAGCTGAATTAGAGTTGCATTTGAGCAAGAATTTCGAGAATTGAGAAATTTTAAGAAAAGTTATCGTTCTTTTGTTTAAATCTCATCTCATTTCATATCAGACAATCGAGATTCTCAAATTTTGTAATTTTCTCAATACATTGTTCTACAAAAGTGAAAAACTGCTACTATAGAAAATCTGTCATACAACTCTTTAATAAAATAACAAAGTAATTATTGAAATTTATTCAATTATTATATGAATGATTCAAAAGAGAAATCTTATTATATTTATAAATACAATGAATTAGAAAATTAAGTACCTAATTATAGAAAATAAAGGTATACGAAAACTATTGAAATATAGGAAAAGAACAGTGGAATAAAATTTAGGTTAATTTAGGTTACTTTTAAATTATTTTATAAAATAGTAAAAAAATACAGTTTAAAGGTAACCAATGTAATTTTATTTTTAAGCAGTAAAAACTCAATATATAAAGTTCTTAAAGGAGGCAAGAATTTCATAAATGTTTTTAACCTGCAAAGAAAAATCGAAATGTTTGTCTAGTATTCTGAGAATTAGTAAACTTCCAGCAGAAAATTAAAAATTTTATGACTTTGCCGTTGTTTCAGAGTTCTTAAAAGTAAATTAAGATAAATATTATATTTCATATTTTAGCCACTAAAAGTTACTATTTTTGTTTTTTTTAAATTTACATTACTTTAAAACTTAAATACACTAATACTAGAAATAAAAAAAATATTCTCAAAAATTCTAATCAAATTCTGTAAAACGATTCATTTATTTTCACAAATAAAGTTTTCTACAAAAACTCAATTACAGTAGAACCTCGATTATCCGAGGTAATGTGGGGAAGAGGTACCTCGGATAATCGAAAACTCGGATAACACGGAACCAATGAAAATTTCAAAATTTTAAATTATTTTTCAAGTGTTTAAAGTGTTAGAATAATATTAAATGACAAAAATGGACGAAATTTTAAATGGAATGATCACAAACAGTGGTTTTGTAAAATTTACTTTCCAAATTTAGTCGCTCGATCCGTTTTATCCGAGTTATTCCGCATTATCTGAGCATGTTTAGTGCCTCGGATAATCCGGAATCTCGGATAATCGAGGCTCGGATAACCGAGGTTCTACTGTATTAAAAATATTTTGTAATGAAGAATTCAAATATTTTTAAAAATAACAAATTTGTTTATTTAAATTCAATTCCTTTTAAACATTTTAATAAAATTAATAAAATTGTTCGCAATAATTCAATTATTTTCGTAAATAACATAATACTCAAATAATACTAAATTTTTCTTTTTACTCAAACTTTATTGTATCTAATCAGCTGTACTAAAAAGAACTAATGAATTTATTTAAAAAAACAAAAAGATTTTTAAAAAACAATATTAAAAATATTTTAATATATATATTTTTACTTCTATTACAAATATTAATTTTTGATTATAAATAATAATTATAAATAGAAAATTAAAAATATAAACAAAATTAACAAGACTTTTATTTTACAAAAATACATGGTTATTTTACATATTTGAAAACAATCATAAAAATTGTATTTAACTTATTTATTTCTTAATGCCAAGAATGACGATCCATATATATATATATATATATATATATATATATGTATATAAGCAGTCAATCAAAGAAAAACGGACAACGAGGAACAAAATAAATTTAATTATTGTAACAGCAAACAATTTTAATAAAAAAGAGAATTATCTAAGTTTTTCTGCTTTTACAATCGTTCACTGCAGAGAGGACTGTATTGCAGATGAAAGAGAGCAGGTCACCCACGAATTGAGACACATCAAATGCCTGGCTGATTCATTACTTAATCTGTTGCGGTGTTTTCTTATAATTAATAAACTGCGGGGAAAGGCTCTTTCTGAAGCAACAGACGTTGCTTGAATTGATAAGACATCACGTGCCATTCGTGATAAATTTGGAAATATCTTTTCTTGTTTTCGCCACCAATCTAAAATATCCACAGTCTTTTCAGCGCTTTCCTGTTGCAAATACAAATCCAATTCAAATTCCCACATATTTTTGTTGGTTTGTCGTCTACATTTCTTGGTTTTATTTTTATCTTTCGGTTCATCAAAGAATGAAAAAACATTTAGCTCGTCATCTTTGTCACTTTGTTCAGGCTGAAATTCATTCGAAATGTCCAGATTAACAACCTTATTAGTGAAATAAATTTAAATTTTTAATATAACATTTTTTTAACTATTATGTTTATAATATGTCGATTAAATTTCCTGATTTCAATTTCAAAATTTCCAGTTTTTTAAACTTTCTGGGACCTGCTTTAGGCAAATAAAGTAGCACTTTTTCAAGCAGTTCTGGACAACTGCCTAAAAAAACTTTTTATGGTAGAACTGCCTTATCGCAGTTTGATGAGATTAAAATTTATATTGAGATAAATATTAAGATTGATATTTCGATTGAGATTATTCTTGAGATTGAAATTGATATTAAAATTGAGATTAAGAGAAATTGAGAGATTAAAAGATAGAGATCAAGAAATTGGGATTGAAATTGAAAGATTAAAAGATTGAATCGTTGAATGATTGAAAGAATGAATGATTAAATTATTAAAAGATTAAATAATTAAAAGTTTGAATCGTTGAATGATTGAAAAATTGAATGGTTGAATGACTGAAAGATTGAATCGTTAATTGATTGAAAGACTGAATGAGTGAATGATTAAATTATTGGAAGATTGAAAGATGGAGATATTAAATCAATTGTTGAATGGACATATGTACTGGAAATTTTATTACTATTATTATTAATTTAATTAATTAAAATAGTGGATGCTTCTAAAGACTTATTTTAATATTGAATAAAATAATAATAAAAACTGATTACTTCTTCCTGAGGAATTGAGTAATTTGTCTGGTATAAAGTTTTGAAGACTTCAAATAAATGTGCAAACATTTCTCTTCCCCATGGTGTTTTTTTGAACATTTCAGTCTTATGTCGAGGATCCAAAATAAATGCAGCACAGTATATCCAATTACTTTTATTATAATGCTTAAAAAGCTTTTCACGTGCTGCTTGAAGTGCTGTAAGAATTTGCTCATTTATTATATCGTTCGAAACACTACTGGTCACTATTTTATCCAATTCAACAATCGCTTCATCTAATTTATCAACCAACATATTGAATCCTATTATTACGTACGATATGGTCACGTATTGGTCACCACTTAGAAGATTCGATAGAACTTGAAAGTGCCTCAGATGCTTGCAGATCTCTTCTAACATGCACCATTCTTTCTCAAGAAGAAGCAAATGAGATAGTTTCCTGTTATTCTGGCATAATAATGTAATTGGTTTGCGCATAGCAATTCCGAGCTTAATCATGTCCACACTAGAATTCCATCTAGTTTTTACGTCGATATTCGGGGATTTATATTTAATATTGCACGATTCACAACAACTTTGCAATTTGTTTCTCCACTGTTCGGACTTTTTTAGTTTTGAAAGCAGAGATCTTAATTTTGAAAGTGAAGTGTTGCATGATGACATATCATTTTCGATGTCACGAATCGAAATGTCTTCTTCTACTTCTTCATCAATTTGTGTATCGATTAAATTTTCTTCTTTAGTAAATTCACAATTGACATCTTCACACTCTGCTCTTTCCATATCCCTGTCTTCTAGCTTCAGTTCTTTCAGTAAGTCCTGTACTGCTAGATTCAAAATATGGGCGTAGCATCGAAAATGTTGGTTTTCAGAATCGAAATCAGTCAAATTGAATAATTCTCGCAAGAATGAGGTATTGGAAGAAGCATTGTCGACAGTGATTCCTTGAATTTTATTTACCAATCCATAATTTAAAATAACGCCATGAAATACTAAGGCTATATCTCTTCCAGTATGTTCTCCATTTGTCGCACAAAAATCAATAACAAGTGATTGTATTTTCTAATTTTTGTCAATAAAATGGATGGTTATCACATGATAAGATTTGCCTGCAATTAAACTCCAGCTATCGATAGTGAACGAAAGTTTAGATTCGTTTTCTTGAAGAACACGCATTACGACTTTCTGCATATTTATAAAGCAATCAGTTATTAGAGCCTTCAGTTCATTTCTCCTAGGAAACTGTGCGGATGGATTTAAATAATGAAAGTAATTTTGAGTCTCAAATAAAAATTTATTAGATAAATTACTATTATTATTATTTTCAATTTAATTATAACCTAATTATTAAATAAATAAATGTCTGTATTACTATTTCTTAATAAGTATTATTTAATTCTATTTTGTTGATTTTATCACTCAGTCTTTTTTGTATTATTACTTAATTCATTTATTAATTTACAAATGAATAAAATTTGTTGATATTAAACTGAAATTAGCCTTTAAAGTTTATAAACACTAGAAGAAGTTGAAAAATTGCATTTTATATTTAATAAAAAATTGCGTTTAAAATTTATTTGAAAAAAGAATAAAAATAAAATTAAGTAATATTTAAACATTGATTATGAATTACTTTCATATTGCTTGAACCTGGAATAACCAAATACACTTCCTCGTATTGTTGTTATTTTCTGTTCTTCTCTTAAACATATTTTGCAACTTGCATTTTTGGAATTTTCAGTAACAACGAAGTCAAAAAATTCAGTCAGAGGTTTCCCATTTTTCTTTCGTCTCTTAATTGGAGGACGTGCAGTGCTCTGATTATCACCTCTAAAATGTCATTATTGACATACAGACACAGTTTAGTTCGAAATTTTATTTTAAATTACTTAAATAATTGAGGAGTTTCATATGAGATTGAGGGGTCAACTCTCGGATTTTTTTCAAATTTCATTTTTCAATAGAGTTTGTTTGCCTATGTAATTATCCCAAATATTAATTAAAAATATTTAATATTTTGTTAGATATTTGCATAAACAAATTAATGCAATATTTTTTTTAAACTTGAATAACTTTTTTATTTTTGCTTATAGAAAAAAGTTGTCTGAATGTTTTTTGTTTAGAATGAATCAATTTTTTTGAAAAAAAAATTAATTAAATAAAAATTAACTTTTTTAATAAATTTATTTAAAAATTAAATTTGTTTTTTAATATTTAAACCTGTTATCGGCCTTCAATCAAGCTGAAAAAAAAGATAAATATTGCTTACAATGCCACAAAATAACATGCCAAATTTGGCGAACACGTTATTTTTTGTTTTTGAGAAAAAAATTTTCAAAACTTGAAGTGCAGGTAGCGAGCCGACTTAGCTGACGCGACAATGGGATATTTTCGTCTCAGGAGTCATTGTCGCGTCAGCTAAGTCGGCTCGCTACCTGCACTTCAAGTTTTGAAAATTTTTTTCTCAAAAACAAAAAATAACGTGTTCGCCAAATTTGGCATGTTATTTTGTAGTATAGTAAGCAATATTTATCTTTTTTTTTCAGCTTGATTGAAGGCCGATAACAGGTTTAAATATTAAAAAACAAATTTATTTTTTAAATAAATTTATTTAAAAAGTTAATTTTTATTCAATTAATTTTTTTCAAAAAATTTGATTCATTCTAAACAAAAAACATTCAGACAACTTTTTTCTATAAGCAAAAATAAAAAAGTTTATAACGCGACAATGACTCCTGAGACGAAAATTTCCGATTGTCGTGTCAGCTAAGTCGGCTCGCTACCTTCACTTCAAGTTTTGAAAATTTTTTTCTCAAAAACAAAAAATAACGTGTTCGCCAAATTTGGCATGTTATTTTGTGGCATTGTAAGCAATATTTATCTTTTTTTTCAGCTTGATTAAAGGCCGATAACAGGTTTAAATATTAAAAAACAAATTTATTTTTTAAATAAATTTATTAAAAAAGTTAATTTTTATTTAATTAATTTTTTTTCAAAAAATTTGATTCATTCTAAACAAAAAACATTCAGACAACTTTTTTCTATAAGCAAAAATAAAAAAGTTATTCAAGTTTAAAAAAAATATTGCATTAATTTGTTTATGCAAATATCTAACAAAATATTAAATATTTTTAATTAATATTTGGGATAATTACATAGGCAAACAAACTCTATTGAAAAATGATATTTGAAAAAAATCCGAGAGTTGACCCCTCAATCTCATATGAAACTCCTCAATTGTAAGATTATAGTATTTTTAGGAAAAAAAATTGATTACTTAGTACTGCTTGAGTTATCTCAGGACATGTCTTTTCTTTCATAAAGAATTATTAAATAAAGTAATTAATTAATAGAAATGTTAATGAGCGGTTTGTCAAAATTGAGAATTGTGATACGAATCGAGAAAAAATGAGTTGATCAAAACAAAAGAATGAACGAGATTCTCAAATATGAGAGCCTATTCACAATGGAAAAAATGAGCGATATGATTGAGATTCTCGTATCAAATGCAACTCTAAGCTAAATGGTCATGAAATGAACAACTTGTTGTTATTATACAATTTGATTTTTACATATTAAGGGTAGTTATTTCAATTTGAAAAAATAAAGGGTGGTGGAGTAATTTTCACATTGATTTTAAGTAGTTGAAAGAGAAGTACATAAATTTATTGTTCTATTATAAAAAACAATGTGGTTTCTCATTTTTTTACTTTAAACTTTTATTTTGTAAATTTAAGGGTAGGTTTTTAAAAAACAGAGGGGGTGGAGAAATTTTGACATTGCATTTAAGTTGTTGAAAGAGAAGTACATACATTTATTGTTCTATTTTGAAAAACAATGTGGTTTTTACATTTAATATTATAATTTTAAATTTTTACATTTTAGGGGTAGTTTTTCCAATTTAATAAAAAAACAAGGATGTTTTAGCAATGTTGACATTGTTTCTTGAGTTGTT
This sequence comes from Leptopilina myrica (nomen nudum), assembly GCA_032872475.1. Lineage (NCBI taxonomy): Eukaryota > Metazoa > Arthropoda > Insecta > Hymenoptera > Figitidae > Leptopilina > Leptopilina myrica (nomen nudum). The sequence goes on along the minus strand of CM065459.1, from coordinate 40,257,639 downwards.
GCAGCAGTAGTAGATAAAATTGTTTTGTTTTAAAGAGAAATCTGTTATTAAATTTTTTTACTTTAAAATTTGATATTAAGTGTAGTTTTCTCGATTTAAAAAAACAGAGGGTGATGGAGCAATTCTGACTTCAGATTCGTTTTCAGCGGGCAAAAATACTATAAGATATGTATGTCTGGTTCAACTTTTTTTGTGTGCCTGTGTTATTATTATTAATATTAAAAATTATGTTACGATGACGTAACACCTCCCCTTTAGAAATTTGGAAATTGAAAACTGAAATTGAACAATTTCCAAATTTTAACTCTTACATTAAAAAAAAAATTTACAGTCGTATTAAAGTTAAGCGTACATTTTTAGAAGAATGTTTTTTTGTTTGTTATTATTAATAAAAATTTTAATCGTATTCGTAAATAATTGTGATAGAGTCAGAGTCGTAATTTGTTGTTTTATCAAAATACCTAGGGTGGTAATAAAGTCGTACATCTTTAAAATCATCAACTTTTTCTGTTTCTGTTTCTAAAATATTAAGAGTACTCTCCATGCATTCGTTTGCTTTTTGCATATTATTATTATTGTCAGTCAGTAGCATCTTTTGAGAAAGAGGAAAAGTTTTAATTGATTTATTTGTATTGTTGAAAAAAATTTTGTTCATGCTTTTTCTATTATCTACTGGATTTTACATGCGTTGATTATTTTTAAAATTTTCACATGCAACTAAAAGAAAATTTTATTTGACTTGACTATGTTACTTCCTATTTTGTTTTTAAAAAGTGAAACTTGGACCTCTTTTCATTATCATGTCTTCCTTTGATACTCTAGTTTTGACAAATATTAAGGGTTATGCTATTATGTATACTCTTCTAGTGTTGTCTGTGGTCTGCCTGTGATGAGGTTTTCTTTTGACAAAAAGGTACAGGGTGTATGATCAGGTGAATTTATGCATCAGTTCAGTTTCTTTTTGAGTTTTAAACAGAAAAGTTCGAAATGTCTTCGAGTAGTTTTGAAGATATTAAAGAAAATGTGGATTCATTTTCTAATTCAATTGATTTTTTTAATACTCTTTAAGGTCCGAAGATTGGAATGTAGATTCAAGTAGTGCAGAAAATGTTGAAATTGACATTGAAATTAATACAGAAACGGAAAGTCAATGTTTAGAATGTTTTGATAGTGTTTTAGAAAAACAAGATGTTGTGATTACTAATGAAGAAGTATTAAATAATGTTCTAAGTGAAAAGTTTGATGTTATTTTAGAAAAAAATGATAAAATTGCGGTTTTAAATGAGAAAAGTGATGCTGTACATTTAGAACCTGTTTTTGCAAAAAATATTTGGGAGGAAAGAAAGTGTGAAGAAATTTTTTTTATAAGATTTGAAAGGTAATTGATTAAAGGACCTAACTGGTGGAATACTTTTCCGATCAATCAACAAAATGAATTAAGGAAAAATGTTGTGGATTTGATAAAGGTGGACAATTTAAAAGGGGTTTATCAGATGAATAATACTTTTTTTGGTAGTAAAAAGACGTTGCCTTGAAGTTGTAAGTTAAAAAAAATTTTATTTTGTATTTATTTTATATTACACATTTATGAACATATATGGGGCATTTCATGTCAAGTGATCAAGGTGGAGAAAAATTTTTCTCCAATCGTAGCAAAACTTGGGGCTTTTGTCGTACTCATAGATAGTAATTTTTTGTGAAAATATTTTTTTACCTAGTCCAATATTTTCCGAAGGAGAGGGGGTTAAATTTTTGTGTTTTTCAGTACAATGCTTATTTCAATAATTTTTTACTCTTAAACAATTAAACATACGAATTTGGCAAAGTACATTTTGGAAAGGTTTTTTCATGCTCTTTCGATTGGAAATAAGCATTTTGAAAAAAAAAAAATTTTGACCCAAAAAAATCAAAATTAAATTTCAATTTTTGGGGGAGAAAGACCCAATTTTTTTTTTTTTTTTTTTTTAAACGAAAGCTGAGGTTTTTTCCTAAAAGGACATATAAATGGTAAAGTGGGACTAGAATGTTTAAACATTGAAAAAAAGAGTTTTCTCCTAAACAGAGCTTAAAACTCTTTTTTTCAATGTTTAAACATTCTAGTCCCACTTTACCATTTATATGTCCTTTTAGGAAAAAACCTCAGCTTTCGTTAAAAAAAAAAAAAAAAAAAAAAATTGGGTCTTTCTCCCCCAAAAATTGAAATTTATTTTTAATTTTGATTTTTTTGACCCAAAAAATTTTTTTTTTTTGAAAATGCTTATTTCAAATCGAAAGAGCATGAAAGAACCTTTCCAAAATGTACTTTGCCAAATTCGTATGTTTAATTGTTTAAGAGTAAAAAATTATTGAAATAAGCATTGCACCAAAAGACCCCTTGATCACTTGACGCGGAATCCCCCATATGTATAAAAATATGCATTTTGTTTTAGGTGGACAGACATTTGATTCAATTTAAATCACATACTGAAGTAAGTCGCAAAAATAAAATATTATATTAAACAAAATGGAGGAGTGATTAATCAACCTTTTCTTTTAAACAAAAAGAGATATAAGATTTTTTTACCGTTTGAAAGTAAAGAAAAGTTTGCATTTTTAAGGGGAGGGACCGCTGAAAATTCAACTCATCTAAATATTTGTTGTTTATGGACGTTCAATATTTTTTTGACAAAGTTTGATATTTAAAATTAAAAAAAATTAATTAGTTAATAATTTTTTAATTAAATATCAAAAATTTTCAAAAAATAAAAATTTGAACTACTGTCGTAATTTTCAATATTTTGCTTTGCCAATTTTTTGACATTGTTACAAACCAGAATAATAAATTTTATGCTGTTCCTTATATTCGAGCTTTTGAGATGGCTCTTATTTAAATTCGGTTTGGGGAGGCACCAAGCTGCCAGGGTCTTTACGGCCCTGTTAAATTGTGTGGGTTCGTGAACCTACTTTTAAAAGTTACCGTTTCTGCTTCTGTATTTGTGATTTTGAGAAAGAAAGGAGTTTTGACTAAAGGTAAGTATATAAAAGAAATTGATTCCCAAAATGTGTGACTTATTCTGTCAATTAAATGGTGTGAAATACAATTTAGTGTGTTTGAAAAAGAAAAATGAATCTTATTAGTATCGATGGAACGATACAGTTCTACTTACAACTACCAACGCCACGTTGAGGTACTCTGGTTGACGTCAGGCAAAACAATTTTATTCGTTGTTCACAATCAACTTTGTTCTTATTGTTCTAATTTTTAAGTTTGAAAATCAGGTTGCGAGCCACTATACAGGGACGGCGCAGGTGCTACACGCACGGACTGGCCGGTCAGAGACAAAAATTAGGAGAAACAAAACTAATTTATTTATCCTAATCTTCACCCAACTACAGCTTCACACGGACTTCGTCGGTTAGAAGGTTCTATTTTATTTTTCGTCCGCCTTTCGTATTATGCTAGATATTTCGCTAGTTCTACACGGGGGTCCGACGCGCAGACGGGCTTAGTCTCGTCGTTCTTGAGTCTCGCAGCACTTGCCAGGCTAAAGCCAGGAGAGGTGTTGCTCGGAAGAGTCAAGAAGTTGTACTGCATTGATTGAAAATTTTCGACTAGCCTCTAGTCCTTGCTTTCCTTCAGGGTGGGACAATTTTGTTAACTAAGGATTTTCTAACTTTAGGAGTAGGGAAGAATGCGCGGCCCATTGGACGTTGCGTTCTGCTGACAATTTGGATTCTCATGACTGTTTCGTGAGAACGGAAATAGTCTGAAATTTGATATTTTTAAGTTATTTTCACAATTAAGAATTCTCTATAATTATATTATTATTTAATTTATTACATTATTAATAATATAATCATAGTTCTTAGTTACGATGTTCCAATATAAATAAACAATTGACTGTGGTTATATTGGCCCTACGTGTATAAATTACAACTACATATATACACTTAATTATAATACATATATAATTGTAACATATAGTCCTCCGTCATTTTAAACAGCTTTTATCTGAGTTAAAATGTTTAGCTATAAGACCAATGATATAATTTAGAATTCTGTATTATTTGTATACAGAAAGTAAGTGTGCATTAAGCATCTTATGTCACTTAGTCAGCTGTTAAAACGCACGTGCTTTTGTTGTGATGCTGTGATTCACAGCTTATGGGCCCGCGGGGGAATTGGAAGGTTTTTTAAAGGATCAACAACAAGTAGAGGCTATAATGAAAAACGCATGTGTTGGTGTTTATAGCGCGTGGTCGGCGGCAGAATTTACCAACAACCGACAGGTCCGTGAATGTGTTGGTTCTCGTAGCCAGCAAGTCCGTGCTTGTGTATGTATTGCGTAGCCATCCAGGCACGTACACAAACGCTATGATCAAGCTCTTACCTTTCATATGACTTTTAAATTTTCTTTTCTTTTAATTTTCTTGCTGCAACATTAGTTATCACCTTTTGGTTTCGTAATGTCGCTGCAAGCTTGACTGTTTCCTTTAATCTTATAAAATTAATATTAATGGCTATATAATATTTAAAACATATTTAATCTATAATTAATTTTAATAACTTTAAGAATCAGTTGAGAGCATTAAAAGGCTGACGCCGATGTTTATCGAAGTGTCGGATGTCTAGAGCGACGGCCTCGCTACATTGTTGCGAATCCCGGTGTCAAGGAAAAGTATTTGGAAATGTTACCAAATAAAACATTTTAATTATCTACGTAACAGACATACTTATTTCATGATTCTAAACAATCAATCGTATGGATTTTCAAAAATTTTAATTTTTTCAAAAAATCAAATTTTTTGAAAAATAGAAAAATTTTTAAATCAGTTAAAAATTACTTTTATTAATTTTTTATAGTGTAATATGATTTCAGGCATTGAAAAAGTGTGATAAAATGTTTGATACCGCTGAAAATGGCCAATTTTTATTGGTTTAAATTTTACTACTGGTACTGAAAAAATTCAACTACTTCTACATTTTTTAATATTTTTTGTTACTAATTTTTTTATAGGCTCTTTTTACGATTCTAAATAATCAATCGTATGAATTAAAAATTTTTTTAATTTTTTCAAAAATAATTTTTTTCAAAATAGTCAAAAAAAATTTTTTTTAATTTTAACATTATAGAATAAATTTAGATCCTTAATAATGCCAGAACATAAATTGGCACCTCTCAACAGCGTAAATATCGTAGGGTTGAAATTTCACCGGTCCCTCCTCTTAAAAGGAGTATCTGCTTTATGTTTCTTATAATATTATAAAAGAAAGAGTAAATAAAATTTATAATTTGTTTTGTTTTCAGATATATTATACTGGGGATTCATGCAATGTTATGCATTCTTCTGTTGTAAAATTTTGTTCTTAGTGAGTTTTGTATATTGTAGTATGTTGTTTTTTTATTAAGAAATAAGTTTTTAGCCCTATTAAAATAATTATTAAAATTAATAAGGATAGTAAAAGATAATTTAGAAATAATTGATATTTTGATAATACATAATTTTTATTAGATTCTTGGATGTGTGTTATTAATATTAATTTTTCTTCTATTTTAGATGCTGGGATAGATGTTTTTTTATACTTCAACAATTTTTAAAAACATTGAATTTGAATTTTCAATTAATTTAGATAATGTAGAATGAGTTTTTATTATTATTTTTTTTAATGTTGGTATGTAAGAAGAAGTGTTTTAAAAATTATATTATTTGTAATTTTAAAAAGAATATTAGGTTTAAAAGATAGTTGTGTTTGTATGTAAGATTATAAATAGTAAGAATAATAAAGAAAAGTAGAGATAAAGGAGTAAGATAACTTAACCTTAACATGCTGCTTTCTTACTTTCCCTAAAAGATATTTCAATTATATTATTTTTATTTCTATCCTTGTTTTTGGTCAATTATTAATAGATTGATGTTAGATTGCTACAACAGAAAAATTTATATTAGTTTAAATTCTAAAAAATATTTACATTGAATGATGTATGTTTTTATGCATAGTTTTAGAAAAGTGATTTGTAAATTAGTTTATATAATTTGTATGGTATCTTTAAATTACTTTTTAATAAATAACTATTCTTAATATTGCATTTTGTTTGTAAGGTAAAAATTTTAGTTTGTTATTAATTATATTTTATTTAGTTTGTCGGCAAAAGATATAAATTTTTATTCATTTTAGATAATTTTGGGGTATTGTTTATTTGTATTATTTTTTTAAAATTTAATTTGTATTCGAAAATTTATTCTCTACTGGGAGGTGGTTCTGGAGGCGGTCGATATGTATTGTCTAATGATTGATCCTCTTCGATTAATTGCATATAATTTTTTGTACATCCTTTGTATGGAGCAACTTTCACAATCGAATTTTCTAAAGATGATTTTATTGTTGAAAGGATTTCTCTCAAAGTTACATTTTTATTTTTTGCAATATGTATACTCTGTTGATTAAAATTTTCGCAGTCTTCTTTTTCTACTAGGTTATCTTCTTCTTCAGATGATTCTTCATAATTAGAGGTTTCATAGCCTTAATAAATTTCTTCGTGTTTTTTCAAATTTGTTTTCTGTTTAATATACTCAGGATAAGATTTAATTTCATCAGTATAAATTTTCTTATAACATTTCTCTTTCTTTGTAATACATAACTTTTTCGGTCTTCCTGTTTTATTTTTTAAGCAAGTATTAAAAAGTGTGCTTTGTTTTTTTGGTCTACCTTGTTTTTTTTTCATGAACTTCTTCTTGAATTTCTCGATTCTTATTTTCTTCTTAAATTTCCATTGTTTCTTGATTTTTGTTTCCTTACATTTCTTCTTCTTGATTATTGTTTTCTTGTATTCCTTGTTGATTTCTTGTAACAACATTACAAGCTTCACTACGTGTATCGTAATTTTCTGTTTTGCAGCATTCATTATATAACATTTTTTCAATATAGCGGAGATTTTTTATTACCTCCAAATTTGAGTAATTATTATCACTTGATATACAATTTAAGTATTCTTTATATTTTTCTTTGATTTTTTCTTGCACACACTTATTAATATATTCTTAAGTAGTATTTTCCTGAGTTTCTTCTGTTTTTGTTCTTTGCACTTTATTTTCAATAATGTTCTCAATAGGATTTGTAGATAAGGCGTCAGTGTTGATGTTTTTTGTACTTGTTTTGTAGAACACGTTAACCCATTTAGTCCCAAATGTCCGTATTTCTTTGTACAAGTTTGAGCTTTCCGTTCTACGAGTTACGAATTTGGAAAAAATCGAGACATAGGTTTTTTTAGATTTGAGTGTCCTCTTTTAGAATCTGAAAGAAAATTTCAATTTAATCATAAAAAGTTGTAATTGTTTAAACAAAAAACGCAGTTTTTTAAAAGTGTTTTTTGTCATTAAAATTAGATTATTTACTCGAATTCGGTTGGGAAAAATCCGGAACAAGAAAATATCGCGTCCAAAATGTTGGAACTATCAAATAGGCATAATGCCGAAATTTTTTTCTCTAATTTCAAAATGGCGTCTCCAAAATGGCCGCTAAAGTATTGAAATTTGGTAAAATAATGTTAAAAAATATTAACATTATTTTTTTTAACTTTTATGCTTTATTTAAAAAAAGGTTGTTTCAACAAAAAATATTGTTATCTGATATTATTTAACAATAATTTAAACATTTTTTATAAACAATTAAAAATCTGTGGGCCAAAATGGTAAACAAATTTTTATTTTTATCAATTCTCATTTCTTTTTGCAGTAAAAATGAATAATAAAAGTTAATAACTTAATTTAAATCTTTTTACAATGTTTAAGAATGTTATAAACAATTTTTATAAACAAATTTGCAAAACTTGAAATAGAATCCTAGAAAAAAATTATTTTTTGATTATATTACGTTCTCTTGGGATCAAAATGTTGCTAAAGGTTTTAACTTTCATTTAACATTATTTAAAAATGTTATAAACAATTTTAATAAACAATTGTTATAAAAAAATAATTTGAAAGTGGAAAATAACTTTTTCTCTATCCCACTAGCTTTCTTTTGTCATTAAACAGGAAACTAAAGTTTCTAATGCTTATAAAAAATTTGTTATTATGAACTATTATTTGTTGTTATTTTATTATTACAAATTATTAACTTATTATTAATTATTATTTTGTTGTTACATTTTATTACTATCTTGTTATTATTTGTTACAATTAATTATTATTATTTTGTTATTATTGTTGTTACTTTTATTACTACCTTGTTATTATTATTACAATTGATTATTATTATTTTTTTTTATTCACGGGGGAGAAGAGGAAATGCATTGACGCATGCCCAGGAAGATCCCACTTGCCTGGGGTATGTCGGGCTCGCACAAAATGCAAGGAAAAAAAAGAAACCTCACATACCTGCTTTTTACGGCAGTCACCCTACCGACTAAAACCTCTTCTTGCTTCCCCTGGGTTTCGAACCTTCTGCCCACCTACGGAACTACCTAGTGACTTTAGACTTCGTAGATGGAGGTCCCGTTTAGTCGCTGACGCGACTCTTCCGTGCCGCTCTTGTTCTGGCCTATTTCCTTCTTGTTCTTGACAGGGTCTTCTTAGCTTCCTCTAGGGCAGTTCTGAAGACCTTGCATACTCCTGATCCAGCAACATGAAGGATGTTCTCCTTGTCGCCGAACTTCGCCTTGCATAAGAAGCAGCATGGGCTCTTCTTACAACCTGCTGCCTTATGGCCAGCTTCTCCGCACTTGAAGCACGCAGCCGACCTATCTACTGCTTGGCAATCTTTGCCTATATGGCCATAGTCAAGGCACTTGTGACACCTTGTGACCATAACTCTCCTACTGACTCTGCAGGACACAAAACCGACCTTGATGTGCCCCATCTTCTCCAATCTGGCAGCGTCCTACTGAGTACCGTAGAAACTTGCTCCAAGGCACCCAAGACGTCTTCTTTCTCAGTAAGGCTGTCCATATCGCGGATTTCCAGCGTAGTTTGCCGGTCCGCCATCTGCACCTTACCAAGGTCACCGATCACCTTAGTCACCTCCTCGGTGAACAGCTTCTTGTTTGAAGACCTTCCAATTTTAATGAGAAGGTCTCCCTTTTTAGTAGGTAAAACTCCCACAACCCTTGTCTGGCTGGCCTCCAGGTCAGCTTCTCTTCGAACTTTCGCCAGCACGTCGGCGAAAGTATTTCCTTCGGACACTTTGACGATGATTGTGGCTCTTCCCTTCTTTTCTGGAACTGGCTTTGGTACCGTTTTGGTCCCCTTGCCTGCAGTCTTTTTGGGAGGTATCTCCTCCTTCTTCCTTTTTGGATCCTTTGTAAGCTCAGGATCGCTTCTCTTCCGCTTCTGAGCATCCAAGACAACGTTTCTCAGCATTGCCGCGTTGAAACGGTCACGTCTCATCCTTCGGTCTTTCCGTGCTTCTTCTGACCAAGTCAATCCTTCGTAGAATCTCTCATCTTTTCTGGCGGCTGCTGCGTGCTTTTCCTTCACATCCTGTATGAGCGACGTCAGACTTCTCAGTCCATCCTTGATCGTCATGTTGACATTCTTCTGGACCTCACACGATTTCAGCATCTTGCTCATCTCTTCCTCCATTTTTTTAATGCTCGCCTCCTCTTCTTCGCGTAGCTTAATGCATTCATCACGATCTTGATTGCAGCTGGCAATGTCAATCGCAGAAGCATAACTGAAGACAGAAATGCAGCTGGCTTGACTGGTGACGCTGCTCGTACTCCCTCGTCTCTCCACCTTGTCCACGATGATCTGTGGAACTCCCAACGCGTTGTTGCCCTCTTGCATCCGTGGGCCACTGGCCATCGCCCCCGCGTTAACCGCTTGACGATCGGAACCAGTGAGGGATTTAGCCGAAGCATTACCACGCAGGTACTCTTCCATGTTTTTACAATCGCTCATGATAGATGTTTCCTTTTTGCTGGTTTTGGTCCGCGTCGAGTATTTGATTTCCTCGATACCACTTATTCCTCGAAAGAAATAGGAAGCGTTTACCTATCCGCGACCTGGCACGCGTCCGATAGAGGACCAGCAACCCTGCGCATAGAACAAGTTCCATGCGCCCCGGTGAAACCGAAATTCCAACCAAGCACGGAATTATTAATATTATTATTATTATTATTATTATTATTTTGTTATAATTGTTACAATAATAATAATAATTATTTTGTTATTATAAATTATTATTCGTTGTTACATATTAATATTGTTTGAATTTAATTATTTTTTTATTATTCATATTATTACTATTTTCATAAATTAATATTTGTTTATTATTGTTAATATTATGTTAATAACAACTATTTGTTGTTCTCCCATTATTATTATTATTAATGTTGAAAAATACGTTATGATGACGTAACATCATATATCACTATAAATAATTGTTTAAAAAATAATAATAATTCATAATAAATAATTATTTATAAAAGTTATTAATTTTTGATAAAACTTTTTTAAAAAAATTTCATATTATTAATAATAAAAAATTATAAAAATTTTTTCTATAAATTTTACATTTTTGAAAAAATAATTTAAAAATTGTGGTATTGTCATAATTTAAATATAAATTAAATTGAAACTTAATCATTTTCATGAAAACTGAAACAATATAATTAATTTTTAAATAAACAAAAAATAATTATTATAATAAAATAAAATGTATTACATTTTTAAAAAATAAAAAATCGTATAACTCGATAAAAATTAATAAATAATATATGAATAAAATTAATAATTAGATTGTTTAAAAGATTTTCTTTAAATAATTAAAATATTATAACAAAATAAAAATTTTGCAATGATGTTAAATTGTTTTAAAAATAATTATTATTTTTATGACAAATTAATTTTTTAAAATAAATAATAAATAGTTAATATTAAACAAATTAAAATAATAATTTAATATTAATAAAAATAAAATAATCAAACATTTTTATAAATTTTGACACTTTAATACAATCTTTGAGTGTTAATTTTGAATAAAAATATAAATAAATAAAATAATAAATAATAGGACAGTACATTTTGTACTTGACATTATGTTTCGTCAGTGACATTAGTCGGCTGAGTGTCTCTGTGTATTTAATAATTTTATTTTACGCTTTACAAATGAGAGAAACGTGTCTTAATACATAAATAATAAAAATACAAGTCTCAAATGAATCAACAAAATAAAGGAAAGAAAGTTCACTTGTACATATAATTATTAACACTTGCGATGATCAAACACATATTAGTTTATACAACTCAGGCGTATTATGGTCACTTTATCTACCGATACAGGCGCGTACTAAGTTCCCCCTTATAACTTAGCAGTCAATAAAGAAACCATTATAGCCCTAGGGACTCGAATTATAGCTTGGACTCGAAGAAAGTAATAAGTATTCTTACATTCATATAGGGAAGATCGTAGCGTAATGAATAATTGAAATTTATTAAAAAACTCTAAAGATCCCGCATAGTTTAAGCTTATCACAGAGATCAGAATTTTATTAAACTTCTCAATTTCTTAATTTTGCTTCCTCATAAAGGAAACCTTATAGTGATGTCGATTTCCGAATTTTTTAAAATCAATTATTTTTACAAATTTTCAAGTGTAGTATATATAATTCGTCGAGAGGAACAAATGTCCGGATGTATGTGTGTATGTATGTGTGTGTGTATGTATGTGTGTGTGTATGTGTGTGTATGTATGAATGTATGTGTGTGTGTGTGTATGTATGTGTGTGTGTGTGTATGTCACCGATTCTTGTGGACAAATTTTCTCTTGCACATCTTGATGGATTTTGATAAGATTTTGTAGGTGTATTACGGTCATGAATAGCAAGAATCAGACAGAAGGATTTTCAAAAATATATAAAAAAAAAAATTTTTCAAAATTTTTTTAATTTTTGAAAAAATTAATTTTTTGATTTTTTGAAATAACTTTTTTCTATATTAAAATTTTTAATAATTCTTGTCAAAATATTGCATTCCTGACATAAAAACGAATCGATTAATGTATATAAAGTATATATTTTATCAAAATTTATAGAATTATTAAATATTTTAATTTTTTACAAAAAATTAAAATTTTGTATTTTTTGAAATTTTATCATAACACTTTAAAATAATTATTCTATAATAAAAAATTGAATAATTAATATTTATTCAGGGTACTTTACCTGGTTTATTAATTATATTTAATATACTATTATAATAAAATTATTTAACTTTTAAAATTATATATAATAATATATATTGAGGAAGCTAAATGGTCATGAAGTGAACAACTTATTTTATACCTTGTAAATTATATTAAATTTCAAATTTTTAAAATTTTAATTTTGTTATATTCCTTTGGAAAATAATATTTCAATAAAAAGCTGTTAAACCTATTTTTATTAGGGTAAAGTACGGATAGAAGCCCTCCAATTCGAAAATTACATCTAAATTCAATAAATATTAATATTTTTAAATGACTTTCATTTTACTACACTATTACTATTTATCATTAACATATTTAAGGACCAAATACCTACAATAAATAATAAATTAATCAGAACGAAAATACGAAGGTCTGCATTTGCCCATATATTCCACCACCTGGGTGGGTAAGACACCCCCTGCTGTAAGTTATTATCATATTTTATTATAATAATATTAATAATTATTATTAAAAATGTAAAACGCGGATCTAGTATGTTTCTCTGATTAATTTGAGACAAGAAAATAATTGGAAATATTTTCTTACGTGTTAACTATCTTTGATTCTTGTAATGGCTGTAGCACTTTATATTAAAATTGTTATGACTAATAGGGGAAAAACCAATAAATCATCAATATAGTATTTAATATTACCTACTATAATATTAAAATGATATCCTGATGATAATATAATATCTAAACTAATTATTTTATTTAATTTTCAAAGAAGATGAAGCACAAGAAAGGGAGGAAAGGCAGGTTCAGGAAACCATAGAAAGAAGATGCTGTATTTGCCTCGAAAATTATCCAATAGTATTGCTAATGCCTTGCCGCCATTTATGCTTTTGTGAAAATTGTCACCTAAGATACAATCAAGACACATGCCCCATTTGCTGCAGTGATGTCTCAGAAACTTTTAATGTTTTTTTCTAATTCCATTTAAAATTATTGTTAAATTATAATAATATAAATTTAAATAATATATTTATTATTATGATATTTAATATTGTAATATTTACAATATTTAATGTAATAATATTAAATTTAAATAATATAATTAATAAAATTATTATTAATTTATTATAATTATCTGCACACATTCCCATTATGTGCAAGTATTTATTAAAAAATAAAGTTTGCATTTGCACACTTTAGTTAAATTTTATACGTTTCAATTCTATACGAATTGTTAGAAAGTATAATAGTAACAACTATATTTATATTGTAGAATTTTGCATTATTAAAGATGTCACTAGATTGAAATAAGAAATCTGGCTATACTATAGGAGTAGTTATATATATGATTTTGCATTGTAAACATTTTACTTAATAGAATAAAAAGTTACTGAATTCGTGATTTAAGTTTTAATTAACAGTTTTTTTTATTTAAAATAAATATAAAGTAATCAAATTTTAATTTAGAAAAAAAACATTTAGAAAAATTTAAGCGAGTCAGAAATAAACTTTAAAAAAATAAATTATATTTAGTAAAGTTATATTGAAATTTATTAAAAATTTTTGATTTTTTATATAACTTTTCTCAATAGTGTACTTAATAGTGCTGAGTACTTTTGCACTGAAAGAAAAATATGGAAGGTACAGGCATAAGTTTGGTTATATTATCCATATAGTATTGCTGGAATAGAAACAGCCTAACAGCTAGGGTATTTCAACCATACCATTAGAACTAGACGAAAATTTCTAAAGCGCACTAACCTCTTAACCAGATTTCAAATAAGTTTCCTTCGCTCACAAAAGAGGTGCGTTTGATTCTGACCAAGAAGCTATTGATTCTGACATACACAGAAAAAAATGCGAATGGTAAAAACAACCACATATGTGTAGTTAGAAGAAAAGTAGTTAAAACTACCATATTCAGCAGCATTTTAACTACACTTCCTCAGTTATTGGAACCAAAATTAAGTAGTTGGTTTTATGTAGTTAAAATTATTACTTCACGAAGTTGAGATAACTAATAGATGGTAGCAAATGACTTAACAATAATACTGTAGTAAAAACTACTGTTAAAAAAGTTAATTTTACTAGTGTGCTAGTAAAAAAACTATTTTGTATTAGTTGCAAACAAAATGAAACTTACTGTTTTTATATAGTAAATTCAACCTCTGAAAGTTGTTATTTTAATGATTTATGTAGTTAAAACAACTATTTCTTATTAGTTGCAGAGAAAAAAAGAAATTTACTGTTTTCATGTAGTAAATTCAATTGTTAAAAATAGTTATTTTTACTATTTATGCAGTTGAAAAGATCATTTTTTTCTACAGAGAAAAAACGTTAGTGGTAAAAACATCCACATATGTGCAGTTAAAAAAATGTAGTTAAAACTACCATATTCAGCAGCATTTTAACTAAACTTCCATAGTTAGTGGAACTAAAATTAAATAGTTGGTTTTATGTAGTTTAAATTACTACTAAACGTTATGATTGTGAATAACTCAACAATAGTGGAGTAGTTAAAAGTACTGTTAAAAATAGTTATTTTCGGAATTTCTGTAGTGTAAATATCCATTTCTTGCTATTTGAAAATTAAATTAAAACTTACTGTTCCAAAGAGTAAAAACAACCGCTGGAATTTGTTATTTTTATGTTTAATGTAGTTAAAAGAACCAATTCTTACTAGCTTTTGATAATTTATTTCTATGGTGGTGAGAAACATTTATTTTTATAACTACAAAAGTCATAAAAGTAACAATTTTTATGTTATTTTTACTATATGAAAATAGTAAGTTCAATTTTTTTATAACTAGTAAAAAATGGATAATTTTACTACAGAAATTCTGAAAATAACTATTTTCAACAATACTTTTAACTACTGCTCCATTGTTGAGTCACTTAAAATCATATACTGGCTATATTTCAACTAAGTCCTTGAGCTTCAAAAATTAGTTGCTGCAACTAAACAGAGTAGTTACTATGACTGAATATAAGAAGAATGTCCCAGACATAATGCGAGTCATCGTAGCGTGCGAGCGTGGTTAGGTGGTTAGGTTATCGGTTTGCGAATGTTATGGTCGTGCGTTTAATCCCCGGCGTTTGGGGATTTTTCTCTGTTAGGTATCTAAGAATTTAATATATAAATTATATATGAACAAAAATAGGTAAGAGAAAATATAAAAAATGGCACTCAATAATAATAAAAAACAAATGAATAATTTCATTTTCCTACTTTAAATAGTTAATTTAATTATTTTTTACAGTTGTTACAACTATAATTTGTTACGGGCGTCTATAGGAACTATAAAAATTTAATTACTGCAACTAAATGAAGCAGTTGGTATGACTAACAACAAATAGTTAAGATAACTGTTTTAGTAGTTAAATTTACTGTAAAAATGTTATTTATTACTACATTTTACAGTTAGACTAACTATTCTGTCATAGTTCATTTTACTAAAGAATGTTACGGGCGCCTATAGGAACTACAGAAAATAGTAAAAAAGTAGTCAAATTTACCATATTTTTTTGTGTGTACATGTTATAAATTATAGATTAAGTGTTCCTCATTTTTAAATTTCTCATTCAACCTACTTATTGAGGTAAAATCTACATTTTATTTCTAGAAACTTTGCAGAAATACATAAACATAACCAAATTCCTAACATACGGAAATAATTTCTTTCAGTGTGACATCACAATTTATCTTTGTTACATTTTGGCCACACTTGTAGGGTACTTTTGCGCCCGCTTCGCTCGTGCTCTCAATGCCTTAGTTTTCATGCAAGAATAATTAACAATTTTTTTGTCTTACCTACACGGAAAGTATGTCATTTCAGGAGCTTAAGGCCCGCAGGGGCCTTAAATAGAGGAAGAGGGCGGAAAATACTTGACCGCCCGGTTGTGTGACGTCAGCATCTCCTACCAGCGAGCAGGCAGAAAAGTATTTTCCGCCCGCTTTCTACTTCTTTGTTTTTTTCTATAGAAATTTAAAAAAATAAAGCTTTTCCTATATTAAAACTTCTATCATTATAGACTTCAAAGAGTTAACATTTATATAGAGTTCAATTTTTAACTAATATGAACTTTCGATCGTGCGTGCCCTTGATGCCATACTTTCCATGAAGTTGGGACAAAAAAATAATGTTCGCAATCTACAGCAAAATAATGTACACTCGGGTCGTAAAGTTTCAGTACATTTGGACTGACAACATTTGAATGCTCGCTTTACTTGAAACTCAAATATTTCAGTAAAAATTGGTGTAAAAGGTATCAAATTAGGAACATTTTAAAGTTTAATAAATTTAGAGTTAAATGGGCCAAGATATAAACAATTTAATCAGGTAAATATATAAATATTGGCCTTTAAAGTAAAAGATTTTTTGTAAAAAATTTAATTTTTGAAATCTTGAGTTCAAGTCAATACCAATTGAAGAGAAATTTTTTTTGAGAATTGTCGGTTAACAAATATGTAGTAAAAACCCTACTCTTTAATTCTAGACCAAAATCATTAACACATATTTGGTATTTTTTCAAATTCTATAAAAATAATTTCTCTTGCTCTCTACACTTTTTGAAAAATATATAACCCTTGATTGTTACAAGATTATAACTGTGCAATATAATAATAATTATTATTATTATTAATAATAATAATCTTAATATTCCTTCATTCATTCTGTCCGCAGTTTGAAGTTAGTTTTTGTAAATGCTTTTGGTTTTTTTCTTTTTCAAAACACTTTGCTTGACAGATCGAAATTATAGTTCTTCGATTTGCCAATATAAAAATTTTTATTGTTAAAGAAGAAAGAAGGTTAAAAGATATTGTTTTTATAAAATAAATAACTATTATATTTATAAAATGATAATATTATAAAATGTTGTTTAGTTCCAGAAAATTCGGCTAATATGAGATAAGTGGCGCCAAAAAGTAGGCCCATTTTCTGTCGCCACTTGTTCTATATTAGCGGATTATTTCTGAACTAACCTATTTTGTAAATATTATATTTAATTCTTAAATAATTCTTTTTTATTAGTTTTTACTGATGGATGGGTTTTTTAAATTAATAGTTTAAATCAATGAACGAATATTTTTACAAAAAAATACAAAAAACTAAATAAATTATTTATTACAAAATGTTGTTTAGTTCCTGAAAAATTCGCTAATATAAGACAATTGGCGCCAAAAATTAAGTCTAATTTTTTATTAAAAACCAAGCCGAAATTTTGGCGCCACTTGTCTCATATTAGCGGATTTTTATAGAACTAACCTATTTTATAAATAATAAAATAAAAAGTTTAAACAATTGTTTTTTAATGTTGTTTATAGATGTATGATGCTTATTAACTAATAAAAAGAGTAAACAATCCGTTTTTTTATTAAAAAAATACAAATAAAAAGAGAAAACAATTAATTATATTAGCCATTAGTTCCGAAAAAATCTGCTAATATGAAACAAGTGGCGCCAAAAACCAAGCCTAAATTTTGGCGCCACTTGTCTCATATTAGCGGATTTTTTCGGAACTAACGTATTTAATAAATAATAAAATAAATTCATTAAACAATTGTTTTTTAATGTTGTTTATAGATGTATGATGCTTATTAACTAATTAAAAGAGTAAAAAATCCGTTTTTTATTAAAAAAATACAAATAAAAAAAGAAAACAATTAATTATATTAGCCATTAGTTCCTGAAAAATCCGCTAATATGAGACAAGTGGCACCTAAAATAGAGCCTAATTTTTTGTTAAAAAACAAGCCAAAATTTTAGCGCCACTTGTCTCATATTAGCAAATTTTTACGGAACTAACGTATTTAAAAAATAATAAAATAAATTGATTAAACAATTGTTTTTTAATGTTGTTTATAGATGTATGCTGCTTATTAACTAATTAAAAAAGTAAACAATGCGTTTTATTTAATTAAAAAAATACAATTAAAAAGAGAAAACAATTAATTTAATTTAGCCATTAGTTCCTGAAAAATCCGTTAATATGAGACAGGTGGCGCCAAAAATTAAGCCAAATTTTTTATTAAAAACCAAGTCTAAATTTTGGCGCCACTTGTCTCATATTAACGGATTTTTATGGAACTAAAGTATTTTATAAATAAAAAAAAGTTTAAACAATTGTTTTTTAATGTTCTATATAGATGTATGATGCTTATTAACTAATAAAAAGAGTAAACAATCCGTTTTTTTATTAAAAAAATACAAATAAAAAGAGAAAACAATTAATTATATTAGCAATTAGTTCCTGAAAAATCCGCTAATATGAGACAAGTGGCGCCAAAAATTGAGCCTAATTTTTGTGTAAAAACCAAGCCGAAATTTTGGCGCCACTTGTCTCATATTAGCGGATTTTTATGGAACTAACCTATTTTATAAATAATAAAATAAAAAGTTTAAACACTTGTTTTTTAATGTTGTTTATAGATGTATAATGCTTATTAACTAATAAAAAGAGTAAACAATCCGTTTTTTTATTAAAAAAATACAAATAAAAAAAGAAAACAATTAATTATATTAGCCATTAGTTCCTGAAAAATCCGCTAATATGAGACAAGTGGCACCAAAAATAGAGCCTAATTTTTTGTTAAAAAACAAGCCAAAATTTTAGCGCCACTTGTCTCATATTAGCAAATTTTTACGGAACTAACGTATTTTATAAATAAAAAAAAGTTTAAACAATTGTTTTTTAATGTTGTTTTTAGATGTATGATGCTTATTAACTCATAAAAAGAGTTAACAATCCGTTTTTTAATTAAAAATACAAATAAAAAGAGAAAACAATTAATTTAATTATGTTATTAGTTCCTGAAAAATCCGCTAATATGAGACAAGTGACGCCAAAAATTGAGACTAATTTTTTGTTAAAAACCAACCTTAAATTTTGGCGCCACTTGTCTCATTTTAGCAAATTTTTACGGAACTAACGTATTTAATAAATAATAAAATAAATTGATTTAACAATTGTTTTTTAATGTTGTTTATAGATGTATGATGCTTATTAACTAATTAAAAGAGTAAACAATCCGTTTTTTTAATTAAAAAAATAAAATTAAAAAGAGAAAAAAATTAATTTAATTTAGCCAATAGTTCCAGAAAAATCCGCTAATATGAGACAGGTGGCGCCAAAAATTGAGCCTCATTTTTTGTTAAAAACCAAGCCTAAATTTTGGCGCCACTTGTCTCATATTAACGGATTTTTATGGAACTAACCTATTTTATAAATAAAAAAATAAAAAGTTTAAACATTTGGTTTTTAATGTTGCTATAGATGTATGATGCTTATTAACAAATAAAAAGTGTAAACAATCCGCTTTTTTAATTAAAAAAATACAAATAAAAAGAGAGAACCATTAATTATATTAGCCATTAGTTCCTGAAAAATCCGCTAATGTGAGACAAGTGGCGCCAAAAACTGAGCCTTATTTTTTGTTAAAATCTAAGCCTAAATTTTGGCGCCACTTGTCTCATATTAGCGGATTTTTACGGAACTAACCTATTTTATAAATAAAAAAATAAAAAGTTTAAACATTTGGTTTTTAATGTTGCTATAGATGTATGATGCTTATTAACTAATAAAAAGAGTAAACAATCCGTTTTTTTATTAAAAAAATACAAATAAAAAGAGAAAACAATTAATTATATTAGCCATTAGTTCCTGAAAAATCCGCTAATATGAGACAAGTGGCGCCAAAAATTGAGCCTAATTTTTGTGTAAAAACCTAGCCGAAATTTTGGCGCCACTTGTCTCATATTAGCGGATTTTTATGGAAATAACCTATTTTATAAATAATAAAATAAAAAGTTTAAACACTTGTTTTTTAATGTTGTTTATAGATGTATAATGCTTAATAACAAATAAAAAGAGTAAACAATGCGTTTTTAATTAAAAAAAGACAAATAAAAAGAGAAAACAATTAATTATATTAGCCATTAGTTCCTGAAAAATCCGCTAATATGAGACAAGTGGCGCCAAAAATTGAGCCTAATTTTTTGTTAAAAACCAGGCCTAACTTTTGGCGCCACTTGTCTCATATTAGCGAATTTTTATGGAACTAACCTATTTTATAAATAATAAAATAAAAAGTTTAAACAATTGTTTTTTAATGTTGTTTTTAGATGTATGATGCTTATTAACTCATAAAAAGAGTTAACAATGCGTTTTTTATTAAAAAAAGACAAATAAAAAAAGAAAACAATTAATTTAATTAAGCTTTTAGTTCCTGAAAAATCCGCTAATATGAGACAATTGGCGCCAGAAATTGAGCTTAATTTTTGTGTAAAAACCAAGCCGAAATTTTAGCGCCACTTGTCTCATATTAACGGATTTTTATGGAACTAACCTACTTTATAAATAAAAAATTAAAAGTTTAAACAATTTTTTTTAATGTTGTTTATAGATGTATAATGCTTATTAACAAATAAAAAGAGTAAACAATGCACTTTTTTATTAAAAAAATACAAATAAAAACAGAAAAAAGTTAATTTAATTAAGTAATTAGTTCCTGAAAAATCCGCTAATATGAGACAAGTGACGCCAAAAATTGAGCCTAATTTTTTGTTAAAAACCAAGCTTAAATTTTTGGGCCACTTGTCTCATTTTAGCAAATTTTTACGGAACTAACGTATTTAATAAATAATAAAATAAATTGATTTAACAGATGTTTTTTAATGTTGTTTATAGATGTATGATGCTTATTAACTAATTAAAAGAGTAACCAATCCGTTTTTTAATTAAAAAAATAAAATTAAAAAGATAAAAAAATTAATTTAATTTAGCCATTAGTTCCAGAAAAATCCGCTAATATCAGACAGGTGGCGCCAAAAATTGAGCCTAATTTTTTATTAAAAACCAAGCCTAAATTTTGGCGCCACTTGTCTCATATTAACGGATTTTTATGGAACTTACCTATTTTATAAATAAAAAAATAAAAAGTTTAAACATTTGGTTTTTAATGTTGCTACAGATGTATGATGCTTATTAACTAATAAAAAGAGTAAACAATCCGTTTTTAAGAAAAAAAATACAAATAAAAAGAGAAAACAATTAATTATATTAGCTATTAGTTCCTGAAAAATCCACTAATATGAGACAAGTGGCGCCAAAAATTGAGCCTAATTTTTGTGTAAAAACCAAGCCGAAATTTTGGCGCCACTTGTCTCATATTAACGGATTTTTATGGAACTAACCTACTTTATAAATAAAAAATTAAAAGTTTAAACAATTTTTTTTAATATTGCTTATAGATGTATGATGCTTATTAACTAATAAAAAGAGTAAACAATCCGTTTTTTTATTTAAAAAATACAAATAAAAAGAAAAAACAATTAATTATATTAGCTATTAGTTCCTGAAAAATCCGCTAATATGAGACAAGTGGAGCCAAAAATTAAGCCTAATTTTTTGTTAAAAACCAGGCCTAAATTTTGGCGCCACTTGTCTCATATTAGCGGATTTTTACGGAACTAACGTTTATAATAAATCAAAAAAAAATTGATTGTACAATTGTTTTGTAATATTGTTTATAGATGTATGATGCTTATTAACTCATAAAAAGAGTAAACAATGCGTTTTTTTATTAAAAAAATACAAAGAAAAAGAGAAAACAATTAATTATATTAGCCATTAGTTCCAGAAAAATCCGCTAATATCAGACAGGTGGCGCCAAAAATTGAGCCTAATTTTTTATTAAAAACCAAGCCTAAATTTTGGCGCCACTTGTCTCATATTAACGGATTTTTATGGAACTAACCTATTTTATAAATAAAAAAATAAAAAGTTTAAACATTTGGTTTTTAATGTTGCTATAGATGTATGATGCTTATTAAACTAATAAAAAGAGTAAACAATCTGTTTTTTTATTAAAAAAATACAAATAAAAAGAGAAAACAATTAATTATATTAGCTATTAGTTCCTGAAAAATCCGCTAATATGAGACAAGTGGAGCCAAAAATTGAGCCTAATTTTTGTGTAAAAACCAAGCCGAAATTTTGGCGCCACTTGTCTCATATTAACGGATTTTTATGGAACTAACCTACTTTATAAATTAAAAGTTTAAACAATTTTTTTTAATGTTGTTTATAGATGTATAATGCTTATTAACAAATAAAAAGAGTAAACAATGCGCTTTTTTATTAAAAAATACAAATAAAAAGAGAAAAAAATTAATTTAATTAAGTAATTAGTTCCTGAAAAATCCGCTAATATGAGACAAGTGACGCCAAAAATTGAGCCTAATTTTTTGTTAAAAACCAAGCTTAAATTTTTGGGCCACTTGTCTCATTTTAGCAAATTTTTACGGAACTAACGTATTTAATAAATAATAAGATAAATTGATTAAACAATTGTTTCTTAATGTTGTTTATAGATGTATGATGCTTATTAACTAATTAAAAGAGTAACCAATCCGTGTTGCAAATTTGTTTATAATTTTCAATAAAATATTTATTATTTTACTTTATGGAATTTTCTTTTTATTTTTAATTTCTCTTCGAATCGCAACAACCAATCAAGAGTTTATCCTTGATTGTTTAAAATGCGAGATTCGTGTTTTCCCGTACAAGTTACAAAAATTCTAGAATTTAGAAAAGAGTTATCAAAAAAAGGCGGTTGTAGGATGGAAATATTAAGTAATGAACATTTAATTCCTTTACAAGTTAAAATTTATTTTCCCTTTTTCTTTTCTTTTAGTTAAATTTTTGGAGTAAAAGTACAATAATTATAAAATTCTTATTTGCTTACCGCTGACTTATCCTACCACCTCCAATTTCGTAGAGATAAGCCTGCTGTGGTTGTTCGTGTTGATCACCTCGATTGTTGTTTCAATAATTCTTCGCTTGAGATATCGATTATTGTTTTTAACACACAATTCTCACGTTCGCGATTTTAGTTTTAATTAACTCACGATAATTCTACGTTTGTGGTTTTACTCACCAGTATCGATTAACAGAGTTATTAAAATTAACCTTAATTAGAAAAAAAACTAATTAAGGGAGAGTAAAAAAACTCGTCTTTATAATTAGAATGACCGATGAATAATGCCTGGATTGAAACGTAATGTCAATTCTTATACCAAGAGAACTAAGTCACATTTGGTGAGACATTTCTGCAACCGTGGCATTCCTTAGAGATCATTGTCCTTAAGTTGAAATAATTTTATTATTTCCACACATTGAGGTGTCTTCTATGGATCACTTTTGCTGACTTAGCTATTGGTATTGTGCAAGTAGCTCGCATATTAATCCATGATTGCCAAAGACTAACAAAATTAATATAATAATTATTGTCTTATTATTTGGCAATCATTATTAATCTTTTATTTCGTGACCACAGGGCGAACGACCTTAGTACAATAAGTTATTGAACTTATTTTAATTTAACAAGGAATGTCCGAACATTGCAGAATTTCTGGTGCAATAACCGACATACGATTCATTCCAGGTACAAAAATTTTAAGATTAATTTAACCAATTTAAGAATGTCCTTTCAACAGGGATTTTAACTAAACATATTTTAATTTGTTACAAACCACCATGGAATATTACAATGATCGTCCCGAGAATTTCCCATATTGAAGAGACACTAATCATTAATCGAGATCTCAAGTTCTAAAATTTATATATATATATATTTTTTTTTTGTTAAAGTTATTTCCATAACAATTGAGGTGTGTGTAATGATTGTGTATGAGTATAATATGTATACAATAATATGAGTGTATTTCTGTGTACAAAAGTGTGTGTATCTGATACATGATCCTATCAAGTCTACATAACATAATATAATTGTAAGAAAAACTTTGAAGAGAATAATTACATATATGTATAATGTCTATACAATAATATGAGTGTATTTCTGTGTACAAGAGTTTGTGTATCTGATATATGATGCTATCAAGTCTACATAACATGATATAATTGTAAGAAAAACTTCGAAGAGAATAATTACATATATGTACATATACAATTTTTTTTGCACATCATATTTCCTTTTTATGAATTTCTCAAAGAATTCCGTTGATAATGCTATTCTTTAAGACTGTTAAATGAATATTAATTAAAGTAAATTTTTAATAAAAATTCAATAATTTTGAATAGATCAGTTTTTATTAATAATTGTCGTTGCTTTAATTTTACTAAGGTGTATATTTATTTAAATTTTTACTTATTTTTGCATTACTTATTTTATAAATATGACTCACGTTATTATAGTTGATAATAAAATTTTTTTTATATTTTTTTTTATTTTTTAGTCTAATATTGTTATTATTTTGATTGATAATTACGTTATGAATGTAATAGTCTTTGAATCGGAGTTTTGGGATAAGGACATTTTGGTAAAATCTTGATACGCGAAGTTGGATCTTCAGGGGTGTTATTTGATGAGCTTGCGTCAGAAGTAGCATTTTCAAAAGCAATATCTTCAGGGGAGTTTTCATCTTTCGTTAATTTATTGTTGTCAGTATTGATATTAGAAGTTCTACATACAGGAACAGGACCCTCAGTTAGAGTTATGCAATTGCTTTCATGACTAGCATTTACTAAATTTAATTTTCGTCGAGAAAACAGGGATTTTTACTTCTTTATTTTTTTCGTAGTTGAGATGGGGGTTTCAGGCTGTTTTTGAATAATGATTTTTCTAGTTTTCCATGATATACAAATTTTAAACACCATCCATCCGATAATGGCAAATAGGACAATAGTTCCAATTCCTAAATAAGTTTCTTTAATCCATTTGTGATGATACCCTTTTGCTTCCTCATAAAGGAAGCCTTATAGTGATGTCGATTTCCGAATTTTTTAAAATCAATTATTTTTACATATTTTCAAGTGTAGTATATATAATTCATCGAGAGGAACAAATGTCCGGATGTATGTGTGTATGTATGTGTGTGTGTGTATGTATGTGTGTGTGTGTATGTGTGTGTGTGTATGTCACCGATTTTTGTGGACAAATTTTCTCTTGCACATCTTGATGGATTTTTATAATATTTTGTAGGTGTATTACGGTCATGAATACCAAGAATCAGACAGAAGGATTTTAAAAAATATATAAAAAATTTTTTTTCAAAATTTTTTTAATTTTTGAAAAAATTAATTTTTTGGTTTTTTGAAATAACTTTTTTCTACATTAAAATTTTTAATAATTCTTGTCAAAATTGCATTAGGTGGTTGATTTGATGAAGTTCTCGCTTCAGATTCCGATGATTCTTCTCCTGGGAAGTTATAATGCTCAAATGGAATTAATTCCTGTGGATCCAGTTCGAAACGAATGTCCTCATCACTAGTATTGATGGCCATTGCGTAACAGGTACCTTTATTATTATTGACCAGGGCTTCTCCGAGATATAATCCATCTGGTGTGTTCACTTTTGGTAAATATCCTTCCTTTAGTTTGGATGAAGTAAGAATAGGAATTGGTTGCCGGGTTCGAGCCTTTATAGTGAGCATTCTTTTAAATGGTTTAATTTCTTTTCTCAATTCTTTCCGGGCATTCTGTGATTCTTTGTCAATAAATGGTAGAGGTTTAGTACGTTCCGAGATCGTTATTAAGGTGTTGTGTTGAAACGAAAGCTGAGCTTGCTCTTCTCGAAGATAAGGTCTGCCAAGTATTCCATTGGTCGTTATAGGGAAAGAATTTTTTACGATGTAGAATTCAACGTTTCGATTATTGATTTTTAAATCTACAGTACCGAGAGTGTTCCAGCATGATTCGTTATACCTGATATTTGTAGTTTTTTGAAGTGCTAATTGGTAGATTTGGTAGTAAAACTTCTAATTTAACTAAGTCGGAATCTGAGCCTGGGTCTACTAAAAATTTAGCCTTGTTATTAATAAAACTTTCTGAGATTATTTCCACGACTGCAGAATCTTGACATTCGGTTCCGCAATTAAGAACGCGCCCTGTTTTTAAGGGAAGATGCTGGTTTGTATTTAAATTTAAATCCATAGATTCATTGCTTATTGATTCTTCGGATTTTGATTTAAGGATTCCACTGTTGATTGGAAGTGTACATTTCTCGGACGCTCCGTGTTGGTTTGATTCATCGAGGCGTCCTGTTGATGAATCGGCTGGAAGTTTAAATATTTTGAAGGTCCAGGAGACATTGTCCTTGGAGGGGTTGCATTTCCTTGTCGTGTTTCTTTTGGTGGATAAGGGTAGGTTGGGTATTGTGGATAAGAAGGGTATCCTTGAAACGGTGAATATGGGTAAAACATTGGTGGAAATTGCATGGGGAATTGAGGAAATACAGGATTAGTCCCGTATTGTTGTTTATTTTGAATAGTTGGTTATTCTGTAAGAGTAGTTTTTATTTGACACCGCCTGTAATTCTTCTTCGACGTGTAGAGCAAATTCGAAAGCTTCGCTCATATCTTTTGGCTGACGCGTATCTACATGGGTGCGCATTTCGTCGGGAAGCCCACGTATAAAAGCTGTAAGGGCTGAATCCATAATCGGTATCATCATAATTCTACTTTGAGGGATATTAGTCCCTTCTACGTCTCCAAGGTATTTTTTGTTTAAAGCATTTCTTGTCCCACTGATTAAACCTTGTAGCTGATCGCAATAGTCATTAACGGTTTCCGGCTGCTTCATTCTCAAATTAGTGATAGCGTTTAAATAGAATTGGTAGGGTTTAGGGGCACTATACCGTTTTCGCAAGTGTTCAATTAATTCATTAAGTGTGAGGAACTGTTTGTTTCTTACACTTTCTCGATCAGATCCTTTTAGCTTTCCTAAAATAGCTTTAATAAAACCCGGTTCAGTTAAGGGTGTCATGTAGGTGACGCTATTATCTATATCTTAAAGAAAATCGCGTAATGGAGGGTCTCGCCCGTTAAAAGTGGACAAGTGCTGTATTCCTTTTTCTACTGTGTAACATTCCATCATAGTAGCTACGGCTGCGGATTGGTCTGGTGCAGGTACGTAAACTATATTGGAACCAGCTAGAGTTGCATTTGTATGGTCCCCCACCCCACTATTATCATTTGGGTTGGTAGCCATTTTTTTAACCAAATCAAGTTATAATTGTAATAAGTAGAATTTAATTCTACTATTTTAGATACCTTTCTTGTTACCGGGTTATCAGATAACTAGATTCTCTTAAATAAAAATTAATAATAGAAAGCGTTTGTTAATATTACTAAAGACATAAAAGTCATAAATTTCTAATTAGCATCAATTAATTAAAATTAAAGAATTGTTTTATTATTATCAATCGACAATTAAAATTAAGTAAAATAAAAAAAAACTTTTACGTAAGTAACTAATCCTTAAAAATTTTAGCAAAGTATAATTATAATTTATTAACACTTATATAAAATTAGAAAATTAATTTATTCGAACTACTAAAATTTAAATTACTTTCTGTTTAATGGACAATAATAACAATATATCATATATAAATTATTACAATAATTTAAATAAAAGCAGTAACATAAAAATTAATTAATAATAACTATTGATACAATAATGACCTTTAATAATAATTAAATTAGTTAAAATAATATTAACATTCAATTAACTAAAAGTAATTTAATATTATTATTTATTTAAAGAATAATTATAAATTATATATAAACAATAACAATTTATTAATCAATCAATTAAAAGTTAGTGGAGAATTAAGTTAATATAGCGTAGAAGAGCAAAAGAAACCGTTGATTATCTAATTTAAAATTTAAATAAAATCACTAATTAGATATTTAGAATAAAGGAATTAATTATTTAACTTGTTATAAAATTTATTCGTTTTTTTATGTTTTACGATCTCCAAAATTATCATACAATAATAATAACTTAGAATTAATTCAATAAGTGATTAGTTATTTTATTTTTTATTTTTATTAATAAATTGTCCCAATTAAAACTTGATTATGAAACATTTATTTTGACTCATCACTTTGTTCGTATGATTCAGAATTCACTTCATAATCATACACATGAGGAATCAATTCAGGGAGTTCATCATCAAATTCCAGATCGTGAGGAATGTATGGTATGGTTGATGCGGTACTGTCGATGTCAGAATTATCATTGTCAGAGATGTCAATTAATTCGACGTCGGAATTGTCATCGTCAGAAATATCAATTAATTCGAAGTCGGAATTGTCATCGTCAGAAATATCAATTAGTTCGATGTCAGAATTTTCACTGTCAGAATTGTCAGAAATATCAATTAAGTCGACGTCAGAATTGTTATGTTCAGATTGTTCTTCGATAAAAAAATGTCTAAATTGATATGGTTCAACTATTGGTTCGCGTAAAATTCTTTGCGCAATTGCATCCCAAATTGGTATTATTCCCGGGGGCGGAGGGATTTCTTCTAATTCGTCAGAGAATCCGAACTCGTGGACAATATCTGCGATTACTTTTTGCAAGCACATTGAAAAATAATACAATATAAGTATATAAGAATAAAATAAAAAATATATAATATATATATTTATTTTATTTTATTACCTTCAATAAGGAATTAACAAATCTAAGAACAGGCAACTAAATTTTTGCTTCGCCTTTTAATAAAAGTGGCCGTTCTACGAACCCAAGGAAGACTTATATTTTTTTTAGTTGTGTATGATGCTTATTAACTAATTAAAAGAGTATATTTCAAAATTTTGTTAAGCAATTTATTAAGATAATAAAAGTGGTAAGTAAAAGGGAAAACGAATCCCAAACCGCTGCCACCATTTGTTGCAAATTTGTTTATAATTTTTAATAAAATATTTATTATTTTACTTTATGGAATTTTCTTTTTCTTTTTAATTTCTCTTTGAATCGCAACAACCAATCAAGAGTTTATCCTTGATTGTTTAAAATGCGAGATTCGTGTTTTCCCGTACAAGTTACAAAAATTCTAGAATTTAGAAAAGAGTTATCAAAAAAAGGCGGTTGTAGGATGGAAATATTAAGTAATGAACATTTAATTCCTTTACAAGTTAAAATTTATTTTCCCTTTTTCTTTTCTTTTAGTTAAATTTTCGGAGTAAAAGTACAATAATTATAAAATTCTTATTTGCTTACCGCTGACTTATCCTACCACCTCCAATTTCGTAGAGATAAGCCTGCTGTGGTTGTTCGTGTTGATCACCTCGATTGTTGTTTCAATAATTCTTCGCTTGAGATATCGATTATTGTTTTTAACACACAATTCTCACGTTCGCGATTTTAGTTTTAATTAACTCACGATAATTCTACGTTTGTGGTTTTACTCACCACTATCGATTAACAGAGTTATTAAAATTAACCTTAATTAGAAAAAAAACTAATTAAGGGAGAGTAAAAAAACGCGTCTTCTTAATTAGAATGACCGATGAATAATGCCTGGATTGAAACGTAATGTCAATTCTTATACCAAGAGAACTAAGTCACATTTGGTGAGACATTTCTGCAACCGTGGCAATCCTTAGGGATCATTGTCCTTAAGTTGAAATAATTTTATTATTTCCACACATTGAGGTGTCTTCTATGGATCACTTTTGCTGACTTAGCTATTGGTATTGTGCAAGTAGCTCGCATATTAATCCATGATTGCCAAAGACTAACAAAATTAATATAATAATTATTGTCTTATTATTTGGCAATCATTATTAATCTTTTATTTCGTGACCACAGGGCGAACGACCTTAGTACAATAAGTTATTGAACTTATTTTAATTTAACAAGGAATGTCCGAACATTGCAGAATTTCTGGTGCAATAACCGACATACGATTCATTCCAGGTACAAAAATTTTAAGATTAATTTAACCAATTTAAGAATGTCCTTTCAACAGGGATTTTTACTAAACATATTTTAATTGTTACAATCCGTTTTTTTAATTTAAAAAATTAAATTAAAAAGAGTTAACAATGAATTTAATTTAGCCATTAGTTCCAGAACAATCCGCTAATATTAGACAGGTGGCGCCAAAAATTAAGCCAAATTTTTTTTTAAAAACCAAGCCTAAATTTTGGCGCCACCTGTCTCATATTAACGGATTTTTATGGAACTAACCTATTTAAAAAAAATAATAAAAAGTTTAAACAATTGTTTCTTTATGTTGTTTATAGATGTATGATGCTTATTAACTAATTAAAAGAGTAAACAATCCGTTCTTTTTAATTAAAAAAATACAATTAAAAAGAGAAAACAATTAATTTAATTTAGCCATTAGTTCCTGCAAAATCCGCTAATATGAGACAAGTGGCGCCAAAAATTGAGCCTAATTTTTTATTAAAAACCAAGCCTAAATTTTGGAGCCACTTGTCTCATATTAACGGATTTTTATGGAACTAACCTACTTTATAAATAAAAAAAAAGTTTAAACAATTGTTTTTTAATGCTGTTTATAGATGTATGATGCTTATTAACTAATTAAAAGAGTAAACCATCTGTTTTTTATTTAAAAAAATACAATTACAAAGAGAAAACAATTAATTTAATTTAGCCATTAGTTCCTGAAAAATCCGCTAATATGAGACAAGTATCGCCAAAAATTGAGCCTAATTTTTTATTAAAAACCAAGCCTAAATTTTGGCGCCACTTGTCTCATATTAGCAAATTTTTACGTAACTAACCTACTTTATAAATAAAAAGTTTAAACAATTGTTTTTTAATGTTGTTTATAGATGTATGATGCTTATTAACTAATTAAAAGAGTAAACAATCCGTTTTTTATTAAAAAATACAATTAAAAAGAGAAAACAATTATTTTAATTTTAGCCATTAGTTTCTGAAAAATCCGCTAATATGAGACAAGTGGCTCCAAAAATTGAGCCTAATTTTTTATTAAAAACCAAGCCTATATTTTAGCGCCCCTTGTCTCATATTAGCGGATTTTTTCGGAACTAACGTATTAAATAAATAATAAAATAAATTGATAAAACAATTGTTTTTTAATGTTGTTTATAGATGTATGATGCTTATTAACAAATAAAATGAGTAAACAATCCGTTTTTTTTTTAAAAAAAGAGAAAACAATTAATTATATTAGCCATTAGTTCCTGAAAAATCCGCTAATATGAGACAAGTATCGCCAAAAATTGAGCCTAATTTTTTATTAAAAACCGAGCCTAAATTTTAGCGCCACTTGTCTCATATTAACGGATTTTTATGGAACTAACCTATTTTATAAATAATAAAATAAATTGATAAAACAATTGTTTTTTAATGTTGTTTATAGATGTATGATGCTTATTAACAAATAAAATAAGTAAACAATCCGTTTTTTTATTAAAAAAAATAGAAAACAATTAATTATATTAGCCATTAGTTCCTGAAAAATTCGCTAATATGAGACAAGTGGCGCCAAAAATTGAGCCTAACTTTTGGTAAAAACCAAGCCGAAATTTTGGCGCCACTTGTCTCATATTAGCGGTTTTTTTTGAAACTAACGTATTTAATGAATAATAAAATAATTTGATTAAACAATTGTTTTTTAATGTTGTTTATAGATGTATGATTCTTATTAACTAATTATTAACTAAACTATACCATTAGTTCCTAAAAAATTCGCTTATATGAGACAAGTGGCGCCAAAAATTGAGCCTAATTTTTTATTAAAAACCAAGCCTAAATTTTGGCGCCACTTGTCTCATATTAGCGAATTTTTACGGAACTAACGTATTTAATAAATAATAAAATAAATTGATTAAACAATTGTTTTTTAATGTTGTTTATAGATGTATGATGCTTATTAACTAATTAAAAGAGTAAACAATCCGTTTTTTTTAATTAAAAAAATAAATTTAATAATTAAAATAATTTCAAGATAATGTGATTAGAAATATTTAAAAGTGAGAATAGTCAATGATTTCGAAAAGCTGAGAATCCGCAAAATAGCGTGTTTACATTTTTGTGAAAGGCTCGGAATGTTAACGTCGAGCGAACAAGAAAGAGATAAGGTTTTGTATCGTCGATTTCAGAAATAAATTATAATTTAACATGCTTGGAATATTATGTCAATGGAAAATTTTCAAAAACTTACACGTAGATATCCCTTATAGTGCTTAAAAAATTAGAAATGTTTAGATCTTTAGAATAAATGCGCAGAGCGTAATGAAAAAAAAAATTTTTGCAAAATTTTAAAACGCGTTTTTTTTGGTGTAGTGAGAGAGAAGCGAGCATGTTCTTTTTTTTAACTATATAAATTATAACAATTTAACGCATCGGGTTTATGGAATGCTCGCTCAAAGTTTTGTGTTTGTGTGAACACGATAGAAAATAAAGGAAAATTTTCGAGCGAGAAAGGAAAATTTTAAGCACAATAACAGCGCCATTTTATCGAGTTTGAAACACAAGAAAGCGATTCTCTATATGGAAAAATCCAGGAGACGCGCCATTTTGACGCGGCGTCAAAGAATACTTCCAATGAGAACATGCAAATAGAAAACGAATTTATTCTAATTTATGAATTGTAGGACAGATTGTTTCAGAATAAAAGAACATGTCAATCCGGGCGTAAAAATGTTACAAAAATACAATTATGGCTGAAAAGGCAAAATCTTGAATCTAAAAAACCTGCACCACGTTGGGCGCTAAAAATGTGACGAACTTCGCGAGTCTTAAAATAATTTAAAAAGGCGGAAATCAGGGTTCGGCTTGCGATAGCCGACACAACAAATTGAGCAGAGATTCCACAATCCGTGCGGAGGCAATCCAACCAGCGACGCAGTTTGATGAGCAGTTGCGAATCGAGACGAGCCACACAGATGAGAAAGATTGGTCAAACTTACCAATTTCGCCAATTGTTGGATCGCCGTTGGGAGTAGAATAATCCTATTAGGAAGAAGGCGCACAACACAAGAAAACCAATAAAATTAATAATTAAGAAAACATTTAATTAAAGAATGACCTTAAATTGTACACAAAATAACTAGGATGCGACGCAGCGCATCGATTACGCGTGGAAAACAGCGGCTTGAAGTCTCGCTTCTCTCTGATGAGAGAATCGCTTCAGATCGTCATCGTGATCCATCACACGTTTCGTGTGTGGCCCGATAACACCCAAATATATATTTCGGTTAATTACCGAAGATTGCGGTACCTTATGGGCTCTCTTTGGGCGCGATAAGCCAAGACGGAGAAACTACGAGAACGGCATATTTACAATAATAAGGCAAACGATTTAGATCGTTACAGATTATACAATTGTTTTTTAATGTTGTTTTTAGATGTATGATGCTTATTAACTCATAAAAAGAGTAAACAATGCTTTTTTTTATTAAAAAAATACAAATAAAAAGAGAAAACAGTTAATTTAATTAAGCCATTAGTTCCTGAAAAATCCGCTAATATGAGACAATTGGCGCCAAAAATGAAGCCTAATTTTTTATTAAAAACCAAGCCTAAATTATGGCGCCACTTGTCTCATATTAGCGGATTTTTACGGAACTAACGTATTTAATAAATCAAAAAAAAATTGATTATACAATTGTTTATAATGTTGTTTTTAGATATATGATGCTTATTAACTCATAAAAAGAGTAAACAATCCGTTTTTTTTAATTAAAAAAATACAATTAAAAAGAGAAAACAATAAATTTAATTTAGCCATTAGTTCCTAAAAAATCCGCTAATATGAGACAGGTGGCGCCAAAATTAGACTCAATTTTTGGCGCCACTTGTCTTATATTAGCGGATTTTTATGGAACTAACGTATTTAATAAATAATAAAATAAATTGATAAAACAATTGTTTTTTAATGTTGTTTATAGATGTATGATGCTTATTAACAAATTAAAAGAGTAAACAATCCTTTTTTTTTAATTAATAAAATACAATTAAAAAGAGAAATCAATTAATTTAATTTAGCCATTAGTTTCTGAAAACAATTAATTATATTAGCCATTAGTTCCTTAAAAATCCGCTAATATGAGGCAAGTGGCGTCAAATACCAAGCCTAAATTTTGGCGCCACTTGTCTCATATTAGAGGATTTTTTCGGAACTAACGTATTTAATAAATAATAAAATAAATTGATAAAACAATTGTTTTTTAATGTTGTTTATAGATGTATGATGCTTATTAACAAATAAAAAGAGTAAACAATCCTTTTTTTTATTAAAAATACAAATAAAAAGAGAAAACAATTAATTATAATAGCCATTAGTTCCTGAAAAATCCGCTAATATGAGACAAATGGCGCCAAAAATTGAGCCTAATTTTATATTAAAAACCAAGCCTATATTTTGGCGCCACTTGTCTCATATTAGCGGATTTTTCAGGAACTAATGGCTATTATAATTAATAATAAAATAAATTGATTAAACAATTGTTTTTTAATATTGTTTATAGATGTATGATGCTTATTAACAAATAAAAAGAGTAAACAATCCGTTTTTTTATTAAAAAACCAATAAAAAGAGAAAACAATTAATTATGATAGCCATTAGTTCCTGTAAAATCCGCTAATATGAGACAAGTGGCTCCAAAAATTGATCCTAATTTTATTTTAAAAACCAAGCCTATATTTTGGCGCCACTTGTCTCCTATTAGCGGATTTTTTCGGAACTAACGTATTTAATAAATAATAAATTAAATTTATTACACAATTGTTTTTTAATGTTGTTTATAGATGTATGATGCTTATTAACTAATTAAAAGAGTAAACAATACGTTATTTTTTATTAAAAAAAAGAGAAAACAATTAATTATATTAGCCATTAGTTCCTGAAAAATCCGCTAATAGGAGGCAAGTGGCGCAAAAACCAAGCCTAAATTTTGGCGCCACTTGTCTCATATTAGCGGATTTTTTCGGAACTAACGTATTTAATAAATAATAAAGTAAATTTATTACACAATTGTTTTTTAATGTTGTTTATAGATGTATGATGCTTATTAACTAATTAAAAGAGTAAACAATACGTTCTTTTTGATTAAAAAAATACAATTAAAAAGAGAATACAATTAAATATATTAGCCATTAGTTCCTGAAAAATCTGCTAATATGAGGCAAGTGGCGCCAAAAACCAAGCCTAAATTTTGGCGCCACTTGTCTCATATTAGCGGATTTTTCAGGAACTAATGGCTAATATAATTAATTGTTTTCTCTTTTTATTTGTATTTTTTAATAAAAAACGGATTGTTTACTCTTTTTATTAGTTAATAAGCATCATACATCTATAAACAACATTAAAAAACAATTGTTTAATCAATTTATTTTATTATTTATTAAATACGTTAGTTCCGAAAAAATCCGCTAATATGAGACAAGTGGCGCCAAAATTTAGGCTTGGTTTTTAACAAAAAATTAGGCTCATTTTTTGGCGTCACCTGTCTCATATTAGCAGATTTTTCATGAACTAATGGCTAATATATTTAATTGTTTTTTCTTTTTAATTCTATTTTTTTAATCAAAAAGAACGTGTTGTTTACTCTTTTAATTAGTTAATAAGCATCATACATCTATAAACAACATAAAGAAACAATTGTTTAATATTTATTATTTATATTAATGGCTAAATTAAATTAACTGTTTTCTCTTTTAATTGTATTTTTTAAATAAAAAAACGGATTGTTTACTCTTTTTATTTGTTAATAAGCATCATACATCTATAAACAACATTAAAAAACAATTGTTTAATCAATTTATTTTATTATTTGTTAAATACGTTAGTTCCGTAAAAATCCGCTAATATGAGACAAGTGGCGCCAAAATTTAGGCTTCGTTTTTAATATAAAATTAGGCTTAATTTTTGGCGCCACTTGTCTCATATTAGCGGATTTTTCAGGAACTAATGGCTATTATAATTAATTGTTTTCTCTTTTTATTTGTATTTTTAATAAAAAAACGGATTGTTTACTTATTTAAAATGTTGGATTGTTTACTCTTTTTATTTGTTAATAAGCATCATACATCTATAAACAACATTAAAAAACAATTGTTTTATCAATTTATTTTATTATTTATTAAATACGTTAGTTTCGAAAAAATCCGCTAATATGAGACAAGCGGCGCCAAAAATTGAGCCTAATTTTTTGTTAACCCTCGGAGAACAAATGGGGTCATTTTGACCCCACGATTTTTTGCAAAAAGCTTTTTATCTATTGTTTAATATTTTTTATAAGGATTTTAAAGTACACAGACTTATTTTATAGAGTTTAAACTATATTTTCAAAAAATCCGTAGGTTAAGCAGATGAACAGTTCAAAATTGGTTGTGCATTGAAAAATGACCTAAAAAAGAGGTGTGTTGTCCGAAGGTTAAAATCCAAGCCTAAATTTTAGCGCCACTTGTCTAATAATAGCGGATTTTTACAGAACTAACGTATTTAGTAAATAATAAAATAAATTGATTAAACAATTGTATTTTAATGTTGTTTGTAGATGTATGATACTTATTAACAAATAAAAAGAGTAAACAATCCGTTTTTTTATTAAAAAAATACAAATAAAAAGAGAAAACAATTTATTTTATTTTAGCCATTAGTTCCTGAAAAATCCGCTAATATGAGACAAGTGGCGCCAATAATTGATCCTAATTTTGGTGCCACTTGTTTCATATTAGCGGATTTTTATGGAACTAACGTATTTAATAAATAATAAAATAAATTGATTAAACAAATGTTTTTTAATGTTGTTTATAGATGTATTATGCTTATTAACTCATAAAAAGAGTAAACAATCCGTTTTTTAATTAAAAAAATACAAATAAAAAGAGAAAACAATTAATTTAATTTAGCCATTAGTTCCTGAAAAATCCGCTTATATGTGACAAGTGGCGCCAAAATTAGACTCAATTTTTGGCGCCACTTGTCTTATATTAGCGGATTTTTACGGAACTAACGTATTTAATAAATAATAAAATAAATTGATTAAACAATTGTTTTTTAATGTTGTTTATAGATGTATGATGCTTATTAACTCATAAAAAGAGTAAACAATCCGTTTTTTATTACTCATACAAAGAAATAGAGAAAACAATTAATTTAATTCAGCCATTAGTTCCTGAAAAATCCGCTAATATTAGCGGATTTTTTGTAAACTAACCTATTCAGTAAATATTATATTTAATTCTTAAATAATTTTTTTTATTAGTTTTTACTCCTGGATGGCTTTTTTAAATTAATAATTTTAATAAATGAATGAATATTTTTACAAAAAAATTCATAAAACGAAATAAATTATTTATTATAAAATGTTGTTCAGTTCCAGAAAATTCCGCTTATATGAGACAAGTGGCGCCAAAAAGTAGGCCTATTTTCTGGCGCCACTTGTTCTATATTTGCGGATTTTTTCCGAACTAACCTATTTAGTAAATATTACATTTAATACTTAAATGATTGTTTTTGTATTTGTTTTTACTGCTAGATATTGATTGTATTTTTTTAACTATTGAAAGAGAATGTGAACGCGCGCTTTAGCGCGCGTATCCTATGCTAGTATCATTATAATAGATAATAATGAGATATAATATAATAATAATTAGCAATAATTCTTATAACTATCTAATTTAAGTTTATTTCTAAATTATTTAATAATTTATCAGCTTAAATATTAGTATTATAATTATTTATTATATTTAATTACAATAAAATACAGGAGTTAAAAAGTCTATTTAATTTGTTAAAAAAATAGAATTGCAACTAGATTTTTTGTATCAAAATAACCGCCTTTTGCATTAATTACAGCTTGACAAATTCGAAGCATTCTGGCAAATAGTTTCTTGAGCTTGTATCAAGGGTTATATATTTTTTCAAAAGTGTGGTTAATTGATAAAACAAATGAACGAATCGACGAAATTGCAATTTATATCCTTTGAGACATTTAGAGAGCAAAAGAAATTATTTTTATAGAATTTGATAAAAATACCAAATATTTGTTAATGATTTTGGTCTAGAATTAAAGAGTAGGATTTTTACTACATATTGGTTAACTGGCAATTTTCAAAAAAAATTTCTCTTCAATTGGCATTGACTTGAACTCAAGATTTCAAAAATTAAATTTTCACTGTGACGTTATATTTTGAACAATTTAACTTTTGCTCAAAGTTTCTGCTTACGTCAGTCAAAATCTGACGCGTTCAACACAGATAATTTTAAAAAGAAATTTAATCAAATAAATTTCGCCGTCAGGCGCCAATTAATTTTTAAGTAAGGTGAATTAATAAACTTGACTCGACTCAGCCCAACAAACTCAAAACTCTCAAACCTCCGAGTTTCTCTCTCGCTCAGAGAAGATTCTGCCCAAACAAAGTTGGCAGCAGAAAAGCCAACGGCGAGACACGACTGGCACAACAAATCTCAAACGGGCTTACTTACGACGAATCGGCTCAACCACCACTCTCGTTGGTTTCCCTGACTTCGGCTCGATTTCCTCGATGGCGTTGAATGAAATCGGCTAGGAAGGGCTTGGGTAAACCACAAAGCAATTTTTACTCCAAAACAAAACAACACACTGTTTCTCTCTAAAATAATTATTTATTTCTCCACAGTTCTGAGCTTCACGCTCCACACTCTAACACTTTCACTCACAACTCTAAAAAAAACAACACGGCAAAAACTCGAAGATGGCCTGCAGCAAGATACTGGCGTACCGGCGCGACAGACGATAATTCTTTCGCTATCACACACAATTTCACACTATGGCGGCGAGAGTATTACACCTGTTGTGTCTTGGCTCTCTCCCCACGTGCTCGTCTTCTTCATCTCTTCTTCTCTCGTTCCACTGGCTCTTCTCTTTCGGTCTCGTTCTACTCACTTGGGCCCTGCCCTCTACCACTTTCTCTCCTACTAACTAGCCGCGCGACACACATTCACCACTGATAGTGGGTCACACGGCAGTTTCGGCTTTCTGAATTACCATATCAATTAATGATCACGGTTCAGGGATAAATCCGACAGATGACGTGACGATTCAGATTGTCGAACCACAGGAGACGATAATCCACAACGTCACATCACAAAAAATCTCTTACTTTAAAGGACTATATTTACACATTTACATGATTAAATTGTATATATCTTGGCCCATTTGTCTCTAAATTTATTAAACTTTAAAATGATCCTCATTTGATAGCTTTTACATCAATTTTTACTGAAATATTTGAGTTTAAAGTGAAGCGAGCATTTAAATGTAGTCAGTCTAAATGTACTGAAAATTTACGACCCGAGTGTATAGCAAAATTGTAGCCAAATAACCAGGCTTTCCAAAGATACTATATCTTACCTAACTATCCTTACGTCATCCTCTCCTACTGCTTATTATTGTCAACATTTTTTAAAATTTTCAATTAAAGTGATTAAAACAACATTATTCTAAGAAAATTTAAATTCATAAAAACCCTAACAAAATTTTTTAAAGCCATATGTAGATTTATTTGCGTTCGAAATAAAATAAATCTAAAATTGATATCGTTCAATTTACAAATTTTTCGTCTATTCTCAATCAAATTACGAACTTTGCGCACTAGTCCAGTCGCCCTGTGTTTTTTTCGTGCCAAAATTGATACCTGAAGTCTGATTGTGGATTCATATAGTGTGGGGTGGTTGTATGAATATGTATATGTTTCCCACTCGAGATTTCTCATGCTGCGCGTTATAAACAATTTTGAAGGTGCCGAAAAACAGTTTTTTGATGACCGTTCTTTCCCATCAAATTATAGGGGAAAAAGTTGTTAATAAAAGTTATAGAGCTCGAAAATACCTTTAAAATGATGGGTCATATGTTAGAATTGGTCCATTTGTTTACTTGCAAATGAATTTAAACCACTAAAAATGGCACTTTCTTATTTGTTTAATAACATGAACAAAAGTTAACAAATTCTTTCTATATTCTACAAAAATATACCTCTCAAGACCCTTAAGACATGTGCCAAATTTAAATCCGATTCGATAAATTGTTTATCAGAAATTCCATTTGTTTAAAAAAAATTCCATTAGTTTAAAAAAAAATGATCAAAATTCATCAATTTGTTTGAATGTTATGACAACTTTTACGAATTTGAAAGTTTGAATTCAACTTTAGCGCGAGCGACTGATGATGTCCCCTACTATGCATCCTAGAGCATCTAGGCTGCTCAAACGTTGCATTCGAACGTTGCATACTTTTGAAAAATATTTTTACGAACAAGAAGTGCATAGATGTTTAGATTGATTTTTTTATAATTAGTATGACTAATCAACTAAACAAATATAATAAAAAAAATAAAAAATATTAATAATTAAAGGGTCAGGAATTTTTTGAAAAAAAAATTATCTCCCCCCCCCCCCTTTTGACCTAGATCAAAATTTTTTTTTGCAAAATTTGCAGAAAAGAATAAGTAATCAAATGGCGTTTATGCCAAATTGTTAAAGTAAAAATTGTTGATGTAGTGTTCATTTGTTTATAAGCCAAAAATTTCTCCCCCCCAAAAACTAGTTTTTTGTAAAAATTCAATTTGTTACAAATTGTGATTGATAGATTGGCATTTCATGAAGAGAACCCAACAAAAAAAATTGATTTTCATCCGGCCAAAAATGTAGAAATTACATTTTAAAAAACCATGTTTTTAGTTAACAAATGGAATTTCTGATAAACAATTTATCGAATCGGATTTAAATTTGGCACATGTCTTAAGGGTCTTGAGAGGTATATTTTTGTAGAATATAGAAAGAATTTGTTAACTTTTGTTCATGTTATTAAACAAATAAGAAAGTGCCATTTTTAGTGGTTTAAATTCATTTGCAAGTAAACAAATGGACCAATTTTAACATATGACCCATCATTTTAAAGGTATTTTCGAGCTCTATAACTTTTATTAACAACTTTTTCCCCTATAATTTGATGGGAAAGAACGGTCATCAAAAAACTGTTTTTCGGCACCTTCAAAATTGTTTATAACGCGCAGCATGAGAAATCTCGAGTGGGAAACATATACATATTCATACAACCACCCCACACTATATGAATCCACAATCAGACTTCAGGTATCAATTTTGGCAAAAAATGACTACTTTTTTCACAGGGCGACTGGACTACACCTTTTTTTTAAATTTATAAAATTTACGTTTCCATGGCAATAATATTACATAGAAACATAAACGTATTAAAAATAATTTGTTTAATTAGTTAACAACATGAATCAACATATAGAAATATCATTTGGAAATGTGGAATTCAAAATGGATATTTCTATAGAAACACGTAGGAATCAGAATGAAGCGCCTAGACGTAAGTTTGTTTGTAATATTTGGATAAAGTAATTTTTACTATACTTTTTACTTAATTCTTAAAAAATCCTATAAAGCCAATCCTCAAATGGAAAATATTCAAGTACGAGAACAGAATCCAGCACCTCACCAAATACCTATAGAGCGAGAGCAATAGCGAGAGCAAGACCGTGAACGAGAGCCGGAGCCTAATGTGCAAGCGCCTGGAAGAAGTAATTAGTCATTCTCGTCAGTTTTTTACATGAGGAGCAAATTTTCAAAACTTATCCATATTTTATTTTGAATCATAAGTCATTTTGGTTATGTCAAAAAGTTTTTAAATTGAAAATTTGTTGTTAATAAAATTTCTTTCCTAAACGTAACAGTGACAGGTCGACTTTTGAGGTCCTTAAAGTATTACATTTTTTTAATCTAAATTTTTTTGAAAAATGAATTTATCAGATTCGGAAATTTTCTGTTCAGACTGTTACGACCTGTATCATTCAGAGATTTGTCCAATTTGCAGATATCCAATTATGGATGTTATTGACGTTTTTGTTTAATTTTATTTTTAAAAATACAATAATTTTCAATAATATTTTAATAAATCCTTCGAAAAAATTCAATTTTTTAGAAATTGTAAAATTATCCCCAGAATTTAATTAATTTTATAAATAATAAAATTGTTCTCAGGAAGTCCAATCTTTTCATTTCAATTTTAATAAACGTAAATAAGCAAGTATTTAATTATAATTATTAACAGACGCGATTATTTTAAGAAGTTGAAAAAAATTCTTTGTTTAATTCAATTATTTCCAAAGCTTTTATTTACAATTATTCAAACATTAAATTGTTTTCAAAAGAACTTAAATTCTTCAAAAGAGTTTAATTTTCAATCAAGAATTGTAATATAAGGTTAATAATAAAATTATTTATTACAATTATTAAAACAATAGATTATATTCAATAAATTTAAGAAATGTTTTCAAAGAATTCAGTTAATATGAAAACCTTAAGTAGTATTTATTATTTTTCGAATGAAAAAAATTATTAAAAAAGTTTGAAGACAAAAAACAACAAGTAACTACAAACTACGAATTGATTACCGCAACACAACGATTATTAATACAGATTTAGACTATTATTATTATTTAAAGATGCACATCGATCACTTTGAGTGAGAATTAATTTGAGTGCTCGAATTTAATCGACTACTTAAAAAATTTGGTTCGGTTATTTGAGCTTTTGCATACCTCTAGTAAGTACAATATTCAGAGTGACCGGTGGACCGGAAAATGACAATGAATTTTTTTAGACCAGGAAAAACCGGTCAATTTTTTTTAGAAAATTTCAAATTCAATAACATCAATAACACGAAAAAAACCTTTATGAAGCAGTTGTATAAAAAAACACATTTTTTTCAATATAAATATATAAATTTAAATATATAATTATTTCACCGATTGTTAGCAAAAAGAACGGAGAACGATAAATTTGCACAAAGGTTGGTTGAATCCTGCTTTCTCTGTGGTACCAGTAACCTCTAAAAAAGTATTTTAAAGTATTCGGTCTTTCTCCAGATTCTTCCACTATCGTGTCTTCACCTTCATTAATAATTATTTAACGATATAAAAATAATGATTTCTTATTTGTGGGCAGATTAATTTAACTGTCATACTTTTAAATAACAAAAAAATTCAAAGTAATGAAGTTGTCTATTCGTCTCATAATGAGACGGGGTTGCCAGATTGGGCTACAAACCGCGATTTGGGCTATCTCTTGCTTATATTTCGCGGCCTAAATTTTAAAATCGCTACAAGTAGCGATTGGGCTATATTTTAATTAATAACTGCGGTTTTTGGGCTTTATGTCGATGCATAGCAACTTTAAATATTACCGCGGTTTTTGGGCTACATCAGCGTCTTCTAATTGCTGTTCTCTTTACCAAGAACCTGGCAACCCTGGTCTCATTTCAGTTGAACTGCGTAGAGTTTTCAATATACAATTTAATTTTGTAGAATTAAAATAAGAAATTAAAAAGTGGAAAATAATATATTTGTTGTCAAAAATTTTTGTGTGTAGAGTTTTATTTTGTAGAATTTTATTTTCATCGTTTATCTAATTAAATGAATTCATGTGTAGAGTTTCTTTGTGTTTAATTAAATTGCGTAGAGTTAAAAAAATAATTTCATCTTATCTGAAAATAATATGCGAAGACTTTAAAGCTCGTTTGTGTAGAGTTTTCCAGAGTTGAATTAAAATGTATAGGGTTAAAAATGAAATTAAAAAAATAAAGAAAATATTTTTCCTTGCTTAAAAATAATTTGTGTACAATTTTCTGATATAGAATTTAAGTGTGAAGAATTAAACAAATTAGATTAAAAATTTTATATTTATTTTATTTTAATGTGTAGAGTTTTTTTTGAAGAATATATTTGACTAGAGTTTTAAAATTTCTTTAAAAAAATGATTTCATTGTGTAAAGTTTTTTGGTTTTCAATTTAACTGTGTAAAATATTAAAAATTTTATTTAAAAAATAATTGTTATTTTTTTCGTTATATTGCGTGGAATTTTTTTATGTAGTATTTAACCATGTGTTACGTCCGTAACTTCTGGTTACTTTACCTAATTTTAATATAATATTTATGCATGTATTTTCTTATTGTATTCTACTTATATTATATTATTATTGTATTTTATGTATTTTATATTATTGTATTATGCATATTTTTAACATATTGCAATAGATATTATATATTATAAAACAAATTACAAATTGTAACAAATATAAGAGAAAAGAGTAATATTTTAGTTCATGTAAAAAGAATAATGATACCGCACTAAAAACATGACCTTTA
The DNA here is from genome assembly GCA_032872475.1 of Leptopilina myrica (nomen nudum). Taxonomy (NCBI): domain Eukaryota; kingdom Metazoa; phylum Arthropoda; class Insecta; order Hymenoptera; family Figitidae; genus Leptopilina; species Leptopilina myrica (nomen nudum). The sequence continues at coordinate 40,213,549 of CM065459.1, read as the reverse complement.
TAACAAATTTTGACAAGCGAGTGAAGATAATATTAGAGAGAGAAGATTATGTAAACAAGCGACGAACAAAAATTCAAACAAGAGGAAAATCATCAGTCGACCAGAGTCTAACAGTTTTTTACACAATTCCCAAATCGAAGAGAGACAACAGTCGCCCGTTGTTGCCACTTACAAATATTGACACGTGCATGTTTCCTAGAAAGTAACCGCACAGTAAGCGGGAGGAAAATCATCAGTCGCCCAGAGCAGTTTTCTATACAATTCCCAAATCGAGGAGGACCCAAAAGTCGACCGTTACTCCCACTTAAACCAATATCAACACGTGCATGATTTTAAAGCATTGCACTCATGAGGAAAGTTTTACATAAAAAGGGAGACAATTTCTGGTTAGATCAAAGAATAATTTTTTGGAAATCAATTAGTCCGGATCTACGTGCGAACAAGTGAACATCGCCCAGTATTATTATTTGAAAGTGAACTCCAAGTATTAATCTTCAAAGTATAACGTTCGAAGTGAACTATTTCCCCAAGTATTAAATTTGAAAAGTGAACTCCAAATAATAATTTTGAACATTGTTTAAAAGTGAACCTCGAGTATTAATTTTGAATGTGCAACGATAAAGTGAACTATATCCCCAAATATTAATTTTTGAAATCAATATACATCTGTTTTAAAAAATACAAATGTTAACAATTTCCAAAACATAAAATTGGAAATAAATTCAAGTGCATACAAAAATTTAGTATTGAAACAACCCATACAAAATTTCGATCCATCGAAATTTGCTCAAGAGGCGACAACCGTGTGGAACAAGCAGATATTTTCCGGAATACAATACACTATCTCATTAGTGTAAACAACATCTATCATTAAGGACAACAGTTGAGCGGCTCCTTTTACGTCTAGTGCTCAAAACAATTTCAAGATCGGATTACAAGATTATCATCACACGATAAGTAATCATTATTCTTTAAGTAAAATTCATAATTTTGTACTCATTGTATTTTTGTCAACTCTTTTCTTTCTTGTTGGTTTTTAAATAAATTATTCTCTCACAACATTTAGTAGTCTCATTGACTTATATTCATCCCAAATTAGATTAATTTATGAAACTAATTTAAAACAAGGATCGTTAGGTATATTTAAAAAGGTTTCTTGTTTTGACATAACACGTGCAAAATTAAATAAATTTTATTTTAAGTTACATTTTATTTAGTATTATTATTATGTAGAGTATTTATTTGTAGAACTTATTTATTCAAAATTTTTTTAAACTAAATTTAATCAATATTTTTCAAATGTGTAGAGTTTCCTGGTGTACAATTTAACTGCGTAGAACTATAAATTAAAATAAAAAAAATATTATTAGAATTTTATTTTAATTAAAATAAACTGTGTCGAATTTTCTGATGTAGTATTTAATCGTGTAGAATTAAAAGATATAAATGGAGATATTAAATTTGTGTAGGCAGCCGAATTAGTATTAACAGTATTTGCGTTTTTTTGCGATCTTGAAATTTGTAATATTAAAAATATTTATTAAAAGATAAATAATATTCATTTCTTAACAATGTTATTGAATTATTGGGTAATTAGTTGAATATTTAACGTTTTAAATGTTTCGAATTTCGCAATTTGTGGCGTTTTTTTAATAGATGGCGCCGAACTATTAATATTTGTTGTCATTATTAATGATTATTAGGTTATAACGGTAATAACAAACAATGCAAACAAATAATTAAAATTTGTCGCTGTCTTTTTCGGCTAAAAAAACATAAATCTAGTTTGTTGTCTTCGTTCAGTTTACGTTTTATCATTGTTTATTTTTAAATTTAAAATTTCATTTGTTATATTTTATCAATAATAAAATCTATAACTTGTTACATCCAGAAATGTATCTACATTTTAATTTTCTCTTAATAAAATATTATTTAAATTCACAGTTGCAATTCATGAAACTTATACTTATTATTTAATAAACCAACAGTTATTGTTTATAGAACTCATAATTTGTCATTAATAAATCATACTGAAGACAGAAATAAGGAGAAATTTAATATATATAAAATAAAACTGTCGGGATTACCTTAAATTCTTAAAAAGAATCAAGTGATCGGGTTTACACCAAGGGGTGAGCGGATTTACCCTGGAAAATTGTGATTTTGAAATTTGGTTTATGTGTATTACAAATTTTGCCTAAGTAAAAGTAAGAAAGATAAATTAAAAATTCTTTTTTATTTTGTTAGTAGAAATCATAATCTTTCAAATTAAATAAATTAACTTGGATTTAGAGAATAATTTCTTAGGTTTTTACCGTTGTGAAAAAAGTAAGCGGGTTTAGCCCAGTCTCCTCTACAGACAGTGATAGAATTGAGGAAATTAAAAATTACTTCCTCTCGATCATTTAAATACAGAAGAACTAGAACACTTTATGAATTGAGTAAACACATATTCAGATAGATTTCCTATACCTGGCGAATATTTAGAAGGAATAGATCTCATAAAACACAGAATAATAACTACAGATGACACTTCAATTATTACTAAGCAATACAGATTTCCACCCGTTCATAAAGAAAAATGACTCGACAAGTTAATGCATTATTAAAACAAAAACTTATAAAACATTCTGACTCTCCATATAACACACCAATATGGATTGTACCAAAAAGAGACGACTCTCAAGGAAATAAAAAATGGCGATTAGTATTGGACTTTAGAAAACTCAATGAACGCACGGTAGGACAATCTTACCCCCTCCCAAATATTACGAGAGGGAACCAACTTTTGAAGAAAGATATACTTTTTCTCTGGACAGATATACAACAAACAGCTTTTGACATGATAAAGGATCAAGTATGTGAAGAACTACTTTTGAGAAAACCAGATTTTTCTCAACCATTTATATTAACAACAGGCGCATCAGGTTTCGCAATAGAAGGCATTTTATTGTAATTCTTGTAGTGTTGTTACAAGAAATCAACGAAGAAAACAATAATCAAGAAGAAGAAATACAAGGAAACAAAAATCAAGAAACACTGGAATTTTATTAAATAAAGAAGAATCAAGAAATTTAAGAATAAGAATCACATAAAAAAAGGAAACGAGGTAGACCCAAGAAACAAAGCACACGTTTTAATACTTCCTTAAAAAAGAAAAGAGGAAGACCAATAAAGGTATGTAATACAAAAAATAAGAAATTTTATAATGAAGCTTATACTAATGAAATTGAATCTGATCCTGAGCATATTAATCAAAGAACAAAACGAGAAGAAAATGAAGATATCGATCAAGGCTATGAAAATTCTAATTCTGAAGCATCATCTAAAGACAAAGACAATTTATTGGAAAAAGAAGATTGCGAAAAGAACCCCGCACCGCATACATGGGAATTTGGGGTCCGGTGAAATTTCTTGTAACTTTGTAGTTTTGTAGTTTTTATCCTCCTGAACAAAAAATGTTAATGGTAAAATTCAAAAAAATGGACAGATTTTTTGTTATTTAAGGTCAAAGTTTAAACAAATACATCGTGGAAATTGAAAAGTTGAAACATTCTAGAATGATTAAATATTAAATAAATGAATAGACGTCTCTGAACTCGACATTTGGGGGTTAATTATTTTATTTATTGTACATTTGATATTATTTTTAAGAAATTCAAAATGGCGAATCCAAGATGGCGGACAACTATTCGAAAAAATACTTTAATTCGCTTGAAAATCGTTACTTGGGGGTTTTTAGTGTTGCTGATTGTGAATTTCAAGTTATTTTCGAGAAATTCAAAATGGCAAATCCAAAATGGCGGACGACTATTTAAGAAAATAATTTAATTCACTTGAAAATCGTTACTTGGGGGTTTTTAATGTTGCTGATTGTGAATTTCAAGGCATTGTTTAATCTGACTGACATCAGGATGCAGAATGTAGATTCCTTTATGTGATTTCTCAAAATACATGCTTATATGTATATGTATTTACGGTAATATATCTTTACCATCGCTGCCAAACATAGGTTCCTATGCAGACAGCATTCGATTTTAAAAAACGAACCCGGGAACAACTTGTTTAATAGCTTGCGAAGGATATCATGGCTTTGAAAAAGTAAATACACAATATTTCATGTACAAATGTTCCTAAGTGAAGTTCATATAAAATCCTTCCTAGGATTATTTTTTAGATTTCATATGTGTTTCTACATATATCCTCATACAATAAACCTATAAATAAAATCCGTTACAACATCTAATATAAAAAATGTGATATCCAATTGGGTTCATATATAAATTAACAAATACTAAAAATCTCTCATGTGTTTCTATAGGAGATAAATGGGTTCACATACTGAATAAATATTTATAAGTTATTTATCTGAAAGCTATATAGGATTTCACATATGACTTTGAGTAGAAGTACAGAGTTCATTTGTTTTTGTGATAGCTGACTAAGTTATTTTAAAGAAATATTTCTCTTTTGATGAACGTCAACGTTGTCACTGCAATTAAAAGTGTTCATTTGTTTCTCTAATATTCGATCCTAGTCGCTAGAATTAAAATAGAGTTCATTTATTTTTGAAATGCTAGAATTTCAAAAGAAATGATTCTATTCTCTTGAGGTACTCCAACGTTGTTGCTGCAACTAAAACAGAGTTCATTTGTTTTTGAGATTGTAGACTTTAAAGGAAACAATTCTCTGCTTTTGATGTTCACCACAGTTGTCGCTGCAAATAAAACAGAATTCATTTGTTTCTGTGATCGTTGACTAACTTACCTTCGAAGAAAATATTCCTTTTCATCTGATGTACATCGCAGTTGTTGCTGCATCTAAAACAGAGTTCATTTGTTTTTGTGGTAGCTAAGTATTTTGAAGGAAATAATACTCTTCTTTTGATGAATGACACCATTGTCACTGCAAATAGAAGAGTTCATTTGAATCTGTGATATTTGATAAACTTACCTTCGAAGAATCATTCCTCTTCTTTCGATTAATGCTACAGTTATCATTGTAAATAAAACAGAGTTCATTTGTTTTTTGAGATTGTAGACTTTGAAGGAAACAATTCTCTGCTTTTGATGTTCACCACAGTTGTCGCCGCAAATAAAACAGAATTCATTTGTTTCTGTGATCGTTGACTCTTTTTTCGATTAACGCTACAGTTATCATTGTAAATAAAACAGAGTTCATTTGTTTCTGAGATTGTAGACTTTGAAGGAAACAATTCTCTGCTTTTGATGTTCACCAGTTGTCTCCGCAAATAAAACAGAATTCATTTGTTTCTGTGATCGTTGACTAACTTACCTTCGAAGAAAATATTCCTTTTTATTTGATGTACATCACAGTTGTTGCTGCAATTAAAACAGAGTTTATTTGTTTTTGAGATCCTAGACCTTGAAGAAACTATCTTTCTTCTTTTGAGGTACTCCAACCTTGTTGCTGAAAAATAAAGTAGAGTTCATTTGTTTTTGTGATAGCTGACTAAGTTATCTTGAAGGAAATATTTCTTTTCATTTGATATTCGTCTCAGTTTTCGCTGCAAATAAAGCAGATTTCAATTGTTTTTATGATAGTTAACTTACCTGACTTACCTTTTGGTTGATATTCCTGTTCTTTCGATATACGTCACCGTTATAGAATATCTTATCTGTGAAATAAGATAATTGTTGTTTTTAATCATTATATAACTTACCTGTTCGCTGATATTCCTATCCATTCTATGTACGCCACCTTTGTCGCTGCATCTGGAATATAAGATAGTTATTGTTATTAATCCTTGAATAACTTACCTGTTCGCTGATGTTCCTGTTCTTTTGATATACGCCGCTGTTATAGCTGAAAGTCTGAAATAAGATAATTGTTGTTTTTAATCATTAGATTATTTACCTGTTGGTTGATTTGCCCGTCCTTTCGATGTTCGCCACGGTTTCGCTGCAATTCAAACAGAGAATCTAAAAAACTTTTAGAATCTTAAACCAACTTACTTGTTAGGTATTTTGGACTTATTGAATTTAATACAATATTAATAAACTATTTTGAAAAAATAATTTAAAAATGGCATTTATAAATCGACTGAATTGTTATGTATGTGATAACCTATATAGACCAAATCAAATAGCTCGAATAGATGGTGACGAAAATATTCTGAAAAGAGATATTGCAATACGTAGACGTAATGAACGTAACATATTACCAGCTGCTATAACGGATCGTACAAGGCTGTGCATTAATTGTAATCAGTCCATTCGGCTAGAAATAGAAGCTATCGAAAATTATCCTAGGTGCACTAGACTTAACGTTTTGACTCAAAATCATTACCGAACTTGCGTTTTTTGTAATACTGATGTTAATATTCATAGACTGTCTATTGAAAGCCGTGTTAACATTTTTGTAAATGTTAATATTTTCGTTCCGGATAACGGTAGAATTTGTAACCTACACATAAATGAAAACGGATATATATTCCGAGCTTTGCAAGATGGGCTGCAATTCGTTAATAGACCATATATTATAGATGGTCAGGACTTGCAAATTATTCTCCAATTGTTGCGTGATTTAGTTATAGAGAATCGACAATTTGTTGACGTTGATTCAATTACCAATGACGACTTTACATCTTTATCACCTATAACAAAAGTACAATTTAATGAATTGTTCGAGTTTTGTAGACCAGTACCCCGTAATGATCGAGGCTCTAGACATGTCACAAAACGAGATCTTTTGATGTTTTTGTGTAAGATGAAGCATGGACTTGCAGACGATTTTTTAAAAGCTATGTTCGCATACTCAAGCAGACAAGCTGCCAGTTTGGTTGTTGATACTGTTAGAAAATCGTTAATGTTGTTTTTTGTACCACAAAATATTGGGTTTGACGCAATTACGACACAGCAGTACGTTGCAGATCACGTTACCGAATTTGCAAACGCACTGCATAATCCAAACCCAGAAAATCCACGGGTAATTGCATGCATGGACGGTACCTACAGCTACATTCATAAAAGTAGTAACTTTCGAGCCTTACGCCAATCATTTTGCCTTCACAAAAGTTCTCACTTACTGAAACTAGTTTTAATTGTAGCACCAGATGGTTACATTTTAGCTATTCAAGGTCCATATTTCTCCGATAGCAGAAATAACGATGCGTCGATACTGCGTAACGAGTTCAACAGAGACAATGACAGAATGAGTGAATGGTTTCAGGAAGGCTCGATTATGAATGTCGACAGAGGTTACCGTGATGCGACGGAAATGCTTACGAACCGTGGAATTATCTGGAAAATGCCTGCATTACTTCAACCACAACAGCGTCAAGTAACAACTGAGGAAGCCAATCAATCGCGGTTGGTAACAAAGAGCCGTTGGATTGTGGAAATGCGAAACGGACATTTGAAAACTATGTTTAAGTTTTTGGGAAACATAATATTGCATCCGCATATCCACAATCTCAACGATTTCTACCAAAAAGCAGGTGCTATCATCAATCGTTTTCATCCAACTATTCATATGGAGGGAGCAAACGCTGAGTTAGCAGCACGTATGTTAAGAAGAGCGGAAGAAGTAAACGTTGTGCAGCAATTTGTAGAAGTTGAAATGCTGCATACAAGAAATGCACGTCGATGGATTGCATTAAATGCAGCATTACTGCCTGACTTTCCGCAATTAACACTGCAGTACTTGAAAGACTTGACTTTTGGCGTCTATCAAGTTAGATTGGCACTATCTTACGTGAAAGATAAAATCCAGCGTCAAAATGAGGAGGAAATATTTCTAGAAGTACTAAATCCACAAAATCAAAGAGCTATTCCTGGTCTCATAAGAATAAAAATAGGATCAAGATTCAGAAACCAAACATTGCATCAATTGTGGATTGCATACAAACCTTTAGAAGAACAGCACACAGATAATGCCGAAGTAAATGAAGAAAACCCTATTGTTGGTTACTATTGCACATGTAAAAGTGGTGCTCGTACACTTGGTACATGTGCACACGTAGCAAATGTCCTTTGGTTATTAGGATATGCCCGAAATGAACCAAACGTTCATTATCCATCATCAAGGATATTCCAAACAATAATGGATGCAGGAAATAGGCCTCCACCCGTAAATCCAAACGATTTAATTGAACAAATGGATGATTCAGATTAAATCAAGGCACACTATCACCTTTGTGACATAAATAGTTGAAAAACTCACCAGTGATATTCCCATTCTTTCGATGTACGCCGCCGTTGTCGCTGCATCCGGAATATAAAATAATTATTGTTATTAATCGTTGAAGAACTTACCTATTCGCTGATATTCTTATTCTTTCGATGTACGTCGCCGTTGTCGCTGCATCTGGAATATTAAATAATTATTGTTATTAATCGTTGAAGAACTTACCTATTCGCTGATATTCTTATTCTTTCGATGTACGCCGCCGTTGTCGCTGCATCTAGAATATTAAATAATTATTGTTATTAATCGTTGAAAAACTTACGTGTAATATTCCTATCCTTTTGATGTACGCCTTTCAAGAGTACATTTTTAAAATATAACACTTTTCGTTTTTTTATCTACTTACCTGTTACATTATATTTCTTTCACTTCGTTATATATCACCTTTTTTGCTGCACATTATAAAGACACTTGAGGCTCTAGATTTTTGTGACGTGTAAGTTTGTAGGCATAGTAATCAATATAAATATTGCCTTAAACATGTTGATATGTTTATTTTATTCGAAACTTTTTTCAAAAAAAGTTGTTTTTTAATGCCTGAAGTGTAATATATTTTTAAGAACTTAACAAATGATTTTGTTTCATTTTAATTTTTCAGAAGTGACATAAAATTCGTAATCAGCCATCCCTGCTTTTTGAATTTCTCAAAAATGACTTGAAATTCACAATCAGCAACATTAAAAACCCCCAAGTAACGATTTTCAAGTGAATTAAAGTATTTTCTTAAATAGTCGTCCGCCATCTTGGATTCGCCATTTTGAATTTCTCGAAAATAACTTGAAATTCACAATCAGCAACACTAAAAACCCCCAAGTAACGATTTTCAAGCGAATTAAAGTATTTTTTCGAATAGTTGTCCGCCATCTTGGATTCGCCATTTTGAATTTCTTAAAAATAATATCAAATGTACAATAAATAAAATAATTAACCCCCAAATGTCGAGTTCAGAGACGTCTATTCATTTATTTAATATTTAATCATTCTAGAATGTTTCAACTTTTCAATTTCCACGATGTATTTGTTTAAACTTTGACCTTAAATAACAAAAAATCTGTCCATTTTTTTGAATTTTACCATTAACATTTTTTGTTCAGGAGGTCAAAAACTACAAAACTACAAAGTTACAAAAAATTTCACCGGACACCAAATTCCCATGTATGCGGTGCGGGGTTCTTTCGTGTTTTAATGTCTTACTTAATATAAAGAATACTATTCTTTATATTGGTATTAAAAATTTTAAAGTTGCCATTATAAGCTTGATGTTAGGACTTTTGCATTTTAAAAGCTACTTTTTTCGCCAATCTTTATGTATGGGATTAAATCCTATAATAAAAATTATATGGGATCATATATGAATGACACATTTTATAGTGATCATTTAGTATGGAATGTATTTATTTTAAATGTGAAACAGTAAAAATTTCATTGATTTCAAATTAGTAAACGATTACTATTTTATCGAGTAGTGATTTATATTAGAAATTATACATTGAAAAAAAAATTATTTGATTTAAATAATTCAAATTATTTGAAAAATATTTAATTGATTCAAATATTTTTTAAGTTTGATCAAAAAACATATATTTGATTCAAATAACTTGAATTATTTGAATCACACTTATATTAACCAAATAAATCGTATTTGATTCAATATTAAATATTTAATTGAATTGAATAAATTAATTTGTTTAAAAAAAATAATGAGTTACTTAAAAATATAATTTTATTTATTTCACTCAAATACTTCGTATATTTGATGCAAATAAAAATTATTTGACACAATAAATTTATTTTATTGATTCTAATAAACTTTATTTATTTATTTTACTTAAATATTTCATTTATTTAATTCAAATAAAAAATATTTAACCCAATTCATCTATTTTATCGATTCTAATTATCTAAATTATTTAACATATGAATAATGAATTAGTTAATACTAATACACTATTATATGAAGACAAATAAAAAATATTTCAACTAATAAATGTGTTATTTGGATACAGAATATAAGTCACCGTCCTTGATATAGTAGATTAAGGCTATGTCCAAGTTGCAAAATGTAAACAAACCAAGCATTAAAATCACATTTTTTATATATCTTTTTCTTTCACAAAAATCACCATTAGAAAACGTTTTTTTACAAAAATGATAAATTAGAGTGTCAAAGTTTCCTTAAAAATCATTTTTGAGTGTGATCAATAAATAATAATAAATTTTTTTCAGTGTAGTTTAATTTCTCTGATTTCTTAAATAAAATTAGTCCAGTAAACTTTTTACTAATTTATATTTACAGATACCTTGGGTTCTGCACTTCAAGGTTATGTAGGGTTAGTAAAATAAGAGAAAGGAATATAAAAAATAAAATAATAAATTGTTTAGTAAGCTGGCAACATACTGCTAGTCTGGATCATTTAAACCCCGTAACCTTTCTTTTGGAGCCCTTTACACGCCCTGGAATCTGTCCTAAGCAAAAATTTCTTTAAAATGTCTTTATAAACTTTTTCATCGTCTGTATGGTTTATAAACTCAAATAATATCATTGTAAACTTTGATACTCTTATTTACAGTAATGTTATTGTAATATCATAATGGGAATGTTACTGTGTATTTATATTGTAATAATAAAAAAGTTATTAAAATTCTTATTATGCAGAATTTTATGTGCTATTTTGTAACATTATTGTAATGTGTAAATTCGGCTTTAGCTAAAAATTAAAGAATTCTTTGGGGAGGACGAAAAACTTCAATATAGTAAGTCAGGGATGGGAAACATTATTAAAAATTCATTTTTTCTCAGATCTGATCAGACTTTGCCCCGATTTGGGAAGGGGTTTCATTTTATATGTCATCAATAATGGTCAAGAGTTCTGGTCCCGACTAGGCCGTTAAGTGTTCTTTCAATAAAAGGAGTCAGATTTAGTACCTAGTTGGCACTAAAAATTAGTGCCAAATTAAAAATTTGAATCAAATTAATTCCTTTTTCTGTGTAGAAGGTACATAATTTAGAACAATACCCACTCCAACGTGTCTTTTAAATAAGTCCTTTTTGGGTGATTCCACGGAATATAACACGGAGGCGGGCCCGGCTTCCTCTATTAACCATAATAATGTCTTTTTTTAAAGGCACGTTGGAGTGGATGTTGGTCTAAGTTATGTACCTTCTAGTGCCAACTATAGGAACTTAATTTGACTTAATTTGACCCCTAAACTTAATATGAAAATTTTTAAAGAAATAAAGCGTAAAAATATAAGGAAAGGACCTCGCAGAATTTACATTAATTTTTGCTAACACACGGAGAAAAATAAATAGTAATAATTATACTATTTTCGAAGAAAAATTACTACTTTCAAGTAGTAATTTTGAAACTGCTCGAGAAATAGTAACTTTTGCTTCTTTTTTAAAGACTTTTTACTTTTTTGAAAAAGTATAATTTACTTCAAGGAATCTAAATTTTATTAAAAGTCTGGTAATATTTAAAATGTCCAGAGCAATTAATACTCTGAGCAAAGCAACTTTTATTATGAATCAGAGCAATTACACAGGCCGACAAATTTTAATCAACTGCATGTTGCCTAAAATATTACTGCCGATTCTTACAGGATTTTGTCCGTAGAATACGAATCTGACCTTGAAAATATTGGATTGGCTCTAGTTTTTAATCAATTTACGTTTCAATATACAAAATATGCATTTTTAGCATTTTTTGAATGAATGTACAACAATACACCGAATCAGTAAATCTGTCCGCATAGCACAAAATGAAAGTTTAAACACTGCTCTTCAATATCCAAAAACAAAAAATGTAATTTATGTACACTTTAACCTGTAATGTCAAAAGAGACATTCGCTGTTGAGACATTAATTGGCCAGTCTAACGTCACCAAAGTTGGGCCAACCGTGCCTACCGAAGGATGCTCAACCATTCGATCCCACGATCGGCACAACTATTGACCTGGGTCAATAGCATTTTTTTCAGTGCAGTGGATTTCTTTTGTAATTTTGGATTTTAAAGTTATTATTTAGTATTAGTAAGGAATATAAAATTCCAAAATTACAGAAAAATTTACTGAGAGTCAAAATTAATGTAAATCCTGTAGGATTATTTAAAACGTTAAAAAAGTTCTATATAATTAAAGGAAAAGTGACATAGATTTTGCAACTGTAGTTATTTGAAAAATTAATTTTCACGCAACAATTAACGCGCGCGGCTGACTTTTTATTTACTTTTTTATACACAATTAGCAATTTTTAAAATAATAAAATACCCAAATTTTTAATATAAATGTTTTCTACGAAAATAAAATGAAAATTGGAAAATATAGTTTTAACCCATTAAGTCCCATGAAGAAACCAGCCATTGTATTAAAAATCTAACAATTGGAATCATAGGCAAATGGAAAAAAAAGATATACCTGTTTTTTTTGTTTTTAATTTCCAATTGTTTAACAACAATTGTTTAAACAAATTACCAAAAAATTAAAAAATTTTGAAATCTGTTAAAGCCAATCGATTCTACGTGAAAAAATAAGAATATTTTGTATGGGTCATTTTTCTCTCCAAGTCGTATTTTGTTTATAAAATTGTTATAAACAAATTAAGCTGCGTAAAGGGTGTTTCATCCCAAGCATAAACAAATGAATTTTAAGTAAAACTAACAATTGGATTCATAGGCAAATGGAAAAAAAGATATACCTGTTTTTTTCTTTTTAATTTTCAATTGTTTAACAACAATTGTTTAAACAAATTAACAAAAATTAAAAATTTTTTGAAATCTGTTAAAGCCAATCGATTCTACGTGAAAAAATAAGAATATTTTGTATAGGTCATTTTTCTGTCCAAGTCGTATTTTGTTTATAAAATTGTTATAAACAAATTATGCTGGGTAAAGAGTGTTTCATCCCATGCATAAACAAATGCATTTTAAGTAAAACTAACAATTGGATTCATAGGCAAATAGACAAAAAATATTTACCTGTTTTTTTGATTTTAATTTCCAATTGTTTAACAACAATTGCTTACCCAGCTTAATTTGTTTATAACAATTTTATAAACAAAATACGACTTGGACAGAAAAATGACCTATACAAAATATTCTTATTTTTTCACGTAGAATCGATTGGCTTTAACAGATTTCAAAAAAATTTAATTTTTGTTAATTTGTTTAAACAATTGTTGTTAAACAATTGAAAATTAAAAACAAAAAAAACAGGTATATCTTTTTTTTCCATTTGCCCATGAATCCAATTGTTAGTTTTACTTAAAATTCATTTGTTTATACTTGGGATGAAACACCCTTTACTCAGCTTAATTTGTTTATAACAATTTTATAAACAAAATACGACTTGGAGAGAAAAATGACCTATACAAAATATTCTTATTTTTTCACGTAGAATCGATTGGCTTTAACAGATTTCAAAAATTTTTAATTTTTTGGTAATTTGTTTAAACAATTGTTGTTAAACAATTGGAAATTTAAAACAAAAAAAACAGGTATATCTTTTTTTTCCATTTGCCTATGATTCCAATTGTTAGATTTTTAATACAATGGCTGGTTTCTTCATGGGACTGAATGGGTTAATATAATTATAATAATAATATTTTGAAATAGATGATTTAGGGAAAACTCTGTAATTTTAATAAAATTATTCACAAACATTTATTTATTTTCATAAATAATAAAAATTTCAGAGTAATGGAAATATTTAAACATTTTGTTTACATTTTTTCACAATAATTCAATTATTTTTATAAATTAATCAGTCGTTAATTAATCATTTTTTTTATGTTTTATTACAATATTATAAAAATTGATTAATTATTAGAAAAGTTGACCTTGAAATCTTGAAAAAAAATTTTATTTTATGGAAAAATAGTAATAATGAAATTTGTAAAAAGAAATTATTGTTTTCGAATATTTTTACAATTAATGAAATTTGTAAATACTTTTAACAAAATATGAAATAAAATGAAGATGAATGTAGTTAAAATTCGTTGCTAGGCAACAATTTAATAAACACGTTGAATTAAATATTGATGTGATATATAATTATAAATTACTATTCTTTTTATAATTTCTAAAATTTAATTTAAAAGGGTTTTAAACCAATTGTGTAAGTTATTATTATTTATTATTCTTATTATAAAAAATTACATTAATAATTTATCAATTTAATCATATTATTAATAATTTCATTTATTATTTTTTTATAATTTAAATGAGTTTGTGGATTATATTTTGTAATTTTCCAATATTTCAATTCGTAAATTACATTATGTTTAGTAATAATACGTCATTTAAAATGGCCGATGAGGGTTCCAATCCTGTTGAAGTTGCTTATGAGTCAATTTATGCATAATTAGATGCATTTTTTGGTAAGAGAATTTTTTTTAATATGTTATAAATTTTAGTGTTATTTTATGTTTATTTAAAAAATGTATTCTTTCAGAAAAAATAGTTTCAGAAAATGAAGATAATTTTAACAATCGTCAAAAATTTGTTGCATTTGGCGAACTTAATCCGTGGAGAACAGAAGAACGAAAATATTATTTATTGTTTCTTTTATTTAGGTTAAGTACATCAATTGCTGCGGATGCTTTAATTGCTGCGTGTTCGTTAAATCTTATGTATCGTTATTTGGGCAGTGTCCAAGATAGTCCCGTAAGGGGAAGCAGCTTATCCCCACCATGCGGCACACCAAGTCGAAACTGAGTCCCGAGCGACCCTCGCAGCGGGGGCTCTCGGACCCTCGACCCTTATTAAGGAAAACTCTTAATGACTTTTTATATAAAAATATAAATTTTTTAAATATTAACATTTTTAATTTTTTATTAACATATTCAAATTTCTTATTTTCTCACGATTTCATACATATGTTATAATACAAAAAAATGTTAAAATTTAACAAATTACTGCCAGTCCTAAGCCTGGAAAAATGTGAAGGGAATAATTCTATAAAAAAGATTTTTTTTAAATGTTGTAGGGGGGGTTGGTTATGGGTTGGGTACCTTCTAGTACCAACTAGGAAGTAAATTTGACTCCCATTCTATATTAAACAATAGCATTAAATTGATAAAAAATTTCAGGTCTACTTGGTCTATTCTAATGAATGTAATTCCATTTTTAGTGAAAAAATCGCGCCCCAAAATTGCGTCATGACTCATCGTCAAATTTGGTACTACTGCGAGAAGCATAGTTCCGAGTATTTTCAAAGGGGAAGAATTAATTCCGGTATACGTATTTGTTTTCTCACATTCACTCACATATTCACAATTATTAAAATCTCGAATAAAAACATTCTCTCGTAACAATGAAGTAGGGCTACCATTATCAACCAATGCTTCGAAGTAATACTTATCGTCTAACTCGTTGCATAGTAGAACAGTGTCTGTTGAATTCGGCTCGAATAACGGCGTTCTCTTCTCTACTGGTAGAGTTGGTATGTTGACGATATCCTCCGTTGAATTTATTTTCAATGTTGTGTTGATAAAAGCTTCTGTATCCTTGTTAAAACTTGTTCCACTTGATGTTGACTCGCCTCCTGTCATTCTCGAAGACTTCATTGGACAATTCTGCGTCTGGTGGCCTGTTTTCGAACATTTGAAACAAGCTCCTCGGTCTTTTTCAGGTTCGTACATTCCGACGATAAATGTCAAAATTCGTGGCACCTTTAACACCTCACTCGTGAACTTGGTGTAGATTTTGTTTCATCCGATTTGTTTTCGCTTCTGACATATTTTAAACTTGAAGCAAATACACCTTATCTGGAATCACTAGTTTTTTTCGTATCTCTTCTTTCCTCGTTCCTGGTTATGCTCTGCATTCCATCCAGCAGATCAACCAATGTATGATAGTTACCAGCCCGTGCGTGACATTTCAATATAAAATCGGGTATTCCTTCTATCATGTACTCTAACGAAATCTCTTCTGACAAATCTAAACGATTGAGGAGTTTCAGCTTGTCCTGAAAGTAAGAGAAAAAATTCTCTCCTACCTTCTACATCCGTGCTTCCATTTTCTTGGTGCGGGTCAGTGGATCTTCTCTGCTTCGAAACACTTTAGTTAACTCACCTTTTAGCTGGGTCCACGTTTTGCTTACTATTCCAGGAGTTTTGTTATACCATTCAAGTGTTCGCTTTCTCAATCGTCGCGAAGCTTAAAGCTTGATAATCTCATCTGGTACATTATATGCTTCCTGGACCTCATCGACACTACGAATTCACTTCTTGACGTCGTCATCTTCTTCTTCACCATAATAAGGAATTTAATCCCCTATCTCACTATGTTTTGATGTATTATGAGTCTCGCCTCGGCCATTTTGAGCTTCTCTGTCGGGTGTGATGCGGCCGGTTAACCTCAACGCTTCTATGACAGCTCGTGTGGTCACTGTTACAATATCTTGAACATTAAGCAATGCAGGGTGCAATGCTTGATGACCGTGGTCATTTGCAGACTCACCTCCATCATACTCGTGGCCATTGTTGCTTTCCATTTGCGAATTGTTTTCATCATTGTCGTCCCCGTGATCCGACATTTCTGCTTGGAATGAATTTAATAAATTGCGACTCGATCTCAACAAACTTTCCTCACTTAGTTTTGCTTTAGTTGGTGTTTCACTACACAGACTACAAATCACTTCGTCAGTTCGTCTGCCAGCTTGGCAACACAGTTATAAACAATGAAGCACTTCAAGACTCGTAACGCGTTTGCCAACTCTCTCAGTATGGATTCATTATAGTCCTGTTGGTAACATTGTACTATGAATTTTTATCTTTGTACTCACGTCGCTTACCCAAGCTGCGCACACGCTATGTGCAATTTTTTTCTTTGTTCTATCCGTTCTATCTTGTTCTCGAAGGATAGAATTGTATTTTCCCAGTAATTCGGTTTTCGATATCCATTCACTCTTTATTTGTTGACTTAGTTCACACATTAGCACTCCTTTGCTAAAAACTCGATTGGATTTCGTGATTTTGCGAAAAACGATTAGGCTCACCCACGAAGCGTCACTCGTTGCTTCGCGAACCTATTTCTTGACTCGTTAAACGCAAAAATCTCGTACTCTTGACATAGGACACTTTTCTCTACTTCCCGGCTTTAGTCCCCTCGTTATCCCACTTCTGAAACTGTAGACGTTAGTATTAGGGACTATAGAAAATAAATGCACGTAATTAAATTATAAAAAAGAGTTCTTTCTTATAGGATGGTTCCGTTAAGACTGACTTGTTTTACAATTAGATTTCTCACCGTCTTAATTACAGATGTCGCTTTAAGATTAGAGGTCCGTGCCTCTCGTCGCGCTAAATTTTAAACTATTAAGAATACGAAATATTAATTACATAAGTAAATTAATTTTCGTAAAATTATTAGATTTTTTTATACACTGAAAAAACATAGTCTCAAAATGAGACTGGGTTTTTTTGTGTAGATGGAGACTAAATATTACATTACATTGTTATTAAAACACACGCATAGAAAGGGTTTGCTGTGGCAGCGAACATTTTGCTGCCACAGCAAACCTTGTTCGTTGAAATAGGGACAGCGAAAAAGTTCGCTGTGAGATCAAACAAGTTCGCTATGACAGCAAACTCGCATAAACTTTTACTAACGTTTGCTTCCACAGCTAACATGTTCGCTGCCACAGCAAACTTCTTAGCTGTGGTAGCTAATTTTCAGATATTTCACAGCAAACATTTGTTTACTGCTAGAGCTAATTTATTTTTTTCCGTGTATAATTACATGTGCTTTTGGACGATAGGGAGGTAAAGTGTACTTTTCTCTCCCCGTTATGACATCACGGGGATGTAAGGTGTACTTTTCTTTCTCCGTTATGATGTTACGGGGAGGTAAAGTGTACTTTTCTTTTTCTCTCTCTCTCTCTCTCTCGTCGGGCAAGAGATACTTTCCACCTTCTACACAGGTAAAAAATGATGTACTTTCCGTGTGTGTGTTTTAAAAAAAATATTTTTACAATTTTTGCAATTAAAAAACGAATAAGAAAAGATTACTTTGTGAATAGGTGGAGTTACAATCTTGTTTTTATTGACCAAAAGCCTCCATTTTTTAGAAATTGAGATTAAATATTACTTTAAAAATAATATATATTCTCTTAATTTTTTCTATCTAGAAACGAGTGAGGAAATAGTATTTTGTAAATAGGTAAAAGGAGTTTAAATATTTTTTATCCAATAATCTTTATTTTTTTAAGGTGCCCCGTGCAGAAATTTTGATCGGGGTCAGGCCGGGGTCAGATCGGGATAAACCGGGCATTCATTTTATTACTTTTTTAAATATAATAGGTTTTTCTTAATAAAATATGCGAGCCAATACGCCCTGCCAAAGTGATCCATACGTCCCGCAGGTGTTTGTTGAAAATTTTGTTATTTTTTATCAATACCGTAAGTATTAAACCAAAATTGTAAATTGTTCTTTCAGAACAAATGTTAAAAGCTCAAAACCTGATATACAAAAATTTTTTGCAAGTAATTTTGAAAAAGATATAACAAAAAATATAAAATTTACTTTCAAGCGTCAAAATCACTTTTCCTATCATATTTTTAACAATAATAAATGAATAACAATGAAAATTGGTACAAACTTACAGTATGCCAAGTACATTATTTTTATTAAAAACCGAAATTACTCTAATTTACCACTTTTGAATAAATTCAAGTGACCCATTACGCCCCGGTTTCCCCTATATCAAAATAATATGGTAAAAATTATTAATTTAATAATTTATTTTCTATTATTTACAATTAATATATTTTTTAAAATAATATTAAAAATTATTGTATTATTAATAATTCCTAATAATACTAAAAATAATTAATTAATAATAGGAATTTATGATTATATTACTATGATATACCTATCTGCTAATTAATAATTAATAATACATCAATTTAATGTTTGATGTATTGTTTTAAATTAATCTTTTGGCTGCGGGGGTGGTCGATATATCGACCAGACATCAGATCGGGGACTCTACCTGATATTCCAATAACTTTGTGTATAAATTTTGAATTTTATAACTGGTTATTTTGTACTGAAATTTTCCCGCAGCTAAAAGGTTAAAGGAGAATAAATTCTTAAGACATCCTTCAAGGCCAATTTTTGAGTTATTAATTGTTTATAATTTTTATTTTCAATCAAAGTTAACAAATTAACACAATTTTTTTAAAACATACGTTAAAACTACCATATTCAGCAGCATTTTAACTACACTTCGTCAGTTATTGGAACCAAAATTAAGTAGTTGGTTTTATGTAGTTAAAATGACTACTTCACGTAGTTGAGATAACTAATAGATGGTAGTAAATGACTCAACAATAATACTGTAGTAAAAACTACTGTTAAAAAAGTTAATTTTACTATTGTGCTAGCAAAAAAAACTTATTAGTTACAGAGAAAGAAAGAAATTTACTGTTTTCATGTAGTAAATTCAATTGTTGAAAATAGTTATCTTTACTATTTATGCAGTTGAAAAGATCATTTTTTCTACAGAGAAAAAACGTGAGTGGTAAAAACATCAGCCGGCTGAAGCTAGCAGTCGTACTCAGCACCTATCTTTAAGCGTCATCTAATAATATGTATCTTCATCAAGTTTAATAATACTTAATGATTAAAAAAACATCGAATATTGTTATTTAAGAATCAATAATCACTAAATAGCAAGTTTGGTAAGTTTTTAGTCATTAATTTCATTAATTAGTGGTTGACGCTTAAAGATAGGTGCTGAGTACGACTGCTAGCTTCAGCCGGCTAAAAACATCCACATATGTTCAGTTAAAAAAATGTAGTTAAAACTACCATATTCAGCAGCATTTTAACTAAACTTCCGTAGTTAGTGGAACTAAAATTAAATAGTTGGTTTTATGTAGTTTAAATTACTACTAAACGTTATGATTGTGAATAACTCTACAATAGTGCAATAGTTAAAAGTACTGTTAAAAATAGTGTTTTTTGGAATTTCTGTAAAAATAAATAAAAATCCATTTCTTGCTATTTGCAAATTTAATTAAAACTTACTGTTCCAAATAGTAAAAACAACCGCTAGAATTTGTTATTTTTATGTTTAATGTAGTTAAAAGTACCAATTCTTACTAGCTTTTGATAATTTATTGCTATGGTGGTGAGAAACATTTATTTTTATAACTACAAAAGTCATAAAAGTAAAAATTTTTGTTATTTTTACTATATGAAAATAGTAAGTTCAATTTTTTTATAACTAGTAAAAAATGGATAATTTTACTACAGAAATTCTGAAAATAACTATTTTCAACAATACTTTTAACTACTGCTCCATTGTTGAGTCACTTAAAATCATATACTGGCTATATTTCAACTAAGTCCTTGAGCTTCAAAAATTAGTTACTGCAATTAAACAGAGTAGTTACTACGACTGAATATAAGAAGAATGTCCTCAGGTATAATGCGAGTCATCGTAGCGTGCGAGCGTGGTTAGGTGGTTAGGTTATCGGTTTGCGAATGTTAGGGTCGTGCGTTCAATCTCCGGCGTTTGGGGGTTTTTCTCTCTTAGGTATATAAGAATTTAATATATAAATTATATATGAACAAAAATAGGTAAGAGAAAATATAAAAAAATGGAACTCAATAATAATAAAAAACAAATAAATAATTTCATTTTACTACTTTAAATAGTTAATTTAATTATTTTTTACAGTTGTTACAACTATAATTTGTTACGGGCGCCTATCGGAACTATAAAAATTTAGTTACTTCAACTAAATGAAGCAGTTGGTATGACTAACAACAAATAGTTAAGATAACTGTTTTAGTAGTTAAATTTACTGTAAAAGTGATATTTATTACTACATTTTACAGTTAGACTAACTATTCTGTCATAGTTCATTTTACTAAATAATATTACGGGCGTCTATAGGAACTACAGGAAATGGTAAAAATTTAGTCAAATTTACCATATTTTGTGAGTGTGTATAATCAGTTCAAATTAATTCAATATTATAACAGAAGATTAATAAACCATAATGTAATTTATTTCAATTGTTAAAAAAACATTAATTAACAAATAGTTAAAACATTAAGTCCTTACAAAATTTTTTTTTATATATTTTCTTTTCAATTTTAGTTTATTTGAAGAATATTTTTCCTTTATGATAAAAAAAATAACTTATTTAAATTGTTATACATAATATTAATCAACAAATAGTTAACTTAAGATCCTGTCCACCAAAAAATGAAATAATTATAAACAATTAGTTTTTTAATTTTTCAATGTGTAATTTTTTATTCTCTTTTCTCCGTGGACTTTTAACACTATCTAAAAAATTTTAAAAAAAATTTCTGGTGGAAAGGAACAAAAATTAACTATTTGTTAATTAATATTGTTTATAACAATTTAAATAAGTTATTTTTTAATCAAAAAGGACAAATATTCTTTAAATGGACATAAATTAAAAAAATGTGAAAAAAAAATTTTAGTGGATAGAAATCAGTGTTACATATTTGTTAATTAATATTGTTTATAACAATTTAAATAAGTTATTTTTTAACCAAAAAGGACAAATATTCTTTAAATGGACATAAATTAAAAAAATGTGAGAAAAAAAATTGATTAGAAAGAAATCAGTGTTAAATATTTGTTAATTAATATTGTTTATAACAATTTAAATAATTTAATTTTTAATCAAAAAGGACAAATATTCTTTAAATGATTTTAAATTAAAAAGAAAATGTAAAAAAATATTTTTTAGTGGAGAGAAATCAAAGTTAACTATTTGTTAATTAATATTGTTTATAACAATTGATATATATATTTCCTAGTGATTTATTAATTTTGTGGTGGTCATATTAAATTAATTTGAACTGATTATATAATATGCAGCAACAGAATAAGAAAATAAACGTTTCATTAAATAAAATATTTTCTCTCTATTTTCAATGGTGAAATAAATAAAAAATAATATTCAAAATTTTTTATTCGCAAAATACTATTTTCGCATTTCTTTCTCGATTAAAGGAGTGGTGAATATATTTTTTTTGTATTGTAATATTTAATCTCCATCTAAAATAATAAAGGTTTTTAGCCAATAAAAATAAGATTTAATCCACTCATTTTTATTATAATATCTTATCATAGTTTCTTTATTAAAAAACTTAACAATTAATCAAACAATTAATTAGATAAATTTCTTTGATTAGCCTTATGGAATTTGTTAATTTAATTTTTATACATTTTTCTGCAATCGCCCGTCTTGATACTGGAGCGATACAGACATATTTAATAATTGAGGAGTTTCATATGAGATTGAGGGGTCAACTCTCGGATTTTTTTCAAATTTCATTTTTCAATAGAGTTTGTTTGCCTATGTAATTATCCCAAATATTAATTAAAAATATTTAATATTTTGTTAGATATTTGCATAAACAAATTAATGCAATATTTTTTTTAAACTTGAATAACTTTTTTATTTTTGCTTATAGAAAAAAGATGTCTTAATGTTTTTTGTTTAGAATGAATCAAATTTTTTGAAAAAAAAATTAATTAAATAAAAATTAACTTTTTTAATAAATTTATTTAAAAAATAAATTTGTTTTTTAATATTTAAACCTGTTATCGGCCTTCAAACAAGCTGAAAAAAAAGATAAATATTGCTTACTATACCACAAAACAACATGCCAAATTTGGCGAACACGTTATTTTTTGTTTTTGAGAAAAAAATTTTCAAAAATTGAAGTGCAGGTAGCGAGCCGACTTAGCTGACGCGACAATCGGAAATTTTCGTCTCAGGAATCATTGTCGCGTTATAAACTTTTTTATTTTTGCTTATAGAAAAAAATTGTCTGAATGTTTTTTGTTTAGAATAAATCAAATTTTTTGAAAAAAAAATTAATTAAATAAAAATTAACTTTTTTAATAAATTTATTTAAAAAATAAATTTGTTTTTTAATATTTAAACCTGTTATCGGCCTTCAAACAAGCTGAAAAAAAGATAAATATTGCTTACTATACCACAAAACAACATGCCAAATTTGGCGAACACGTTATTTTTTGTTTTTGAGAAAAAAATTTTCAAAAATTGAAGTGCAGGTAGCGAGCCGACTTAGCTGACGCGACAATGACTCCTGAGACGAAAATTTCCCATTGTCGCGTCAGCTAAGTCGGCTCGCTACCTGCACTTCAAGTTTTGAAAATTTTTTTCTCAAAAACAAAAAATAACGTGTTCGCCAAATTTGGCATGTTATTTTGTAGTATAGTAAGCAATATTTATCTTTTTTTTCAGCTTGATTGAAGGCCGATAACAGGTTTAAATATTAAAAAACAAATTTATTTTTTAAATAAATTTATTAAAAAAGTTAATTTTTATTCAATTAATTTTTTTTCAAAAAATTTGATTCATTCTAAACAAAAAACATTCAGACAACTTTTTTCTATAAGCAAAAATAAAAAAGTTTATAACGCGACAATGATTCCTGAGACGAAAATTTCCGATTGTCGTGTCAGCTAAGTCGGCTCGCTACCTGCACTTCAATTTTTGAAAATTTTTTTCTCAAAAACAAAAAATAACGTGTTCGCCAAATTTGGCATGTTATTTTGTGGTATAGTAAGCAATATTTATCTTTTTTTTCAGCTTGATTGAAGGCCGATAACAGGTTTAAATATTAAAAAACAAATTTATTTTTTAAATAAATTTATTAAAAAAGTTAATTTTTATTTAATTAATTTTTTTTTCAAAAAATTTGATTCATTCTAAACAAAAAACATTCAGACAACTTTTTTCTATAAGCAAAAATAAAAAAGTTATTCAAGTTTAAAAAAAATATTGCATTAATTTGTTTATGCAAATATCTAACAAAATATTAAATATTTTTAATTAATATTTATGATAATTACATAGGCAAACAAACTCTATTGAAAAATGAAATTTGAAAAAAATCCGAGAGTTGACCCCTCAATCTCATATGAAACTCCTCAATTAATTAATTAGTTCGTC
Source organism: Leptopilina myrica (nomen nudum) (assembly GCA_032872475.1). Taxonomy (NCBI): domain Eukaryota; kingdom Metazoa; phylum Arthropoda; class Insecta; order Hymenoptera; family Figitidae; genus Leptopilina; species Leptopilina myrica (nomen nudum). Next base: position 40,189,362 of record CM065459.1, on the reverse strand, counting down.
CCCCATTTTTCCATAGCTTTAAATTTGTTTTTTAATTCACATTTAAATTGTTATTATATTTTAATTATAGTTTTTCGTGTTCTCCTGCTTCTCCATCTCCAGTTTTGCGTCCTTTTCTGGAGTTATTTTTGAATTTATTCGAGACAAAAGTAGAAAAGAATGAGTAAAGATTGAGGTAACCTACAATAGTATTATTTTTTTGTTAAATTTAATATTAAATAATTTTAAAAATTAATTGAAACCTTTAATTTTTCTATTTTTTGACAATTGTAATTATTATATATAATAAAACACATAGCACAATTCCAATTATCTTGAATACAATTTATGTGGAATTCCTTGAAAAATGTAATTATTTTTAATAAAAATTTTGTTAAAAATTTATCAAAAGTAATAAATTATTAAAACTTTTTTACAATTACTTTTATATTTAAATAATTCAATTTTTATACATTTTTCTGCAATCGCTTGTCTTGATACCAGAGCGATACAGACATATTTAATAATTAATTAATTAGTTCGTCCCCCATTTTTCCATAGCTTTAAATTTGTTTTTCAATTTACATTTAAATTGTTATTATATTTTAATTATAGTTTTTCGTGTTCTCCTGCTTCTCCATCTCCAGTTTTGCGTCCTTTTCTGGAGTTATTTTTGAATTTATTCGAGACAAAAGTAGAAAAGAATGAGTAAAGATTGAGGTAACCTACAATAGTATTATTTTTTTGTTAAATTTAATATTAAATAATTTTAAAAATTAATAGAAACCTTTAATTTTTCTATTTTTTGACAATTGTAATTATTATATATAATAAAACACATAGCACAATTCCAATTACCTTGAATACAATTTATGTGGAATTCCATGAAAAATGTAATTATTTTTAATAAAAATTTTGTTAAAAATTTATCAAAAGTAATAAATTATTAAAACTTTTTTACAATTACTTTTATATTTAAATAATTCGATGTTTGTACATTTTTCTGCAATCGCTTGTCTTGATACCAGAGCGATACAGACATATTTAATAATAAATAATTAGTTCGTCCCCCATTTTTCCATAGCTTTAAATTTGTTTTTTAATTAACATATAAATTGTTATTATATTTTAATTATAGTTTTTCGTGTTCTCCTGCTTCTCCATCTCCAGTTTTGCGTCCTTTTCTGGAGTTATTTTTGAATTTATTCGAGACAAAAGTAGAAAAGAATGAGTAAAGATTGAGGTAACCTACAATAGTATTATTTTTTTGTTAAATTTAATATTAAATAATTTTAAAAATTAATAGAAACCTTTAATTTTTCTATTTTTTGACAATTGTAATTATTATATATAATAAAACACATAGCACAATTCCAATTATCTTGAATACAATTTATGTGGAATTCCTTGAAAAATGTAATTATTTTTAATAAAAATTTTGTTAAAAATTTATCAAAAGTAATAAATTATTAAAACTTTTTTACAATTACTTTTATATTTAAATAATTCGATGTTTGTACATTTTTCTGCAATCGCTTGTCTTGATACCAGAGCGATACAGACATATTTAATAATTAATTAATTAGTTCGTCCCCCATTTTTCCATAGCTTTAAATTTGTTTTTTAATTCACATTTAAATTGTTATTATATTTTAATTATAGTTTTTCGTGTTCTCCTGCTTCTCCATCTCCAGTTTTGCGTCCTTTTCTGGAGTTATTTTTGAATTTATTCGAGACAAAAGTAGAAAAGAATGAGTAAAGATTGAGGTAACCTACAATAGTATTATTTTTTTGTTAAATTTAATATTAAATAATTTTAAAAATTAATAGAAACCTTTAATTTTTCTATCTTTTGACAATTGTAATTATTAAATATAATAAAACACATAGCACAATTCCAATTATCTTGAATACAATTTATGTGGAATTCCTTGAAAAATGTAATTATTTTTAATAAAAATTTTGTTAAAAATTTATCAAAAGTAATAAATTATTAAAACTTTTTTACAATTACTTTTATATTTAAATAATTCAATTTTTATACATTTTTCTGAAATCGCTTGTCTTGATACCAGAGCGATACAGACATATTTAATAATTAATTAATTAGTTCGTCCCCCATTTTTCCATAGCTTTAAATTTGTTTTTCAATTTACATTTAAATTGTTATTATGTTTTAATTATAGTTTTTCGTGTTCTCCTGCTTCTCCAGCTCCAGTTTTGCGTCCTTTTCTGGAGTTATTTTTGAATTTATTCGAGACAAAAGTAGAAAAGAATGAGTAAAGATTGAGGTAACCTACAATAGTATTATTTTTTTGTTAAATTAAATATTAAATAATTTTAAAAATTAATTGAAACCTTTAATTTTTCTATTTTTTGACAATTATAATTATTATAAATAATAAAACTCATATCACAATTCCAATTATCTTGAATACAATTTATGTGGAATTCCTTGAAAAATGTAATTATTTTTAATAAAAATTTTGTTAAAAATTTATCAAAAGTAATAAATTATTAAAACTTTTTTACAATTACTTTTATATTTAAATAATTCGATGTTTGTACATTTTTCTGCAATCGCTTGTCTTGATACCAGAGCGATACAGACATATTTAATAATTAATTAATTAGTTCGTCCCCCATTTTTCCATAGCTTTAAATTTGTTTTTCAATTTACATTTAAATTGTTATTATATTTTAATTATAGTTTTTCGTGTTCTCCTGCTTCTCCATCTCCAGTTTTGCGTCCTTTTCTGGAGTTATTTTTGAATTTATTCGAGACAAAAGTAGAAAAGAATGAGTAAAGATTGAGGTAACCTACAATAGTATTATTTTTTTGTTAAATTTAATATTAAATAATTTTAAAAGTTAATAGAAACCTTTAATTTTTCTATTTTTTGACAATTGTAATTATTATATATAATAAAACACATAGCACAATTCCAATTATCTTGAATACAATTTATGTGGAATTCCTTGAAAAATGTAATTATTTTTAATAAAAATTTTGTTAAAAATTTATCAAAAGTAATAAATTATTAAAACTTTTTTACAATTACTTTTATATTTAAATAATCGATGTTTATACATTTTTCTGCAATCGCTTGTCTTGATACCAGAGCGATACAGACATATTTAATAATTAATTAATTAGTTCGTCCCCCATTTTTCCATAGCTTTAAATTTGTTTTTTAATTCACATTTAAATTGTTATTATATTTTAATTATAGTTTCTCGTGTTCTCCTGCTTCTCCATCTCCAGTTTTGCGTCCTTTTCTGGAGTTATTTTTGAATTTATTCGAACAAAAGTAGAAAAGAATGAGTAAAGATTGAGGTAACCTACAATAGTATTATTTTTTTGTTAAATTTAATATTAAATAATTTTAAAAATTAATAGAAACCTTTAATTTTTCTATTTTTTGACAATTGTAATTATTATATATAATAAAACACATAGCACAATTCCAATTATCTTGAATACAATTTATGTGGAATTCCTTGAAAAATGTAATTATTTTTAATAAAAATTTTGTTAAAAATTTATCAAAAGTAATAAATTATTAAAACTTTTTTACAATTACTTTTATATTTAAATAATCGATGTTTATACATTTTTCTGCAATCGCTTGTCTTGATACCAGAGCGATACAGACATATTTAATAATTAATTAATTAGTTCGTCCCCCATTTTTCCATAGCTTTAAATTTGTTTTTTAATTCACATTTAAATTGTTATTATATTTTAATTATAGTTTTTCGTGTTCTCCTGCTTCTCCATCTCCAGTTTTGCGTCCTTTTCTGGAGTTATTTTTGAATTTATTCGAGACAAAAGTAGAAAAGAATGAGTAAAGATTGAGGTAACCTACAATAGTATTATTTTTTTGTTAAATTTAATATTAAATAATTTTAAAAATTAATAGAAACCTTTAATTTTTCTATTTTTTGACAATTGTAATTATTATATATAATAAAACACATAGCACAATTCCAATTATCTTGAATACAATTTATGTGGAATTCCTTGAAAAATGTAATTATTTTTAATAAAAATTTTGTTAAAAATTTATCAAAAGTAATAAATTATTAAAACTTTTTTACAATTACTTTTATATTTAAATAATTCGATGTTTATACATTTTTCTGCAATCGCTTGTCTTGATACCAGAGCGATACAGACATATTTAATAATTAATTAATTAGTTCGTCCCCCATTTTTCCATAGCTTTAAATTTGTTTTTTAATTCACATTTAAATTGTTATTATATTTTAATTATAGTTTTTCGTGTTCTCCTGCTTCTCCATCTCCAGTTTTGCGTCCTTTTCTGGAGTTATTTTTGAATTTATTCGAGACAAAAGTAGAAAAGAATGAGTAAAGATTGAGGTAACCTACAATAGTATTATTTTTTTGTTAAATTTAATATTAAATAATTTTAAAAATTAATAGAAACCTTTAATTTTTCTATTTTTTGACAATTGTAATTATTATATATAATAAAACACATAGCACAATTCCAATTATCTTGAATACAATTTATGTGGAATTCCTTGAAAAATGTAATTATTTTTAATAAAAATTTTGTTAAAAATTTATCAAAAGTAATAAATTATTAAAACTTTTTTACAATTACTTTTATATTTAAATAATTCGATGTTTATACATTTTTCTGCAATCGCTTGTCTTGATACCAGTGCGATACAGACATATTTAATAATTAATTAATTAGTTCGTCCCCTATTTTTCCATAGCTTTAAATTTGTTTTTTAATTCACATTTAAATTGTTATTATATTTTAATTATAGTTTTTCGTGTTCTCCTGCTTCTCCATCTCCAGTTTTGCGTCCTTTTCTGGAGTTATTTTTGAATTTATTCGAACAAAAGTAGAAAAGAATGAGTAAAGATTGAGGTAACCTACAATAGTATTATTTTTTTGTTAAATTTAATATTAAATAATTTTAAAAATTAATAGAAACCTTTAATTTTTCTATTTTTTGACAATTGTAATTATTATATATAATAAAACACATAGCACAATTCCAATTATCTTGAATACAATTTATGTGGAATTCCTTGAAAAATGTAATTATTTTTAATAAAAATTTTGTTAAAAATTTATCAAAAGTAATAAATTATTAAAACTTTTTTACAATTACTTTTATATTTAAATAATCGATGTTTATACATTTTTCTGCAATCGCTTGTCTTGATACCAGAGCGATACAGACATATTTAATAATTAATTAATTAGTTCGTCCCCCATTTTTCCATAGCTTTAAATTTGTTTTTTAATTCACATTTAAATTGTTATTATATTTTAATTATAGTTTTTCGTGTTCTCCTGCTTCTCCATCTCCAGTTTTGCGTCCTTTTCTGGAGTTATTTTTGAATTTATTCGAGACAAAAGTAGAAAAGAATGAGTAAAGATTGAGGTAACCTACAATAGTATTATTTTTTTGTTAAATTTAATATTAAATAATTTTAAAAATTAATAGAAACCTTTAATTTTTCTATTTTTTGACAATTGTAATTATTATATATAATAAAACACATAGCACAATTCCAATTATCTTGAATACAATTTATGTGGAATTCCTTGAAAAATGTAATTATTTTTAATAAAAATTTTGTTAAAAATTTATCAAAAGTAATAAATTATTAAAACTTTTTTACAATTACTTTTATATTTAAATAATCGATGTTTATACATTTTTCTGCAATCGCTTGTCTTGATACCAGAGCGATACAGACATATTTAATAATTAATTAATTAGTTCGTCCCCCATTTTTCCATAGCTTTAAATTTGTTTTTTAATTCACATTTAAATTGTTATTATATTTTAATTATAGTTTTTCGTGTTCTCCTGCTTCTCCATCTCCAGTTTTGCGTCCTTTTCTGGAGTTATTTTTGAATTTATTCGAGACAAAAGTAGAAAAGAATGAGTAAAGATTGAGGTAACCTACAATAGTATTATTTTTTTGTTAAATTTAATATTAAATAATTTTAAAAATTAATAGAAACCTTTAATTTTTCTATTTTTTGACAATTGTAATTATTATATATAATAAAACACATAGCACAATTCCAATTATCTTGAATACAATTTATGTGGAATTCCTTGAAAAATGTAATTATTTTTAATAAAAATTTTGTTAAAAATTTATCAAAAGTAATAAATTATTAAAACTTTTTTACAATTACTTTTATATTTAAATAATTCAATGTTTATACATTTGTCTGAAATCGCTTGTCTTGATACCAGAGCGATACAGACATATTTAATAATTAATTAATTAGTTCGTCCCCCATTTTTCCATAGCTTTAAATTTGTTTTTCAATTTACATTTAAATTGTTATTATGTTTTAATTATAGTTTTTCGTGTTCTCCTGCTTCTCCATCTCCAGTTTTGCGTCCTTTTCTGGAGTTATTTTTGAATTTATTCGAGACAAAAGTAGAAAAGAATGAGTAAAGATTGAGGTAACCTACAATAGTATTATTTTTTTGTTAAATTTAATATTAAATAATTTTAAAAATTAATTGAAACCTTTAATTTTTCTATTTTTTGACAATTATAATTATTATAAATAATAAAACTCATATCACAATTCCAATTATCTTGAATACAATTTATGTGGAATTCCTTGAAAAATGTAATTATTTTTAATAAAAAATTTGTTAAAAATTTATCAAAAGTAATAAATTATTAAAACTTTTTTACAATTACTTTTATATTTAAATAATTCGATGTTTGTACATTTTTCTGCAATCGCTTGTCTTGATACCAGAGCGATACAGACATATTTAATAATTAATTAATTAGTTCGTCCCCCATTTTTCCATAGCTTTAAATTTGTTTTTCAATTTACATTTAAATTGTTATTATGTTTTAATTATAGTTTTTCGTGTTCTCCTGCTTCTCCATCTCCAGTTTTGCGTCCTTTTCTGGAGTTATTTTTGAATGTATTCGAGACAAAAGTAGAAAAGAATGAGTAAAGATTGAGGTAACCTACAATAGTATTATTTTTTTGTTAAATTTAATATTAAATAATTTTAAAAATTAATTGAAACCTTTAATTTTTCTATTTTTTGACAATTATAATTATTATAAATAATAAAACTCATATCACAATTCCAATTATCTTGAATACAATTTATGTGGAATTCCTTGAAAAATGTAATTATTTTTAATAAAAATTTTGTTAAAAATTTATCAAAAGTAATAAATTATTAAAACTTTTTTACAATTACTTTTATATTTAAATAATTCGATGTTTATACATTTTTCTGCAATCGCTTGTCTTGATACCAGAGCGATACAGACATATTTAATAATTAATTAATTAGTTCGTCCCCCATTTTTCCATAGCTTTAAATTTGTTTTTCAATTTACATTTAAATTGTTATTATATTTTAATTATAGTTTTTCGTGTTCTCCTGCTTCTCCATCTCCAGTTTTGCGTCCTTTTCTGGAGTCATTTTTGAATTTATTCGAGACAAAAGTAGAAAAGAATGAGTAAAGATTGAGGTAACCTACAATAGTATTATTTTTTTGTTAAATTTAATATTAAATAATTTTAAAAATTAATTGAAACCTTTAATTTTTCTATTTTTTGACAATTGTAATTATTATATACAATAAAACACATATCACAATTCCAATTATCTTGAATACAATTTATGTGGAATTCCTTGAAAAATGTAATTATTTTTAATAAAAATTTTGTTAAAAATTTATCAAAAGTAATAAATTATTAAAACTTTTTTACAATTACTTTTATATTTAAATAATTCGATGTTTATACATTTTTCTGCAATCGCTTGTCTTGATACCAGAGCGATACAGACATATTTAATAATTAATTAATTAGTTCGTCCCCCATTTTTCCATAGCTTTAAATTTGTTTTTCAATTTACATTTAAATTGTTATTATGTTTTAATTATAGTTTTTCGTGTTCTCCTGCTTCTCCATCTCCAGTTTTGCGTCCTTTTCTGGAGTTATTTTTGAATGTATTCGAGACAAAAGTAGAAAAGAATGAGTAAAGATTGAGGTAACCTACAATAGTATTATTTTTTTGTTAAATTTAATATTAAATAATTTTAAAAATTAATTGAAACCTTTAATTTTTCTATTTTTTGACAATTATAATTATTATAAATAATAAAACTCATAATACAATTCCAATTATCTTGAATACAATTTATGTGGAATTCCTTGAAAAATGTAATTATTTTTAATAAAAATTTTGTTAAAAATTTATCAAAAGTAATAAATTATTAAAACTTTTTTACAATTACTTTTATATTTAAATAATTCGATGTTTATACATTTTTCTGCAATCGCTTGTCTTGATACCAGAGCGATACAGACATATTTAATAATTAATTAATTAGTTCGTCCCCCATTTTTCCATAGCTTTAAATTTGTTTTTCAATTTACATTTAAATTGTTATTATGTTTTAATTATAGTTTTTCGTGTTCTCCTGCTTCTCCATCTCCAGTTTTGCGTCCTTTTCTGGAGTTATTTTTGAATGTATTCGAGACAAAAGTAGAAAAGAATGAGTAAAGATTGAGGTAACCTACAATAGTATTATTTTTTTGTTAAATTTAATATTAAATAATTTTAAAAATTAATTGAAACCTTTAATTTTTCTATTTTTTGACAATTATAATTATTATAAATAATAAAACTCATATCACAATTCCAATTATCTTGAATACAATTTATGTGGAATTCCTTGAAAAATGTAATTATTTTTAATAAAAATTTTGTTAAAAATTTATCAAAAGTAATAAATTATTAAAACTTTTTTACAATTACTTTTATATTTAAATAATTCGATGTTTATACATTTTTCTGCAATCGCTTGTCTTGATACCAGAGCGATACAGACATATTTAATAATTAATTAATTAGTTCGTCCCCCATTTTTCCATAGCTTTAAATTTGTTTTTCAATTTACATTTAAATTGTTATTATGTTTTAATTATAGTTTTTCGTGTTCTCCTGCTTCTCCATCTCCAGTTTTGCGTCCTTTTCTGGAGTTATTTTTGAATGTATTCGAGACAAAAGTAGAAAAGAATGAGTAAAGATTGAGGTAACCTACAATAGTATTATTTTTTTGTTAAATTTAATATTAAATAATTTTAAAAATTAATACAAACCTTTAATTTTTCTATTTTTTGACAATTGTAATTATTATATATAATAAAACTCATATCACAATTCCAATTATCTTGAATGCAATTTATGTGGAATTCCTTGACAAATGTAATTATTTTTAATAAAAATTTTGTTAAAAATTTATCAAAAGTAATAAATTATTAAAACTTTTTTACAATTACTTTTATATTTAAATAATTCGATGTTTATACATTTTTCTGCAATCGCTTGTCTTGATACCAGAGCGATACAGACATATTTAATAATTAATTAATTAGTTCGTCCCCCATTTTTCCATAGCTTTAAATTTGTTTTTCAATTTACATTTAAATTGTTATTATGTTTTAATTATAGTTTTTCGTGTTCTCCTGCTTCTCCATCTCCAGTTTTGCGTCCTTTTCTGGAGTTATTTTTGAATGTATTCGAGACAAAAGTAGAAAAGAATGAGTAAAGATTGAGGTAACCTACAATAGTATTATTTTTTTGTTAAATTTAATATTAAATAATTTTAAAAATTAATTGAAACCTTTAATTTTTCTATTTTTTGACAATTATAATTATTATAAATAATAAAACTCATATCACAATTCCAATTATCTTGAATACAATTTATGTGGAATTCCTTGAAAAATGTAATTATTTTTAATAAAAATTTTGTTAAAAATTTATCAAAAGTAATAAATTATTAAAACTTTTTTACAATTACTTTTATATTTAAATAATTCGATGTTTATACATTTTTCTGCAATCGCTTGTCTTGATACCAGAGCGATACAGAAATATTTAATAATTAATTAATTAGTTCGTCCCCCATTTTTCCATAGCTTTAAATTTGTTTTTCAATTTACATTTAAATTGTTATTATATTTTAATTATAGTTTTTCGTGTTCTCCTGCTTCTCCATCTCCAGTTTTGCGTCCTTTTCTGGAGTTATTTTTGAATTTATTCGAGACAAAAGTAGAAAAGAATGAGTAAAGATTGAGGTAACCTACAATAGTATTATTTTTTTGTTAAATTTAATATTAAATAATTTTAAAAATTAATTGAAACCTTTAATTTTTCTATTTTTTGACAATTATAATTATTATAAATAATAAAACTCATATCACAATTCCAATTATCTTGAATACAATTTATGTGGAATTCCTTGAAAAATGTAATTATTTTTAATAAAAATTTTGTTAAAAATTTATCAAAAGTAATAAATTATTAAAACTTTTTTACAATTACTTTTATATTTAAATAATTCGATGTTTATACATTTTTCTGCAATCGCTTGTCTTGATACCAGAGCGATACAGACATATTTAATAATTAATTAATTAGTTCGTCCCCCATTTTTCCATAGCTTTAAATTTGTTTTTCAATTTACATTTAAATTGTTATTATATTTTAATTATAGTTTTTCGTGTTCTCCTGCTTCTCCATCTCCAGTTTTGCGTCCTTTTCTGGAGTTATTTTTGAATGTATTCGAGACAAAAGTAGAAAAGAATGAGTAAAGATTGAGGTAACCTACAATAGTATTATTTTTTTGTTAAATTTAATATTAAATAATTTTAAAAATTAATAGAAACCTTTAATTTTTCTATTTTTTGACAATTGTAATTATTATATATAATAAAACACATAGCACAATTCCAATTATCTTGAATACAATTTATGTGGAATTCCTTGAAAAATGTAATTATTTTTAATAAAAATTTTGTTAAAAATTTATCAAAAGTAATAAATTATTAAAACTTTTTTACAATTACTTTTATATTTAAATAATTCAATTTTTATACATTTTTCTGCAATCGCTTGTCTTGATACCAGAGCGATACAGACATATTTAATAATTAATTAATTAGTTCGTCCCCCATTTTTCCATAGCTTTAAATTTGTTTTTCAATTTACATTTAAATTGTTATTATGTTTTAATTATAGTTTTTCGTGTTCTCCTGCTTCTCCATCTCCAGTTTTGCGTCCTTTTCTGGAGTTATTTTTGAATGTATTCGAGACAAAAGTAGAAAAGAATGAGTAAAGATTGAGGTAACCTACAATAGTATTATTTTTTTGTTAAATTTAATATTAAATAATTTTAAAAATTAATAGAAACCTTTAATTTTTCTATTTTTTGACAATTGTAATTATTATATATAATAAAACACATAGCACAATTCCAATTATCTTGAATACAATTTATGTGGAATTCCTTGAAAAATGTAATTATTTTTAATAAAAATTTTGTTAAAAATTTATCAAAAGTAATAAATTATTAAAACTTTTTTACAATTACTTTTATATTTAAATAATTCGATTTTTATACATTTTTCTGCAATCGCTTGTCTTGATACCAGAGCGATACAGACATATTTAATAATTAATTAATTAGTTCGTCCCCCATTTTTCCATAGCTTTAAATTTGTTTTTCAATTTACATTTAAATTGTTATTATGTTTTAATTATAGTTTTTCGTGTTCTCCTGCTTCTCCATCTCCAGTTTTGCGTCCTTTTCTGGAGTTATTTTTGAATGTATTCGAGACAAAAGTAGAAAAGAATGAGTAAAGATTGAGGTAACCTACAATAGTATTATTTTTTTGTTAAATTTAATATTAAATAATTTTAAAAATTAATTGAAACCTTTAATTTTTCTATTTTTTGACAATTATAATTATTATAAATAATAAAACTCATATCACAATTCCAATTATCTTGAATACAATTTATGTGGAATTCCTTGAAAAATGTAATTATTTTTAATAAAAATTTTGTTAAAAATTTATCAAAAGTAATAAATTATTAAAACTTTTTTACAATTACTTTTATATTTAAATAATTCGATGTTTATACATTTTTCTGCAATCGCTTGTCTTGATACCAGAGCGATACAGACATATTTAATAATTAATTAATTAGTTCGTCCCCCATTTTTCCATAGCTTTAAATTTGTTTTTCAATTTACATTTAAATTGTTATTATATTTTAATTATAGTTTTTCGTGTTCTCCTGCTTCTCCATCTCCAGTTTTGCGTCCTTTTCTGGAGTTATTTTTGAATTTATTCGAGACAAAAGTAGAAAAGAATGAGTAAAGATTGAGGTAACCTACAATAGTATTATTTTTTGTTAAATTTAATATTAAATAATTTTAAAAATTAATTGAAACCTTTAATTTTTCTATTTTTTGACAATTATAATTATTATAAATAATAAAACTCATATCACAATTCCAATTATCTTGAATACAATTTATGTGGAATTCCTTGAAAAATGTAATTATTTTTAATAAAAATTTTGTTAAAAATTTATCAAAAGTAATAAATTATTAAAACTTTTTTACAATTACTTTTATATTTAAATAATTCGATGTTTATACATTTTTCTGCAATGGCTTGTCTTGATACCAGAGCGATACAGACATATTTAATAATTAATTAATTAGTTCGTCCCCCATTTTTCCATAGCTTTAAATTTGTTTTTCAATTTACATTTAAATTGTTATTATGTTTTAATTATAGTTTTTCGTGTTCTCCTGCTTCTCCATCTCCAGTTTTGCGTCCTTTTCTGGAGTTATTTTTGAATGTATTCGAGACAAAAGTAGAAAAGAATGAGTAAAGATTGAGGTAACCTACAATAGTATTATTTTTTTGTTAAATTTAATATTAAATAATTTTAAAAATTAATTGAAACCTTTAATTTTTCTATTTTTTGACAATTATAATTTTTATAAATAATAAAACTCATATCACAATTCCAATTATCTTGAATACAATTTATGTGGAATTCCTTGAAAAATGTAATTATTTTTAATAAAAATTTTGTTAAAAATTTATCAAAAGTAATAAATTATTAAAACTTTTTTACAATTACTTTTATATTTAAATAATTCGATGTTTATACATTTTTCTGCAATCGCTTGTCTTGATACCAGAGCGATACAGACATATTTAATAATTAATTAATTAGTTCGTCCCCCATTTTTCCATAGCTTTAAATTTGTTTTTCAATTTACATTTAAATTGTTATTATATTTTAATTATAGTTTTTCGTGTTCTCCTGCTTCTCCATCTCCAGTTTTGCGTCCTTTTCTGGAGTTATTTTTGAATGTATTCGAGACAAAAGTAGAAAAGAATGAGTAAAGATTGAGGTAACCTACAATAGTATTATTTTTTTGTTAAATTTAATATTAAATAATTTTAAAAATTAATTGAAACCTTTAATTTTTCTATTTTTTGACAATTATAATTTTTATAAATAATAAAACTCATATCACAATTCCAATTATCTTGAATACAATTTATGTGGAATTCCTTGAAAAATGTAATTATTTTTAATAAAAATTTTGTTAAAAATTTATCAAAAGTAATAAATTATTAAAACTTTTTTACAATTACTTTTATATTTAAATAATTCGATGTTTGTACATTTTTCTGCAATCGCTTGTCTTGATACCAGAGCGATACAGACATATTTAATAATTAATTAATTAGTTCGTCCCCCATTTTTCCATAGCTTTAAATTTGTTTTTCAATTTACATTTAAATTGTTATTATATTTTAATTATAGTTTTTCGTGTTCTCCTGCTTCTCCATCTCCAGTTTTGCGTCCTTTTCTGGAGTTATTTTTGAATGTATTCGAGACAAAAGTAGAAAAGAATGAGTAAAGATTGAGGTAACCTACAATAGTATTATTTTTTTGTTAAATTTAATATTAAATAATTTTAAAAATTAATAGAAACCTTTAATTTTTCTATTTTTTGACAATTGTAATTATTATATATAATAAAACACATATCACAATTCCAATTATCTTGAATACAATTTATGTGGAATTCCTTGAAAAATGTAATTATTTTTAATAAAAATTTTGTTAAAAATTTATCAAAAGTAATAAATTATTAAAACTTTTTTACAATTACTTTTATATTTAAATAATTCGATGTTTATACATTTTTCTGCAATCGCTTGTCTTGATACCAGAGCGATACAGACATATTTAATAATTAATTAATTAGTTCGTCCCCCATTTTTCCATAGCTTTAAATTTGTTTTTCAATTTACATTTAAATTGTTATTATGTTTTAATTATAGTTTTTCGTGTTCTCCTGCTTCTCCATCTCCAGTTTTGCGTCCTTTTCTGGAGTTATTTTTGAATGTATTCGAGACAAAAGTAGAAAAGAATGAGTAAAGATTGAGGTAACCTACAATAGTATTATTTTTTTGTTAAATTTAATATTAAATAATTTTAAAAATTAATAGAAACCTTTAATTTTTCTATTTTTTGACAATTGTAATTATTATATATAATAAAACACATATCACAATTCCAATTATCTTGAATACAATTTATGTGGAATTCCTTGAAAAATGTAATTATTTTTAATAAAAATTTTGTTAAAAATTTATCAAAAGTAATAAATTATTAAAACTTTTTTACAATTACTTTTATATTTAAATAATTCGATGTTTATACATTTTTCTGCAATCGCTTGTCTTGATACCAGAGCGATACAGACATATTTAATAATTAATTAATTAGTTCGTCCCCCATTTTTCCATAGCTTTAAATTTGTTTTTCAATTTACATTTAAATTGTTATTATGTTTTAATTATAGTTTTTCGTGTTCTCCTGCTTCTCCATCTCCAGTTTTGCGTCCTTTTCTGGAGTTATTTTTGAATGTATTCGAGACAAAAGTAGAAAAGAATGAGTAAAGATTGAGGTAACCTACAATAGTATTATTTTTTTGTTAAATTTAATATTAAATAATTTTAAAAATTAATTGAAACCTTTAATTTTTCTATTTTTTGACAATTATAATTATTATAAATAATAAAACTCATATCACAATTCCAATTATCTTGAATACAATTTATGTGGAATTCCTTGAAAAATGTAATTATTTTTAATAAAAATTTTGTTAAAAATTTATCAAAAGTAATAAATTATTAAAACTTTTTTACAATTACTTTTATATTTAAATAATTCAATTTTTATACATTTTTCTGCAATCGCTTGTCTTGATACCAGAGCGATACAGACATATTTAATAATTAATTAATTAGTTCGTCCCCCATTTTTCCATAGCTTTAAATTTGTTTTTTAATTCACATTTAAATTGTTATTATATTTTAATTATAGTTTTTCGTGTTCTCCTGCTTCTCCATCTCCAGTTTTGCGTCCTTTTCTGGAGTTATTTTTAAATTTATTCGAGACAAAAGTAGAAAAGAATGAGTGAAGATTGAGGTAACCTACAATAGTATTATTTTTTTGTTAAATTTAATATTAAATAATTTTAAAAATTAATTGAAACCTTTAATTTTTCTATTTTTTGACAATTATAATTATTATAAATAATAAAACTCATATCACAATTCTAATTATCTTGAATACAATTTATGTGGAATTCCTTGAAAAATGTAATTATTTTTAATAAAAATTTTGTTAAAAATTTATCAAAAGTAATAAATTATTAAAACTTTTTTACAATTACTTATATATTTAAATAATTCAATTTTTATACATTTTTCTGCAATCGCTTGTCTTGATACCAGAGCGATACAGACATATTTAATAATTAATTAATTAGTTCGTCCCCCATTTTTCCATAGCTTTAAATTTGTTTTTCAATTTACATTTAAATTGTTATTATGTTTTAATTATAGTTTTTCGTGTTCTCCTGCTTCTCCATCTCCAGCTTTGCGTCCTTTTCTGGAGTTATTTTTGAATGTATTCGAGACAAAAGTAGAAAAGAATGAGTAAAGATTGAGGTAACCTACAATAGTATTATTTTTTTGTTAAATTTAATATTAAATAATTTTAAAAAATAATAGAAACCTTTAATTTTTCTATTTTTTGACAATTATAATTATTATAAATAATAAAACTCATATCACAATTCCAATTATCTTGAATACAATTTATGTGGAATTTCTTGAAAAATGTAATTATTTTTAATAAAAATTTTGTTAAAAATTTATCAAAAGTAATAAATTATTAAAACTTTTTTACAATTACTTTTATATTTAAATAATTCAATTTTTATACATTTTTCTGCAATCGCTTGTCTTGATACCAGTGCGATACAGACATATTTAATAATTAATTAATTAGTTCGTCCCCTATTTTTCCATAGCTTTAAATTTGTTTTTTAATTCACATTTAAATTGTTATTATATTTTAATTATAGTTTTTCGTGTTCTCCTGCTTCTCCATCTCCAGTTTTGCGTCCTTTTCTGGAGTTATTTTTGAATTTATTCGAGACAAAAGTAGAAAAGAATGAGTAAAGATTGAGGTAACCTACAATAGTATTATTTTTTTGTTAAATTTAATATTAAATAATTTTAAAAATTAATTGAAACCTTTAATTTTTCTATTTTTTGACAATTATAATTATTATAAATAATAAAACTCATATCACAATTCCAATTATCTTGAATACAATTTATGTGGAATTCCTTGAAAAATGTAATTATTTTTAATAAAAATTTTGTTAAAAATTTATCAAAAGTAATAAATTATTAAAACTTTTTTACAATTACTTTTATATTTAAATAATTCGATGTTTGTACATTTTTCTGCAATCGCTTGTCTTGATACCAGAGCGATACAGACATATTTAATAATTAATTAATTAGTTCGTCCCCCATTTTTCCATAGCTTTAAATTTGTTTTTCAATTTACATTTAAATTGTTATTATGTTTTAATTATAGTTTTTCGTGTTCTCCTGCTTCTCCATCTCCAGTTTTGCGTCCTTTTCTGGAGTTATTTTTGAATGTATTCGAGACAAAAGTAGAAAAGAATGAGTAAAGATTGAGGTAACCTACAATAGTATTATTTTTTTGTTAAATTTAATATTAAATAATTTTAAAAATTAATAGAAACCTTTAATTTTTCTATTTTTTGACAATTGTAATTATTATATATAATAAAACACATATCACAATTCCAATTATCTTGAATACAATTTATGTGGAATTCCTTGAAAAATGTAATTATTTTTAATAAAAATTTTGTTAAAAATTTATCAAAAGTAATAAATTATTAAAACTTTTTTACAATTACTTTTATATTTAAATAATTCGATGTTTATACATTTTTCTGCAATCTTTTGTCTTGATACCAGAGCGATACAGACATATTTAATAATTAATTAATTAGTTCGTCCCCCATTTTTCCATAGCTTTAAATTTGTTTTTTAATTCACATTTAAATTGTTATTATATTTTAATTATAGTTTTTCGTGTTCTCCTGCTTCTCCATCTCCAGTTTTGCGTCCTTTTCTGGAGTTATTTTTGAATTTATTCGAGACAAAAGTAGAAAAGAATGAGTAAAGATTGAGGTAACCTACAATAGTATTATTTTTTTGTTAAATTTAATATTAAATAATTTTAAAAATTAATTGAAACCTTTAATTTTTCTATTTTTTGACAATTGTAATTATTATAAATAATAAAACACATAGCACAATTCCAATTATCTTGAATACAATTTATGTGGAATTCCTTGAAAAATGTAATTATTTTTAATAAAAATTTTGTTAAAAATTTATCAAAAGTAATAAATTATTAAAACTTTTTTACAATTACTTTTATATTTAAATAATTCGATGTTTATACATTTTTCTGCAATCGCTTGTCTTGATACCAGAGCGATACAGACATATTTAATAATTAATTAATTAGTTCGTCCCCCATTTTTCCATAGCTTTAAATTTGTTTTTCAATTTACATTTAAATTGTTATTATATTTTAATTATAGTTTTTCGTGTTCTCCTGCTTCTCCATCTCCAGTTTTGCGTCCTTTTCTGGAGTTATTTTTGAATGTATTCGAGACAAAAGTAGAAAAGAATGAGTAAAGATTGAGGTAACCTACAATAGTATTATTTTTTTGTTAAATTTAATATTAAATAATTTTAAAAATTAATAGAAACCTTTAATTTTTCTATTTTTTGACAATTGTAATTATTATATATAATAAAACACATATCACAATTCCAATTATCTTGAATACAATTTATGTGGAATTCCTTGAAAAATGTAATTATTTTTAATAAAAATTTTGTTAAAAATTTATCAAAAGTAATAAATTATTAAAACTTTTTTACAATTACTTTTATATTTAAATAATTCGATGTTTATACATTTTTCTGCAATCTTTTGTCTTGATACCAGAGCGATACAGACATATTTAATAATTAATTAATTAGTTCGTCCCCCATTTTTCCATAGCTTTAAATTTGTTTTTCAATTTACATTTAAATTGTTATTATGTTTTAATTATAGTTTTTCGTGTTCTCCTGCTTCTCCATCTCCAGTTTTGCGTCCTTTTCTGGAGTTATTTTTGAATGTATTCGAGACAAAAGTAGAAAAGAATGAGTAAAGATTGAGGTAACCTACAATAGTATTATTTTTTTGTTAAATTTAATATTAAATAATTTTAAAAATTAATAGAAACCTTTAATTTTTCTATTTTTTGACAATTGTAATTATTATATATAATAAAACACATATCACAATTCCAATTATCTTGAATACAATTTATGTGGAATTCCTTGAAAAATGTAATTATTTTTAATAAAAATTTTGTTAAAAATTTATCAAAAGTAATAAATTATTAAAACTTTTTTACAATTACTTTTATATTTAAATAATTCGATGTTTATACATTTTTCTGCAATCGCTTGTCTTGATACCAGAGCGATACAGACATATTTAATAATTAATTAATTAGTTCGTCCCCCATTTTTCCATAGCTTTAAATTTGTTTTTCAATTTACATTTAAATTGTTATTATGTTTTAATTATAGTTTTTCGTGTTCTCCTGCTTCTCCATCTCCAGTTTTGCGTCCTTTTCTGGAGTTATTTTTGAATGTATTCGAGACAAAAGTAGAAAAGAATGAGTAAAGATTGAGGTAACCTACAATAGTATTATTTTTTTGTTAAATTTAATATTAAATAATTTTAAAAATTAATTGAAACCTTTAATTTTTCTATTTTTTGACAATTATAATTATTATAAATAATAAAACTCATATCACAATTCCAATTATCTTGAATACAATTTATGTGGAATTCCTTGAAAAATGTAATTATTTTTAATAAAAATTTTGTTAAAAATTTATCAAAAGTAATAAATTATTAAAACTTTTTTACAATTACTTTTATATTTAAATAATTCAATTTTTATACATTTTTCTGCAATCGCTTGTCTTGATACCAGAGCGATACAGACATATTTAATAATTAATTAATTAGTTCGTCCCCCATTTTTCCATAGCTTTAAATTTGTTTTTTAATTCACATTTAAATTGTTATTATATTTTAATTATAGTTTTTCGTGTTCTCCTGCTTCTCCATCTCCAGTTTTGCGTCCTTTTCTGGAGTTATTTTTGAATTTATTCGAGACAAAAGTAGAAAAGAATGAGTAAAGATTGAGGTAACCTACAATAGTATTATTTTTTTGTTAAATTTAATATTAAATAATTTTAAAAATTAATAGAAACCTTTAATTTTTCTATTTTTTGACAATTGTAATTATTATATATAATAAAACACATATCACAATTCCAATTATCTTGAATACAATTTATGTGGAATTCCTTGAAAAATGTAATTATTTTTAATAAAAATTTTGTTAAAAATTTATCAAAAGTAATAAATTATTAAAACTTTTTTACAATTACTTTTATATTTAAATAATTCGATGTTTATACATTTTTCTGCAATCGCTTGTCTTGATACCAGAGCGATACAGACATATTTAATAATTAATTAATTAGTTCGTCCCCCATTTTTCCATAGCTTTAAATTTGTTTTTCAATTTACATTTAAATTGTTATTATGTTTTAATTATAGTTTTTCGTGTTCTCCTGCTTCTCCATCTCCAGTTTTGCGTCCTTTTCTGGAGTTATTTTTGAATGTATTCGAGACAAAAGTAGAAAAGAATGAGTAAAGATTGAGGTAACCTACAATAGTATTATTTTTTTGTTAAATTTAATATTAAATAATTTTAAAAATTAATAGAAACATTTAATTTTTCTATTTTTTGACAATTATAATTATTATAAATAATAAAACACATATCACAATTCCAATTATCTTGAATACAATTTATGTGGAATTCCTTGAAAAATGTAATTATTTTTAATAAAAATTTTGTTAAAAATTTATCAAAAGTAATAAATTATTAAAACTTTTTTACAATTACTTTTATATTTAAATAATTCAATTTTTATACATTTTTCTGCAATCGCTTGTCTTGATACCAGAGCGATACAGACATATTTAATAATTAATTAATTAGTTCGTCCCCCATTTTTCCATAGCTTTAAATTTGTTTTTTAATTCACATTTAAATTGTTATTATATTTTAATTATAGTTTTTCGTGTTCTCCTGCTTCTCCATCTCCAGTTTTGCGTCCTTTTCTGGAGTTATTTTTGAATTTATTCGAGACAAAAGTAGAAAAGAATGAGTAAAGATTGAGGTAACCTACAATAGTATTATTTTTTTGTTAAATTTAATATTAAATAATTTTAAAAATTAATTGAAACCTTTAATTTTTCTATTTTTTGACAATTATAATTATTATAAATAATAAAACTCATATCACAATTCCAATTATCTTGAATACAATTTATGTGGAATTCCTTGAAAAATGTAATTATTTTTAATAAAAATTTTGTTAAAAATTTATCAAAAGTAATAAATTATTAAAACTTTTTTACAATTACTTTTATATTTAAATAATTCGATGTTTATACATTTTTCTGCAATCGCTTGTCTTGATACCAGAGCGATACAGACATATTTAATAATTAATTAATTAGTTCGTCCCCCATTTTTCCATAGCTTTAAATTTGTTTTTCAATTTACATTTAAATTGTTATTATGTTTTAATTATAGTTTTTCGTGTTCTCCTGCTTCTCCATCTCCAGTTTTGCGTCCTTTTCTGGAGTTATTTTTGAATGTATTCGAGACAAAAGTAGAAAAGAATGAGTAAAGATTGAGGTAACCTACAATAGTATTATTTTTTTGTTAAATTTAATATTAAATAATTTTAAAAAATAATAGAAACCTTTAATTTTTCTATTTTTTGACAATTATAATTATTATAAATAATAAAACTCATATCACAATTCCAATTATCTTGAATACAATTTATGTGGAATTCCTTGAAAAATGTAATTATTTTTAATAAAAATTTTGTTAAAAATTTATCAAAAGTAATAAATTATTAAAACTTTTTTACAATTACTTTTATATTTAAATAATTCAATTGTTATACATTTTTCTGCAATCGCCCGTCTTGATACTGGAGCGATACAGACACATTTAATAATTAATTAATTAGTTCGTCCCCCATTTTTCCATAGCTTTAAATTTGTTTTTTAATTCACATTTAAATTGTTATTGTATTTTAATTATAGTTTTTCGTGTTCTCCTGCTTCTCCATCTCCAGTTTTGCGTCCTTTTCTGGAGTTATTTTTGAATTTATTCGAGACAAAAGTAGAAAAGAATGAGTAAAGATTGAGGTAACCTACAATAGTATTATTTTTTTGTTAAATTTAATATTAAATAATTTTAAAAATTAATAGAAACCTTTAATTTTTCTATTTTTTGACAATTATAATTATTATATAAATAATAAAACTCATATCACAATTCTAATTATCTTGAATACAATTTATGTGGAATTCCTTGAAAAATGTAATTATTTTTAATAAAAATTTTGTTAAAAATTTATCAAAAGTAATAAATTATTAAAACTTTTTTACAATTACTTTTATATTTAAATAATTCGATGTTTATACATTTTTCTGCAATCGCTTGTCTTGATACCAGAGCGATACAGACATATTTAATAATTAATTAATTAGTTCGTCCCCCATTTTTCCATAGCTTTAAATTTGTTTTTCAATTTACATTTAAATTGTTATTATGTTTTAATTATAGTTTTTCGTGTTCTCCTGCTTCTCCATCTCCAGTTTTGCGTCCTTTTCTGGAGTTATTTTTGAATTTATTCGAGACAAAAGTAGAAAAGAATGAGTAAAGATTGAGGTAACCTACAATAGTATTATTTTTTTGTTAAATTTAATATTAAATAATTTTAAAAATTAATTGAAACCTTTAATTTTTCTATTTTTTGACAATTATAATTATTATAAATAATAAAACTCATATCACAATTCCAATTATCTTGAATACAATTTATGTGGAATTCCTTGAAAAATGTAATTATTTTTAATAAAAATTTTGTTAAAAATTTATCAAAAGTAATAAATTATTAAAACTTTTTTACAATTACTTTTATATTTAAATAATTCGATGTTTATACATTTTTCTGCAATCGCTTGTCTTGATACCAGAGCGATACAGAAATATTTAATAATTAATTAATTAGTTCGTCCCCCATTTTTCCATAGCTTTAAATTTGTTTTTTAATTTACATTTAAATTGTTATTATATTTTAATTATAGTTTTTCGTGTTCTCCTGCTTCTCCATCTCCAGTTTTGCGTCCTTTTCTGGAGTCATTTTTGAATTTATTCGAGACAAAAGTAGAAAAGAATGAGTAAAGATTGAGGTAACCTACAATAGTATTATTTTTTTGTTAAATTTAATATTAAATAATTTTAAAAATTAATTGAAACCTTTAATTTTTCTATTTTTTGACAATTATAATTATTATAAATAATAAAACTCATATCACAATTCCAATTATCTTGAATACAATTTATGTGGAATTCCTTGAAAAATGTAATTATTTTTAATAAAAATTTTGTTAAAAATTTATCAAAAGTAATAAATTATTAAAACTTTTTTACAATTACTTTTATATTTAAATAATTCGATGTTTATACATTTTTCTGCAATCGCTTGTCTTGATACCAGAGCGATACAGACATATTTAATAATTAATTAATTAGTTCGTCCCCCATTTTTCCATAGCTTTAAATTTGTTTTTTAATTTACATTTAAATTGTTATTATATTTTAATTATAGTTTTTCGTGTTCTCCTGCTTCTCCATCTCCAGTTTTGCGTCCTTTTCTGGAGTCATTTTTGAATTTATTCGAGACAAAAGTAGAAAAGAATGAGTAAAGATTGAGGTAACCTACAATAGTATTATTTTTTTGTTAAATTTAATATTAAATAATTTTAAAAATTAATTGAAACCTTTAATTTTTCTATTTTTTGACAATTATAATTTTTATAAATAATAAAACTCATATCACAATTCCAATTATCTTGAATACAATTTATGTGGAATTCCTTGAAAAATGTAATTATTTTTAATAAAAATTTTGTTAAAAATTTATCAAAAGTAATAAATTATTAAAACTTTTTTACAATTACTTTTATATTTAAATAATTCGATGTTTATACATTTTTCTGCAATCGCTTGTCTTGATACCAGAGCGATACAGACATATTTAATAATTAATTAATTAGTTCGTCCCCCATTTTTCCATAGCTTTAAATTTGTTTTTCAATTTACATTTAAATTGTTATTATGTTTTAATTATAGTTTTTCGTGTTCTCCTGCTTCTCCATCTCCAGTTTTGCGTCCTTTTCTGGAGTTATTTTTGAATGTATTCGAGACAAAAGTAGAAAAGAATGAGTAAAGATTGAGGTAACCTACAATAGTATTATTTTTTTGTTAAATTTAATATTAAATAATTTTAAAAATTAATTGAAACCTTTAATTTTTCTATTTTTTGACAATTATAATTATTATAAATAATAAAACTCATATCACAATTCCAATTATCTTGAATACAATTTATGTGGAATTCCTTGAAAAATGTAATTATTTTTAATAAAAATTTTGTTAAAAATTTATCAAAAGTAATAAATTATTAAAACTTTTTTACAATTACTTTTATATTTAAATAATTCGATGTTTATACATTTTTCTGCAATCGCTTGTCTTGATACCAGAGCGATACAGACATATTTAATAATTAATTAATTAGTTCGTCCCCCATTTTTCCATAGCTTTAAATTTGTTTTTCAATTTACATTTAAATTGTTATTATGTTTTAATTATAGTTTTTCGTGTTCTCCTGCTTCTCCATCTCCAGTTTTGCGTCCTTTTCTGGAGTTATTTTTGAATGTATTCGAGACAAAAGTAGAAAAGAATGAGTAAAGATTGAGGTAACCTACAATAGTATTATTTTTTTGTTAAATTTAATATTAAATAATTTTAAAAATTAATTGAAACCTTTAATTTTTCTATTTTTTGACAATTATAATTATTATAAATAATAAAACTCATATCACAATTCCAATTATCTTGAATACAATTTATGTGGAATTCCTTGAAAAATGTAATTATTTTTAATAAAAATTTTGTTAAAAATTTATCAAAAGTAATAAATTATTAAAACTTTTTTACAATTACTTTTATATTTAAATAATTCGATGTTTATACATTTTTCTGCAATCGCTTGTCTTGATACCAGAGCGATACAGACATATTTAATAATTAATTAATTAGTTCGTCCCCCATTTTTCCATAGCTTTAAATTTGTTTTTCAATTTACATTTAAATTGTTATTATGTTTTAATTATAGTTTTTCGTGTTCTCCTGCTTCTCCATCTCCAGTTTTGCGTCCTTTTCTGGAGTTATTTTTGAATGTATTCGAGACAAAAGTAGAAAAGAATGAGTAAAGATTGAGGTAACCTACAATAGTATTATTTTTTTGTTAAATTTAATATTAAATAATTTTAAAAATTAATTGAAACCTTTAATTTTTCTATTTTTTGACAATTATAATTATTATAAATAATAAAACTCATATCACAATTCCAATTATCTTGAATACAATTTATGTGGAATTCCTTGAAAAATGTAATTATTTTTAATAAAAATTTTGTTAAAAATTTATCAAAAGTAATAAATTATTAAAACTTTTTTACAATTACTTTTATATTTAAATAATTCGATGTTTATACATTTTTCTGCAATCGCTTGTCTTGATACCAGAGCGATACAGACATATTTAATAATTAATTAATTAGTTCGTCCCCCATTTTTCCATAGCTTTAAATTTGTTTTTCAATTTACATTTAAATTGTTATTATGTTTTAATTATAGTTTTTCGTGTTCTCCTGCTTCTCCATCTCCAGTTTTGCGTCCTTTTCTGGAGTTATTTTTGAATTTGTTCGAGACAAAAGAAGAAAAAAATTAGCAAAGATTGAGGTAACCTACAATAGTATTATTTTTTTCTAAAATTTAATATTAAATAATTTTAAAAAATAATAGAAACCTTTAATTTTTCTTTTTTTTGACAATTATAATTATTATATATAATAAAACTCATAGCAAAATTCCAATTATCTTGAATACAATTTATGTGGAATTCCTTAAAAAATGTAATTATTTTTAATAAAAATTTTGTTAAAAATTTATCAAAAGTAATAAATTATTAAAACTTTTTTACAATTACTTTTATATTTAAATAATTCGATGTTTATACATTTTTCTGCAATCGCTTGTCTTGATACCAGAGCGATACAGACATATTTAATAATTAATTAATTAGTTCGTCCCCCATTTTTCCATAGCTTTAAATTTGTTTTTCAATTTACATTTAAATTGTTATTATATTTTAATTATAGTTTTTCGTGTTCTCCTGCTTCTCCATCTCCAGTTTTGCGTCCTTTTCTGGAGTTATTTTTGAATTTGTTCGAGACAAAAGAAGAAAAGAATTAGCAAAGATTGAGGTAACCTACAATAGTATTATTTTTTTCTTAAATTTAATATTAAATAATTTTAAAAATTTATTGAAACCTTTAATTTTTCTATTTTTTGACAATTATAATTATTATAAATAATAAAACTCATATCACAATTCCAATTATCTTGAATACAATTTATGTGGAATTCCTTGAAAAATGTAATTATTTTTAATAAAAATTTTGTTAAAAATTTATCAAAAGTAATAAATTATTAAAACTTTTTTACAATTACTTTTATATTTAAATAATTCGATGTTTATACATTTTTCTGCAATCGCTTGTCTTGATACCAGAGCGATACAGACATATTTAATAATTAATTAATTAGTTCGTCCCCCATTTTTCCATAGCTTTAAATTTGTTTTTCAATTTACATTTAAATTGTTATTATGTTTTAATTATAGTTTTTCGTGTTCTCCTGCTTCTCCATCTCCAGTTTTGCGTCCTTTTCTGGAGTTATTTTTGAATGTATTCGAGACAAAAGTAGAAAAGAATGAGTAAAGATTGAGGTAACCTACAATAGTATTATTTTTTTGTTAAATTTAATATTAAATAATTTTAAAAATTAATTGAAACCTTTAATTTTTCTATTTTTTGACAATTATAATTATTATAAATAATAAAACTCATATCACAATTCCAATTATCTTGAATACAATTTATGTGGAATTCCTTGAAAAATGTAATTATTTTTAATAAAAATTTTGTTAAAAATTTATCAAAAGTAATAAATTATTAAAACTTTTTTACAATTACTTTTATATTTAAATAATTCGATGTTTGTACATTTTTCTGCAATCGCTTGTCTTGATACCAGAGCGATACAGACATATTTAATAATTAATTAATTAGTTCGTCCCCCATTTTTCCATAGCTTTAAATTTGTTTTTCAATTTACATTTAAATTGTTATTATGTTTTAATTATAGTTTTTCGTGTTCTCCTGCTTCTCCATCTCCAGTTTTGCGTCCTTTTCTGGAGTTATTTTTGAATGTATTCGAGACAAAAGTAGAAAAGAATGAGTAAAGATTGAGGTAACCTACAATAGTATTATTTTTTTGTTAAATTTAATATTAAATAATTTTAAAAATTAATTGAAACCTTTAATTTTTCTATTTTTTGACAATTATAATTATTATAAATAATAAAACTCATATCACAATTCCAATTATCTTGAATACAATTTATGTGGAATTCCTTGAAAAATGTAATTATTTTTAATAAAAATTTTGTTAAAAATTTATCAAAAGTACTAAATTATTAAAACTTTTTTACAATTACTTTTATATTTAAATAATTCAATTTTTATACATTTTTCTGCAATCGCCCGTCTTGATACTGGAGCGATACAAACATATTTAATAATTAATTAATTAGTTCGTCCCCCATTTTTCCATAGCTTTAAATTTGTTTTTCAATTTACATTTAAATTGTTATTATATTTTAATTATAGTTTTTCGTGTTCTCCTGCTTCTCCATCTCCAGTTTTGCGTCCTTTTCTGGAGTTATTTTTGAATGTATTCGAGACAAAAGTAGAAAAGAATGAGTAAAGATTGAGGTAACCTACAATAGTATTATTTTTTTGTTAAATTTAATATTAAATAATTTTAAAAAATAATAGAAACCTTTAATTTTTCTATTTTTTGACAATTATAATTATTATATATAATAAAACTCATAGCAAAATTCCAATTATCTTGAATACAATTTATGTGGAATTCCTTGAAAAATGTAATTATTTTTAGTAAAAATTTTGTTAAACATTTATCAAAAGTAATAAATTATTAAAACTTTTTTACAATTACTTTTATATTTAAATAATTCGATGTTTGTACATTTTTCTGCAATCGCTTGTCTTGATACCAGAGCGATACAGACATATTTAATAATTAATTAATTAGTTCGTCCCCCATTTTTCCATAGCTTTAAATTTGTTTTTCAATTTACATTTAAATTGTTATTATATTTTAATTATAGTTTTTCGTGTTCTCCTGCTTCTCCATCTCCAGTTTTGCGTCCTTTTCTGGAGTTATTTTTGAATGTATTCGAGACAAAAGTAGAAAAGAATGAGTAAAGATTGAGGTAACCTACAATAGTATTATTTTTTTGTTAAATTGAATATTAAATAATTTTAAAAATTAATTGAAACCTTTAATTTTTCTATTTTTTGACAATTATAATTATTATAAATAATAAAACTCATATCACAATTCCAATTATCTTGAATACAATTTATGTGGAATTCCTTGAAAAATGTAATTATTTTTAGTAAAAATTTTGTTAAAAATTTATCAAAAGTAATAAATTATTAAAACTTTTTTACAATTACTTTTATATTTAAATAATTCGATGTTTGTACATTTTTCTGCAATCGCTTGTCTTGATACCAGAGCGATACAGACATATTTAATAATTAATTAATTAGTTCGTCCCCCATTTTTCCATAGCTTTAAATTTGTTTTTTAATTCACATTTAAATTGTTATTATATTTTAATTATAGTTTTTCGTGTTCTCCTGCTTCTCCATCTCCAGTTTTGCGTCCTTTTCTGGAGTTATTTTTGAATTTGTTCGAGACAAAAGAAGAAAAAAATTAGCAAAGATTGAGGTAACCTACAATAGTATTATTTTTTTCTAAAATTTAATATTAAATAATTTTAAAAATTATTTGAAACCTTTAATTTTTCTATTTTTTGACAATTATAATTATTATAAATAATAAAACTCATATCACAATTCCAATTATCTTGAATACAATTTATGTGGAATTCCTTGAAAAATGTAATTATTTTTAGTAAAAATTTTGTTAAAAATTTATCAAAAGTAATAAATTATTAAAACTTTTTTACAATTACTTTTATATTTAAATAATTCAATTTTTATACATTTTTCTGCAATCGCCCGTCTTGATACTGGAGCGATACAGACATATTTAATAATTAATTAATTAGTTCGTCCCCCATTTTTCCATAGCTTTAAATTTGTTTTTTAATTCACATTTAAATTGTTATTATATTTTAATTATAGTTTTTCGTGTTCTCCTGCTTCTCCATCTCCAGTTTTGCGTCCTTTTCTGGAGTTATTTTTGAATTTGTTCGAGACAAAAGAAGAAAAAAATTAGCAAAGATTGAGGTAACCTACAATAGTATTATTTTTTTCTAAAATTTAATATTAAATAATTTTAAAAAATAATAGAAACCTTTAATTTTTCTTTTTTTTGACAATTATAATTATTATATATAATAAAACTCATAGCAAAATTCCAATTATCTTGAATACAATTTATGTGGAATTCCTTGAAAAATGTAATTATTATTAGTAAAAATTTTGTTAAACATTTATCAAAAGTAATAAATTATTAAAACTTTTTTACAATTACTTTTATATTTAAATAATTCAATTTTTATACATTTTTCTGCAATCGCTTGTCTTGATACCAGAGCGATACAGACATATTTAATAATTAATTAATTAGTTCGTCCCCCATTTTTCCATAGCTTTAAATTTGTTTTTCAATTTACATTTAAATTGTTATTATGTTTTAATTATAGTTTTTCGTGTTCTCCTGCTTCTCCATCTCCAGTTTTGCGTCCTTTTCTGGAGTTATTTTTGAATGTATTCGAGACAAAAGTAGAAAAGAATGAGTAAAGATTGAGGTAACCTACAATAGTATTATTTTTTTGTTAAATTTAATATTAAATAATTTTAAAAATTAATTGAAACCTTTAATTTTTCTATTTTTTGACAATTATAATTTTTATAAATAATAAAACTCATAATACAATTCCAATTATCTTGAATACAATTTATGTGGAATTCCTTGAAAAATGTAATTATTTTTAATAAAAATTTTGTTAAAAATTTATCAAAAGTAATAAATTATTAAAACTTTTTTACAATTACTTTTATATTTAAATAATTCGATGTTTATACATTTTTCTGCAATCGCTTGTCTTGATACCAGAGCGATACAGACATATTTAATAATTAATTAATTAGTTCGTCCCCCATTTTTCCATAGCTTTAAATTTGTTTTTCAATTTACATTTAAATTGTTATTATATTTTATTTATAGTTTTTCGTGTTCTCCTGCTTCTCCATCTCCAGTTTTGCGTCCTTTTCTGGAGTTATTTTTGAATGTATTCGAGACAAAAGTAGAAAAGAATGAGTAAAGATTGAGGTAACCTACAATAGTATTATTTTTTTGTTAAATTTAATATTAAATAATTTTAAAAAATAATAGAAACTTTTAATTTTTCTATTTTTTGACAATTATAATTATTATATATAATAAAACTCATAGCAAAATTCCAATTATCTTGAATACAATTTATGTGGAATTCCTTGAAAAATGTAATTATTTTTAGTAAAAATTTTGTTAAAAATTTATCAAAAGTAATAAATTATTAAAACTTTTTTACAATTACTTTTATATTTAAATAATTCGATGTTTGTACATTTTTCTGCAATCGCTTGTCTTGATACCAGAGCGATACAGACATATTTAATAATTAATTAATTAGTTCGTCCCCCATTTTTCCATAGCTTTAAATTTGTTTTTCAATTTACATTTAAATTGTTATTATATTTTATTTATAGTTTTTCGTGTTCTCCTGCTTCTCCATCTCCAGTTTTGCGTCCTTTTCTGGAGTTATTTTTGAATGTATTCGAGACAAAAGTAGAAAAGAATGAGTAAAGATTGAGGTAACCTACAATAGTATTATTTTTTTGTTAAATTTAATATTAAATAATTTTAAAAAATAATAGAAACCTTTAATTTTTCTATTTTTTGACAATTATAATTATTATATATAATAAAACTCATAGCAAAATTCCAATTATCTTGAATACAATTTATGTGGAATTTCTTGAAAAATGTAATTATTTTTAATAAAAATTTTGTTAAAAATTTATCAAAAGTAATAAATTATTAAAACTTTTTTACAATTACTTTTATATTTAAATAATTCAATTTTTATACATTTTTCTGCAATCGCCCGTCTTGATACTGGAGCGATACAGACATATTTAATAATTAATTAATTAGTTCGTCCCCCATTTTTCCATAGCTTTAAATTTGTTTTTTAATTCACATTTAAATTGTTATTATATTTTAATTATAGTTTTTCGTGTTCTCCTGCTTCTCCATCTCCAGTTTTGCGTCCTTTTCTGGAGTTATTTTTGAATTTGTTCGAGACAAAAGAAGAAAAAAATTAGCAAAGATTGAGGTAACCTACAATAGTATTATTTTTTTCTTAAATTTAATATTAAATAATTTTAAAAATTATTTGAAACCTTTAATTTTTCTATTTTTTGACAATTATAATTATTATAAATAATAAAACTCATATCACAATTCCAATTATCTTGAATACAATTTATGTGGAATTCCTTGAAAAATGTAATTATTTTTAGTAAAAATTTTGTTAAAAATTTATCAAAAGTAATAAATTATTAAAACTTTTTTACAATTACTTTTATATTTAAATAATTCGATGTTTGTACATTTTTCTGCAATCGCTTGTCTTGATACCAGAGCGATACAGACATATTTAATAATTAATTAATTAGTTCGTCCCCCATTTTTCCATAGCTTTAAATTTGTTTTTCAATTTACATTTAAATTGTTATTATATTTTAATTATAGTTTTTCGTGTTCTCCTGCTTCTCCATCTCCAGTTTTGCGTCCTTTTCTGGAGTTATTTTTGAATGTATTCGAGACAAAAGTAGAAAAGAATGAGTAAAGATGGAGGTAACCTACAATAGTATTATTTTTTTGTTAAATTTAATATTAAATAATTTTAAAAAATAATAGAAACCTTTAATTTTTCTCTTTTTTGACAATTATAATTATTATATATAATAAAACTCATAGCAAAATTCCAATTATCTTAAATACAATTTATGTGGAATTCCTTGAAAAATGTAATTATTTTTAATTAAAATTTTGTTAAAAATTTATCAAAAGTAATAAATTATTAAAACTTTTTTACAATTACTTTTATATTTAAATAATTCAATTTTTATACATTTTTCAGCAATCGCCCGTCTTGATACTGGAGCGATACAGACATATTTAATAATTAATTAATTAGTTCGTCCCCCATTTTTCCATAGCTTTAAATTTGTTTTTCAATTTACATTTAAATTGTTATTTTTATTTTAATTATAGTTTTTCGTGTTCTCCTGCTTCTCCATTTCCAGTTTTGCGTCCTTTTCTGGAGTTTTTTTTGAATTTATTTGAGACAAAAGAAGAAAAGAATTAGCAAAGATTGAGGTAACCTACAATAGTATTATTTTTTTGTTAAATTTAATATTAAATAATTTTAAAAAATAATAGAAACCTTTAATTTTTCTATTTTTTGACAATTATAATTGTTATATATAATAAAACTCATATCACAATTCCAATTATCTTGAATACAATTTATGTGGAATTCCTTGAAAAATGTAATTATTTTTAGTAAAAATTTTGTTAAAAATTTATCAAAAGTAATAAATTATTAAAACTTTTTTACAATTACTTTTATATTAAAATAATTCGATGTTTGTACATTTTTCTGCAATCGCTTGTCTTGATACTAGAGCGATACAGACATATTTAATAATTAATTAATTAGTTCGTCCCCCATTTTTCCATAGCTTTAAATTTGTTTTTCAATTTACATTTAAATTGTTATTATATTTTAATTATAGTTTTTCGTGTTCTCCTGCTTCTCCATCTCCAGTTTTGCGTCCTTTTCTGGAGTTATTTTTGAATGTATTCGAGACAAAAGTAGAAAAGAATGAGTAAAGATTGAGGTAACCTACAATAGTATTATTTTTTTGTTAAATTTAATATTAAATAATTTTAAAAAATAATAGAAACCTTTAATTTTTCTATTTTTTGACAATTATAATTGTTATATATAATAAAACTCATATCACAATTCCAATTATCTTGAATACAATTTATGTGGAATTCCTTGAAAAATGTAATTATTTTTAGTAAAAATTTTGTTAAAAATTTATCGAAAGTAATAAATTATTAAAACTTTTTTACAATTACTTTTATATTTAAATAATTCGATGTTTGTACATTTTTCTGCAATCGCTTGTCTTGATACCAGAGCGATACAGACATATTTAATTATTAATTAATTAGTTCGTCCCCCATTTTTCCATAGCTTTAAATTTGTTTTTCAATTTACATTTAAATTGTTATTATATTTTAATTATAGTTTTTCGTGTTCTCCTGCTTCTCCATCTCCAGTTTTGTGTCCTTTTCTGGAGTTATTTTTGAATGTATTCGAGACAAAAGTAGAAAAGAATGAGTAAAGATTGAGGTAACCTACAATAGTATTATTTTTTTCTTAAATTTAATATTAAATAATTTTAAAAATTAATAGAAACCTTTAATTTTTCTATTTTTTGACAATTATAATTATTATATATAATAAAACTCATAGCACAATTCCAATTATCTTGAATACAATTTATGTGGAATTCCTTGAAAAATGTAATTATTTTTAGTAATAATTTATCAAAAGTATTATTTTATTAAACTTTTTTACAATTACTTTTATATTTAAAAAATTGAATTCGTGTACATTTTTCAACAATCAAAATTAAAAAAAAATTCAAACTTTAATGAAATATACAGTTTTAAGTCGATAATTTCCTACTGTTTCGGTACCGCGCCTGTACCGACGTCGATAAGACTTTACTGGCATACGCCGGACTTGATACCGGAGCGATACAGACATTATACTGGTGCTACACGAAGAAAAATGAATTGTTACATCTACTAACCGGATTGTCAATACAGAACTAGCAAATCTGATTTGTTGCTGCAACAATTCTTTCAGTTCTCTTAAAAAAATAATTGTTACTACAACAATTTAGAATTGTTAGCTTACAATTCGGAATTGTTGTGGTAACAATTATTTTTTTAAGAGAACAAAAAGTATTTTTTCATCGATATAGAAGTTATGCTGATATTTATATTATTTAATGACCAGGGAGGGGCGCATGATAATTTCCCAAATTTCAATTTCTTCATTTTTAAAACAACGAAATTCTTATCATCGAAACTTCATTTTGTATAATTTTCAGATTTTGTAATTTCATTCAACATCTTTTTTAATTTATCTAATTATTCTTTATTCTAATATTTAAATAATGGAATTGTTTTTTAATATAATTTTTAATATGTCGGAAAATTCTTTGACACAAATTTTTCTTTTTTATGACTATTTTTCATAATTATAAATTCCCCGAATTACCATTTGACTATTTGACGCATGTCACAGAAATTTCATTTGTCCAAGAATAACAATGAAATTTTAAAATATTTTTCTCATCTCTATTGTTACACGTGTAGAAATTTTGGTATGACATCGATCAGGCCCTGATAGTGGTAAATACGACCCTGATCTGGCCCTGATTTTGTTTTTTAAAATATTGGTTTCTAAAAGTATCAAATTATTTATGCATTTTAATAACAGAAAAATGTTTTCTTTTAAATATTAGTTTAAATATTTATTCCAACAAAAACCATATTTTGGTCTTTAATCTAATAATTTAAAATAAAATACAGTTAAGTTTTAAATAAGAATTTATTTAAGATACGATACATTACAGTACAGTTTTTAAAATAAATTTCAAGCCTATCAACACATAATACTATTTCAAAATATTTAAAAAATGTTTTTAGCAGTTTAGTCTCTGCGTTCATCTAAATGTCAAAAAATTCAATTTTTTTTGAGAAAAATCAAAATTTTTCAAAAAATACGGAGTGTATTAAAATTTCCCGGAATATATATCGAGATTTTAACCCAATGAATAATATTTTAGAAGATTTTACATAACCGTTTAGAATTTTAGTCTCTGCGTTTGTCTAAATGTCAAAAAATTAAATTTTTTTTGAGAAAAATCAAATTTTTTCAAAGAATACGGAGTGCATTAAAATTTCCAGGAATATATATCGAGATTTTACCCCAATGAATAATATTCTAGAAGATTTCAGCAACCCATTTCGGAGTTCACGCTCCACGTTTGTCTAAATCTCAAAAAATCGCTATTTTATCGGTTTTCCTAGCCTAAATTCTATAAAAATATATAAAATATTGAATTAACTTAACAGAATTCTTTCTTTTCTGATTCTTTATCCGACAAAAAAAGAATGAGCCAAATCGGTTAAGAATTACTCGAGTTATTCAATTTTATCGAAAAACAGCCGATATTTCGAGAATATATATTATATATATTATTATAAATTTGTAATTCATAACGACCAATAAATAAGATAATGTTTATTAATTTTTGTTTAATCCATTATAAATAAAATAAATAACAAAAAAAAAATTTAATTTTTACCATGCACTGAGAAAAAAGAGGGCACGTTGCAGCACATTTTCGATTAAAGTTACGCGACTCAGCCCTGAGTTCCGCTGCACACTTTTCTAGGGCGCGTAGCGCGCCCCAGACTTGAGGTTTTTTGAAAGAAGTGTGTAATACGCTCGTCTGGGGAGCGCTACGTGCCCCACAAGTGTTGTAGCAGAACTCAGGGTTGAGTCGCGCAACAATACTCGAAAATGTGTTGCAACGCGCCCTCTTTTTTCTCAGTGTGGCAGTATAGAAATGTTTAAGACGCGGTCGGGCCGACTTAGGCCAGAGTCTGTCCGACCAACTAAAATGAGGTTTTTTGCACTCTGGCTGCCGTAGTCGTTCCGATCATCGGGCCAGAGTCTGCCCGACCAACTAAAATGAGGTTTTTTACACTCTGACTGCCAAAGTCGGACCAACTGTGGGTTAAAACAATAACTTTGTTGGCCCGACTTTGGCTGCCGACCTGTTAGCAGCCATAGATGGGCCGACCCGGGCCCGCCCTTCCGACTCTGGCTGCCGACCAAAATTTGCACCTGAGCCTTTGAGTTTTACATACACTGTAAAAAATCCTAAGGATATTACACAGACTAGGGGAAAAGTGACGCTTTAAATAAGGTTATGTTGCCACATTAAATGCGGCACTTTTCCCCTTGTCTGTAAAATAGCCACATTTAATGTGGGTAATATTCTTAGGATTTTTTACAGTGTAGTTTTATAAATTATCGCATAAATTTCCATGAATTACTGCGGAAATTTCCATAATTTACCTCAAAAATTTCATTATATGACTGAAATCCAAAATTTTAATGGTAATTTTTGCTTTACATATTTTTATAAATTATCCCGAAAATTACAAAAAATTTTATAAATTATCGCAAAACTTTCCATAAATTGTTAAAATAAAAAATTTTAATTTTAATTTATGTGGAACTCATTTTTATGATTTATTGTGAAGATTTCTATAAATTACCGCAAAATTTTTATAGTTGTTTACAACAAATTTAATTCATTTTTCAATAATAATTCTGCGAGGAACCCTCTGGTTTCCTTAGTAAACATAAATTAAGAATTCAAACAGTATTCTTTTTATAAATGTTTTTTCCAGACAACAAACCTCAAAAACTATTTTTTTAATCTTTTACAATTTTTATATCTACACATTGATCTTAAAAAGTCAAAAAATGATGTATTTTTCGACAATCTTCTCCCGTAGAAAATATTATGTGGAAGAAATGTTAAATTTGAGAGATTTGTTGTCTAGTTTTGCAGATAAAGAATTAAATGGTTTTTGATATATATTAAAATTTTATTCATTTAGAAATTCTGACTAGAATTAGAGTTGGGTTTGGCCAGATCTTTCAGACTAGCATCGCTTGCCGCAGCCTGGAAGTGAAAAATAAAAAAATTTAAGTCATCTATCGAGATTTTAACCCAATGAATAATATTTTAGAAGATTTTACATAACCGTTTAGAATTTTAGTCTCTGCGTTTGTCTAAATGTCAAAAAATTAAATTTTTTTTGAGAAAAATCAAATTTTTTCAAAGAATACGGAGTGCATTAAAATTTCCAGGAATATATATCGAGATTTTACCCCAATGAATAATATTCTAGAAGATTTCAGCAACCCATTTCGGAGTTCACGCTCCACGTTTGTCTAAATCTCAAAAAATCGCTATTTTATCGGTTTTCCTAGCCTAAATTCTATAAAAATATATAAAATATTGAATTAACTTAACAGAATTCTTTCTTTTCTGATTCTTTATCCGACAAAAAAAGAATGAGCCAAATCGGTTAAGAATTACTCGAGTTATTCAATTTTATCGAAAAACAGCCGATATTTCGAGAATATATATTATATATATTATTATAAATTTGTAATTCATAACGACCAATAAATAAGATAATGTTTATTAATTTTTGTTTAATCCATTATAAATAAAATAAATAACAAAAAAAAAATTTAATTTTTACCATGCACTGAGAAAAAAGAGGGCACGTTGCAGCACATTTTCGATTAAAGTTACGCGACTCAGCCCTGAGTTCCGCTGCACACTTTTCTAGGGCGCGTAGCGCGCCCCAGACTTGAGGTTTTTTGAAAGAAGTGTGTAATACGCTCGTCTGGGGAGCGCTACGTGCCCCACAAGTGTTGTAGCAGAACTCAGGGTTGAGTCGCGCAACAATACTCGAAAATGTGTTGCAACGCGCCCTCTTTTTTCTCAGTGTGGCAGTATAGAAATGTTTAAGACGCGGTCGGGCCGACTTAGGCCAGAGTCTGTCCGACCAACTAAAATGAGGTTTTTTGCACTCTGGCTGCCGTAGTCGTTCCGATCATCGGGCCAGAGTCTGCCCGACCAACTAAAATGAGGTTTTTTACACTCTGACTGCCAAAGTCGGACCAACTGTGGGTTAAAACAATAACTTTGTTGGCCCGACTTTGGCTGCCGACCTGTTAGCAGCCATAGATGGGCCGACCCGGGCCCGCCCTTCCGACTCTGGCTGCCGACCAAAATTTGCACCTGAGCCTTTGAGTTTTACATACACTGTAAAAAATCCTAAGGATATTACACAGACTAGGGGAAAAGTGACGCTTTAAATAAGGTTATGTTGCCACATTAAATGCGGCACTTTTCCCCTTGTCTGTAAAATAGCCACATTTAATGTGGGTAATATTCTTAGGATTTTTTACAGTGTAGTTTTATAAATTATCGCATAAATTTCCATGAATTACTGCGGAAATTTCCATAATTTACCTCAAAAATTTCATTATATGACTGAAATCCAAAATTTTAATGGTAATTTTTGCTTTACATATTTTTATAAATTATCCCGAAAATTACAAAAAATTTTATAAATTATCGCAAAACTTTCCATAAATTGTTAAAATAAAAAATTTTAATTTTAATTTATGTGGAACTCATTTTTATGATTTATTGTGAAGATTTCTATAAATTACCGCAAAATTTTTATAGTTGTTTACAACAAATTTAATTCATTTTTCAATAATAATTCTGCGAGGAACCCTCTGGTTTCCTTAGTAAACATAAATTAAGAATTCAAACAGTATTCTTTTTATAAATGTTTTTTCCAGACAACAAACCTCAAAAACTATTTTTTTAATCTTTTACAATTTTTATATCTACACATTGATCTTAAAAAGTCAAAAAATGATGTATTTTTCGACAATCTTCTCCCGTAGAAAATATTATGTGGAAGAAATGTTAAATTTGAGAGATTTGTTGTCTAGTTTTGCAGATAAAGAATTAAATGGTTTTTGATATATATTAAAATTTTATTCATTTAGAAATTCTGACTAGAATTAGAGTTGGGTTTGGCCAGATCTTTCAGACTAGCATCGCTTGCCGCAGCCTGGAAGTGAAAAATAAAAAAATTTAAGTCATCTATCGAGATTTTAACCCAATGAATAATATTTTAGAAGATTTTACATAACCGTTTAGAATTTTAGTCTCTGCGTTTGTCTAAATGTCAAAAAATTAAATTTTTTTTGAGAAAAATCAAATTTTTTCAAAGAATACGGAGTGCATTAAAATTTCCAGGAATATATATCGAGATTTTACCCCAATGAATAATATTCTAGAAGATTTCAGCAACCCATTTCGGAGTTCACGCTCCACGTTTGTCTAAATCTCAAAAAATCGCTATTTTATCGGTTTTCCTAGCCTAAATTCTATAAAAATATATAAAATATTGAATTAACTTAACAGAATTCTTTCTTTTCTGATTCTTTATCCGACAAAAAAAGAATGAGCCAAATCGGTTAAGAATTACTCGAGTTATTCAATTTTATCGAAAAACAGCCGATATTTCGAGAATATATATTCGCAGTTTTTTGCTTTTACTTGGCGGCGATTTTCTACCGCGAATCTTGATTTATTTTTTTTTAACAAACTTTAAAATAAACCTACTATTAATTGAAAAACTATTAAAACCTATTATAAATAATAATAAGAATTAATTATTAATTAATTAGTAATAATTGATTAATTAATAATTTATTTATTTGTTAAAACATTACAAATAATAATTATTCTGTATTTATTCTTCTTGCATGTATTTAAAAAAAAATACCTTTTCAGTTTATTTAACTTTTTATACTAATTTAACAAACCTTTACAATATTAACATACATTGAACACAAAAACACTTAAAACTAAGACGGAAAAATATCGCACGCACTGAGAATTGAACCCTAGACCTTGAGGACGCAAGTCGAATACACTAACTTTATTTGTATTAACTAAATGGTTATTACACTTAACCAAAGAATTTTATTTTATATAACTAAAAAATTTGTTTATTTACAACAAATTTAATTCATTTTTCAATAATAATTCTGCGAGAAACCTCTTGGGTTTCTTTAGGAAACATAAATTAAGAATTCAAATGGTATTTTTTATAAAGGTTTTTTCTAGACAACAAACCTCAAAAACTATTTTTTGAATCTTTTACAATTTTTCATACTTACACATTGATCTTAAAAAGTCGAAAAATGATGTGTTTTTGGACAATCCTCTCCCGTAGAAAATATTATGTGGAAAAATTGTTAAATTTGAGAGATTTGTTGTCTAGTTTTTTCAGACAAAGAATTAAATGGATTTGATATATTAAAAATTTAGTCATTTAGAAATTCTTACTAGAATCAGAGCTGGCCCTCTCCAGATCTTTCAGACTAGCATCGCTGGTCGCAGCCTAGAACTTGCAAAATAAAAAATTTTAGTCATCTAGAAATTTTGATTAGAACTAGAGCTGGGTCTGGACAGACCTTCCAGACCAGCATCGCTCGCCGCAGCCTAGAAGGTGTAAAATAAAAAATTTTTGCTATATAAAAATTCTGACTAGAATCAGAGCTAGCTCTGGCTAGACAATCCAGAACAGACAAAATAGCTAAAGTCTCGTATGTAGCTAAGCAGCACCAGAACTGGGTCAAATCAGATCTTCCAGACTTGCGAGGCTAGACGCTTTCTAGTTTGCGCCAGACTTGACTCTAGACGTTCCAGAAGATTTTTCTACATGGGAATTTCTGAAATATGACATTTCTTAGATTAAAAAGTTATGTCTCATGAGAATTCGAGTAAATTCGTTTTATGTCACTTGATAATTCGAGTAAATGAACATTATAACAAATAAAATTTCGATAAATGAAATTTATATAACATAATATTTTGATAAATGAAATTTATATAGCATAATATTTCGAAAGTTTGAAAATTATGTGAAATGGCAATTCGGAGGATTAATAATGATGAAAAATAGTCATTTAGAAAAACAAAATTTGTGTTAAAGAATATTTCGACATATTAAAAATTTATTAAAAACAATTCGACTATTTCAATATTAGGATAAAGAATAATTCGATTAATTAAAAATTATGATGAGTAATAGTAAATTTACCGTTAATTACCTAACAAATTTCGATAAATTACCTCTAAAAATTCTATAAATTACTGACGTTAAATTTTTTAGTTCTCCCCCAGGTGCGAAAAGTTGGTCGGGCCATGGTCGCGCCGACCTAGTAAATAGTCCGACCTTGTCAGCCAAAGGTCGGCCGTCCAGTAGCTGAAATGGTCAGGCCGACTAGGGTTGCCAAAGGTTTACTAACCATGAGAAAGAAGGTCGGCTTCACTTTGACTTTAGAATCGTGATCAGCAACCCCGAAAACCTTTGAGTAAAATTTTTTAGGAAAATACATCCACTTTTAAAATTTTTCAAAATTTTTGGTGACCACATTGGATCAAAAATAAGGTATTTAGAAAATCTGACTTCATAATCGTGATTAGCGACCCCAAAAACCCCCGAGTAACAATTTCTGTGACTATATGTTAAGATGTTTCCTTGTTTTAGCCATGACGTGTATACACGTCATCCACAGTCAAGGGGTTAACACTAAACGCAATCTGACACATAAATACAAATTAAAATTTCTAACGCTCACAGGGATCGAACTCGCAACCTAACGCACCGAAGTCTAACACGCTAATTATTACGCTACGCATACATGAAAGCCTAAGAACAAAAATGATTTTATAAGCTGCAACTCAAACGAAAATAAATTTGTAATTCATAACGACCAATAAATAAGATAATGTTTATTAATTTTTGTTTAATCCATTATAAATAAAATAAATAACAAAAAAAAATTTAATTTTTACCATGCACTGAGAAAAAAGAGGGCACGTTGCAGCACATTTTCGATTAAAGTTACGCGACTCAGCCCTGAGTTCCGCTGCACACTTTTCTAGGGCGCGTAGCGCGCCCCAGACTTGAGGTTTTTTGAAAGAAGTGTGTAATACGCTCGTCTGGGGAGCGCTACGTGCCCCACAAGTGTTGTAGCAGAACTCAGGGTTGAGTCGCGCAACAATACTCGAAAATGTGTTGCAACGCGCCCTCTTTTTTCTCAGTGTGGCAGTATAGAAATGTTTAAGACGCGGTCGGGCCGACTTAGGCCAGAGTCTGTCCGACCAACTAAAATGAGGTTTTTTGCACTCTGGCTGCCGTAGTCGTTCCGATCATCGGGCCAGAGTCTGCCCGACCAACTAAAATGAGGTTTTTTACACTCTGACTGCCAAAGTCGGACCAACTGTGGGTTAAAACAATAACTTTGTTGGCCCGACTTTGGCTGCCGACCTGTTAGCAGCCATAGATGGGCCGACCCGGGCCCGCCCTTCCGACTCTGGCTGCCGACCAAAATTTGCACCTGAGCCTTTGAGTTTTACATACACTGTAAAAAATCCTAAGGATATTACACAGACTAGGGGAAAAGTGACGCTTTAAATAAGGTTATGTTGCCACATTAAATGCGGCACTTTTCCCCTTGTCTGTAAAATAGCCACATTTAATGTGGGTAATATTCTTAGGATTTTTTACAGTGTAGTTTTATAAATTATCGCATAAATTTCCATGAATTACTGCGGAAATTTCCATAATTTACCTCAAAAATTTCATTATATGACTGAAATCCAAAATTTTAATGGTAATTTTTGCTTTACATATTTTTATAAATTATCCCGAAAATTACAAAAAATTTTATAAATTATCGCAAAACTTTCCATAAATTGTTAAAATAAAAAATTTTAATTTTAATTTATGTGGAACTCATTTTTATGATTTATTGTGAAGATTTCTATAAATTACCGCAAAATTTTTATAGTTGTTTACAACAAATTTAATTCATTTTTCAATAATAATTCTGCGAGGAACCCTCTGGTTTCCTTAGTAAACATAAATTAAGAATTCAAACAGTATTCTTTTTATAAATGTTTTTTCCAGACAACAAACCTCAAAAACTATTTTTTTAATCTTTTACAATTTTTATATCTACACATTGATCTTAAAAAGTCAAAAAATGATGTATTTTTCGACAATCTTCTCCCGTAGAAAATATTATGTGGAAGAAATGTTAAATTTGAGAGATTTGTTGTCTAGTTTTGCAGATAAAGAATTAAATGGTTTTTGATATATATTAAAATTTTATTCATTTAGAAATTCTGACTAGAATTAGAGTTGGGTTTGGCCAGATCTTTCAGACTAGCATCGCTTGCCGCAGCCTGGAAGTGAAAAATAAAAAAATTTAAGTCATCTAGGAATTCTGACTAGAATGTAGAATCAGAGCTGGCTCTGGCTAGACAATCCAGAACAGACAAAGTAGCTACAGTCTGGCATGTAGCTAAGCAGTACCAGAACTGGGTGAAATCAGATCTTTCAGACGTGCGAGGCTAGACGCTTTCTAGTTTGCGCCAGACTTGACTCTAGACATTCCAGAAGATTTTTCTACACGGGTTGTAGATAAATTTTCTTTTACACGTTTTGACAGATTTTGATAAAATTTTGTAGATATGTTACGGTCATTAATATCTTAAATCAGACAGAAGGATTTTTAAAAATATTTAAAAAAAAAATTTTTAGCAATTTTTTTATTTAAACAAAATAAATTTTTGTATTTTTTAAATAACTTTTTTCTTTTTAAAAATTTTCATTAATTGTTATCAAAATTGTATTACTGGCATGATAATGAATCGATTCATGTATATAAAGTGTATATTTTATTAATTTTTATCAAATTAATCAATATTTTTATTTTTCACAAAAAAATTAAAATTTTTAGAAATTTTTAAAATTTTACTTTATAATAGAAGATTAAACAATTGGTATACTATAATTATATTGAGAAAGATAAATGTTTATGGAATTCACACCTTGTTGTAATATATAATACGAATCATTTAAATCTTTAATTTATTTCCAGATTTTTTACTCATCTTAAAGATGGCATTTATTTATTACAAGGGCTATAGATATAAAAAAGATACAAGGTGCACACTATCGAATATTTACAGGTTCATGTTAATGATTTTTATTACATTTCTATAATATCATTAAACTTTCAGACTCTGAAACGGTTTGTTGTATTAGGAGAAAGTGTGACAAAATGGGGTATCAATGTTTTTCCGTGATAGATATTTTTTATTAATTATAAAAATAGTACATACATTTCTTTTAAACTATTACAACTTTAAAATTTGAAATGAAAAATGTATATTTTTCGAAATTAAAGTGCTTGTAAAACTTTTTGGGCAATCGAATACCGGGTACAACGTCTTTTCTTTCAACTATTTAAAAACATTATCTTATGTATGTTTTTAAAAATTTCGGTCAGGAGAATCTCTGAATGAACCCAAATGAGCCGATAAGACCTCCTTAAGTCAAGCCTTGGCAATATATGAAAAATTCGTTTTTCTTCGTTTTTTCATCCCAAATAAGTTTTTTCAACTCAAATAGGAAATGATTCCATAGAATTGCAACTATAAATTATACGAATTTAGTTAGCGAAATTAACATTTGTAAGTTAACACTTAAATTGTGTATGGATTTAATTGAATTAACACAAAACAATTTTTAACGTAAAATGAGACACTTTCAAACAGGTATTATTGGTAATATGGTAATCCATTCTTAAAGCTTCCTTTATTATTCTTCTGGTTGTGATAAAAAGACTAGATAACCCAGAGCGTGCTTTGCTTTTATTAATAGGTTCATGAAGTTGTCATCTATGATCAGCATCGAAAATTGTTTTTTCTTATTTTTAATGAAAACATTTTAATTAATTTTACTTTTTTCATTCACTTAGGAACTAACAAACTATTAAGTAATAATACTTTTACCTTTAACTCTGGGTAAAATTAAGTGATTTTTTCAGTTTTGTACAAAAAATATTTTTCGATACTAAGCGTTGATGGCAACTTCGAGGACTTCTATTAATAATAACGGTGATTAAGCATATTTTTAATTGACTAGATCATATTCCGCTTGGTTAAATTTCATCAATTTCCATCTTGATTGACAATGTTGCGTCTGTCTGTCTGTTTTATATGCAAATTTCGGCCAGAATGTAACGGTCGCCTCTTTCAAAATGCAATTTTTTTTTATTCATCCAGAAGTCAACAAAAGTAGGGTAATGATAAGTTTTTTTACTCACATGTTTACATATGCTTGTTTTTCTACTTGACATTAAAACGATAATTTTTTGTCTTTCATTTCCAGGCAGATAAATAAGTTTTTTAACGTCTTTTTCACTTTATACTAATTAGCTCTACCTCGTACATTCCAAACTTCCAAATGGAAATCCTTAATTTCTGGTGGTGGGCATCTGTTTAGCATGACGACTAGAAATTTGTCCAAGTTCCTTTGTTGATGTTTACTTTAGTCGGTTTATTCGTTTAGTTCTATGTAAACAT
Organism: Leptopilina myrica (nomen nudum); assembly: GCA_032872475.1. NCBI lineage: Eukaryota > Metazoa > Arthropoda > Insecta > Hymenoptera > Figitidae > Leptopilina > Leptopilina myrica (nomen nudum). Next base: position 40,144,386 of record CM065459.1, on the reverse strand, counting down.
CCAATTTCAAGAAGATACCCCATTTTGCCCCATTCTCCTCTATTGAAGAGGTTACTTTTCATATTTCATATATGGTATGTAGAGTATTAAAAATACAGGCGCAAATCTTTATGAAAATCCATGCGGATCATTTTAAATCTCCATACAAAAATCAACTTGGAAAATATGGGTGAATACTTTCAGTCGGTGTATAATACCATCCGCAGATAACTCAAAGGTCATTTCGGTTCATTGTTTTAAAATTTATTTGGGTAAAAACATAATTTATTTAAATTAATTTTAAATTTTGACGATGCATCAGTAACATGGCGTATTATTATCTGTTTATTATTTGTTTTTTTATTATTTCTTATTATGTATTTTTAGTAGAGTGTAATAAATAGCAAAATGTTTTCTATTATTTAGATGTTGTTTTCGTACCAATAAGTACATATTTTGCAAAGGCACACTCCAAATTAACGGAAGAAAAAAGACAGTTAAAAATCATACCTGCAGGCCCAACACACATAATATAATAAATGAATCCGCAAAAAAGGAAATGAAAAAAAGTGCTTGAACTTAGAACTCAGTCTTAATGAAATTTACAAAAATGTTTGTCGAAAGTAAGAATATAATCTGTTGGTAAATAAGCTTACAAAAAGCTTACAACAAGTTTTTTTGAAATTTTTCTACTAACTTGCAGTCTAATTGAACTTAGTTAAAGATTTTTCTTAAAATAATATTAGAATAATCATTTGTTTAAATTATTTTATGTTTATTGTCTATCATACTTGTCTCTGAATTTTTCTTGTTGTATTGCAATTAAAAATATTAGCTGAATGTACACTTTTACAGTTTATTAAAATTTTTAATCTCTAATTTCTGTTTATATGATAAAAATGTAATATGAATTATAGGGTAGGTGCACCAGTGGTGAATTTTTTTCTACTGATTTTCTAGTTCAAAATTGACAAAAAAACATACTTTTTAAAAATCTTTATTGTAAGAAACGTGTTATACTTATTGCAAACATACTTTTTGGACATTGTTAAGAATTACATGAAGAAAAGTAAAAAAAATCAGAGTAGGGGAGACCGCGGCGTAATGGATCACTTTTCACTTTTTGTTGCTCTACTTCGTCATTCTTGCTTTTATAAAAATTTCATCATGTGGAAAACTTAGTCTAACATCTCAACTTTCAATTTAAAAAGTATGCACTAATATCACTTATACTTTTTTTTCTAGAACGTTGTTTTTGGAGAAATGAAAAGTGAGCAATTGTGCTTCTGGCCAGGGCGTATTGAATCAGCAAATTAAATTTTAATTTTTATCATAATATATTATTTAATATTGACATTTTTTGTTTTTATTGTACATTTATAACAAAGACTATTAAAAATGGAACATATTTAATTTAAACTTTAAACATTTTTATGCAATTTTCAAATTTTAAAAAGTTGTAGTCAAATGCAAAACCCATTTCCGTAAAAATTTATTTTCAACTTATTTTTTTATAAATGGTTATCATTGGTTATCATTTTATTAATATTTTAAATATGATAGATTTTTCTTAATAAAATATGCGAGTTAATACACCCCCGCCAAAGTGATCCATACGCCCCGCAGGTTTTGGTTGAAAATTTTGTTATTTTTTATTAATACCGTAAGTATTAAACGAAAATTGTCTATTGTTCTTTAAAAACATATGTTTAAAGCTCAAAACCTAATATACCAAAATTTTTTACAAGTAATTTTGAAACATATATAACAAAAAAACAAAGACTTGGAAAATTTACTTTCAAGCGTCAAAATCACTTTTTCTACGACACAGTTGGATCAACCGTTGGCACCAAAGTTGTGCCGTCTATGGATGCCAAAGTTGTGCCGATCGTGGGATCGAATGGTTGGGCATCCTTCGATAACCACGGTCGGCTTAACTTTGGTAAAGTAGTCTTGTCAATCAATGACAAATGTTGATAAAAAAAATTTTTATTGAAGGACCACAAGTCGACAATTATCATACATTGATCACACATACATTATATTAGTTATAAACATATTAAAATATTTAACTCTCGCGAGGATCGAACTCGTAACCTAACGCACTACAGCCATACACGCTATCACTATGCCATGCTTACATGTCTGAAGAAGGAGCGTGATAACTTTATAAACTATAACCATACCCAACTGTTGGCCCAACTGTGGCCGTTGGATGGCCAACCATTAAGAAAACGGTTTTTAATCTTTGGCGGCTAAAGTATACCCGACGGTTGGCCCGACTGTGGCTGACGGATGGACCGACCATCATAACATTGGTTTTACAACTTTGAAGGCCAATGAATTACCCGACCGTTGGCCCGACTTTGGCCCGATGTTCCAACTGTGGCGTCCGATCGAAATTCGTACCTGGGTTGGTACATACTTACAGTATGCCAAGTACATTATTTTGATCAAAAACCAAAATTACTTTGGTAATAATAATAATCCATTACGCTCCTGATCCATTACGCCCCGGTCTCTTCTACTATTATACGTTGCTATTAATGATAGAACGTCCAACGTCCTTTCGGCAGGACCAAAAAGACTCAGGTGAGTCTGTACAAAATCACTGAATAAAACTAACGTGGATTGACATAAACAAAAAGTAATATATATCGTTGAAAAAGTTAATGAAACAAGCTTTCAGCGCATGTAAATATCGAGCTTGTAAGTTGAAACTGAAGAGCAGGGTAGCTTAAATAAGTTGAATTTTCCAAAAATTCATATAATTTTTAGTCACAAAATGATGAAACACGGTTCTGTCGGCAGAACGCTTTTCGCTTTGTTTAAAAGTAAACCAAGCCTTGGCATGTAAATTTAAAACCTCGATTTTTACATTATTGGAAAGCTTGTTTCATTACTTTTCCAACGATATTTTTAGTTCTGTTTTTATCTACTTCCATATTAATTTTATAAAGCAAATTTGAAGAGAGTTTTTTTTTCAACTGGCCGCAATTTTGCTGAGTAACATTGAAAATGAAATTTTTTCAAATTAAAAAATTAGCTTAAATTTTTTAAACATTTCTGTAGAAAAAAAAGCTAGACCGGCAAAAATATATTAATTTTGTGGATTTCACATTAAATTTACGAAAATTTTTATTTTTACTTTTTAGAAACAGCAAGTTTGAGGGCTTTGAAAAATAGTTTAATATTATTATTATTTTAAAAAGTCAAATATATGGATTTTTTCGTCTTTTCGTGTACTTTAATCCTAAGGAGTTCCGGAAAAGAAAAATTGAATTCCCTTTTTTAAAAGTCTTATTTTCGGAACATCCTTTCGGCAGGACGGGCACTTGGACATTCAATCATTAAAAACAGAATTCAAATTTAAAGATTTGTAAATTTTTCTTGTTTTGAAATATTGATTTAAGAAGAGCGTCCCAGGAAGCCCTCCTACGATCCAATCGTAAATGTATGTAGATGGATGTATTTTGTTTTAAAAATAACAAACTGTTGTTTAAACAACTTCTTATGCACAATTGCACGCCATCATGATAGACGTCGAAGTTTAACTAGAATTTAACACTAGATTAATATATTTAAATTCTCTCTTTACAATTACTTTTTTTGAACGATCGATATGTGGATTCTTATAAATTGTCGTCAAATGTATTTAAAGTAAAGTAATTTTCTTGATTAACTTTAACAAATAAATTAAAAAACCAAACAGTAATCTGTTCGAAAAGGATTAGTTTAACCAATTAACTTTTCTTTATATCTAATATGTAACAATGTCCGAATATAATTTTTGCATGTATCATAATACTTTTTTTACAAATAAAAATTTAAAAATGATATTTTTTGTCAGTTAAGAAGCTATATTAGAAAACTTGCTCGATGCGTGGACAAAAGTATAATACCAGTTAGCTACACTGCAAAAAGGAGGTGTCTTCAGCCAAGATATTTTTGGTGTCTAAGACACCAAAAACGTCTTCACCCAAGACACCTCTTTTTGCAGTGTAGTAGTCAAAGCCTTTGGATCGTTCACTGTTTTACAGAAAGATATTTAGTTTTAATTATATACGTAAATATCTTGAAACTTTTTATTTTCTTGTGTAGATTAGTACTTAAAAGAATTTCATGCATCAATTAATCATGCCACTTTTAAAGATCTAGTCTTAATGTTTCAGTTAAAGAAGTTTTAATAAAAATGTTTACCTAGGCAAATCAAGAAATTACTAAGATTCTAGAAAATATCTGAATTTTTAAAAATATTTACAAGTAGTTGTTGTCGTTTTAGTTAAATTTAAAAATTTATTAAAGAAAAGAGTGTAGATAAATATTATTTTTTATTTGTTTTGTAATTAATTCAAAAAAGACATTGTCAGATTGAAGGACAATAGCGAAAGTGATAAATATTTCCAAAAGTTTATATGCAATCTGTAAATAGTGATGGGTTAAATTAACCATAATCACTGCCCTAGTACACCTACTCTATTTTACAATTGAATTGTGAATTTCGAAAAGGGCTCAACTCATATTTTTTTCAAATTTCATTTTTTTGTATTTTTTGCATTATTATATATTCATTGACGTTTTCTAAAAAGAAATATTTCATCTGTGGTACTTTTAACGGAGAAAAATGTATTAAACTGTGTTTTCCTTTGACTTTTAACCTAAGATTTTTTGTTTTCTAACCTATTGCTGAATTGTTTTTGAGCCGAAAAAAAGTTATTATATTTTGAAATTAATTTAAAAAAAATGGAATTGAATTGATTTTCGATAGTAAAATATTTAATTAATATATTTTTATGTTTAAAACGATTAAATTTTTTTCATAATTTTCGAAAAAGTCTCAACTCTGACAACTATAATATCAATTTTCTCCAACCAACTTTAATTTAAAACAATTATTTTATCATTTTCTCACTCAAAATAGCATCTAATTACTATGAAAAAAAGTAGACTCTTTTAATTAAAGTTTTTTATAATAAAACGTTTTTTGTCTCTAAAATTAAAAAAAAACCGAGTTGAGCCCTTTTCGAAATTCGCAATTCAATTATATAAAAATATACGTATATTTAATGTCAAAGTAATAAGAACAACACTGGTCGACAAAAAGTTAATTTTTCTCTGATTCAAAGATTGGACACTGATATTCTTATAGGATTTTCATCGCTGAACACAAATATGGCCTCCAAAAGTGCCCATCACGTCAAGATTTTGAGAAAAATGGACTCAAAGTCTAAAAAACCCTGTTTTTAGCCTTTTTCGATCACGTGTAGAGAATGATGCCGATGTGCTAAAAGTTTCTAATTTGGCTTAAATTAAAGCACGCGCTCTACTTGTACTCATAGAGCGGTACACTATGGCACTCTTACTTATTAATTTTATTTGTGCTATTTATTATTATTGATGGGCACTTTTGGAGGCCATATTCGTGTTCAGCGATGAAAATCCTATTACAATATCATTGTCTGATCTTTGAATCATTTTTCGTGTCGACCAGTGTAATTTATTACTATTAATTAATAATTGTATAAAACAAAAATAACTATTTTTCAAATTAATTTATATTTACTTAAAATTATTCAAAAGTACCGAAATCCAAATTTCTTTTATATATTTTAAGTCATGAAAATAGTTTAATACTTTGACATTCTACTTTACGTATTTTATTAAAAGTTTATTTTTTAAATAAAAATTTATAATTCTATTTAGTTAAACAGAAATTGGAATATAATTATTTTTCTATCAAGTAAATTTTAACTTCTTTAAGTTTTATGGAATGTTTATGCGTCTTACATTACAATATTAAACAACTTATTAGATTCAAAAATAATGGGAAGTGTGTAACATTGGAATGGAACAATATGAAACAAATGATGTTAAGGATAAGAAGAAAGAATGGATTTAGACAGCCGCGGGATTTAAAAGATTTGGAAAAAATGATTTAAAAAAATTAGTTAATAAGATGGTCGTAGAGTGTGTACAAGTTGAACAGGATTACGCACTGTTATTCTCAAGCACAACTTTGTTGGAGGCCCTAAATAGTCAAAAAGAACTATTTATGGATGGCACTTTTGACGTACTTTTTAATTAAACTGTTTATTTTGTTTATCGTCGGGTTAGTGCAATATCATACTTATTTGGCAAATAAAGCAAGAACATACTTATTCCGTGTAGAAAGTACGTAGAACATACGTATCCCGTGTAGAAATTGCCCTACTACGGCCGTATTAGGGATGAAACACACGGCCCGACCTGGGCCAGATAGGGGCGACACTTAAATGTGGATTTCCTGATCAGGGCCATATCGGGCCGTGTGTTTCATTCCCTAATAGGGAAGGACCGATCTGTCCCTGATCTGGGCCATAGCGAAATTTCTACACGGGATATAATGTAAAACATAAGAATTAGAAAATTAACCTTTTCTGCGTCCAATTTGTACTTTTATTTTAATGTCTTATAACTTATTACTTTTATTTGGTTTCATTGAAAATACCTTTTTCAACATTTTGTTTTACTAATATCAAAAGTATTTTTGATAAAAAAATATTATTCTTTTGATAATTTGAAATCTAAAAGAAAAAAAGTTAATTTTCCAATACATATGTTTTACATTATATTCTGAATAGGAATGTTTTTGCCTCTTTTCTGAATAAGTATGTTCTTGCTTTCTTTGCCGAATATGTATGATATTGCGATAACCCGATGATATTTACATTCGTGGTGATGTAAATTGGTGTATATACCACTTGTAGTATACACGGAAAAAATTAGTTGCTGAAATTTTCCTCGACTTTGTAGAAGACTTTCAGATATAGTCGAAAGTATTTAAATTTTTAAATTACTCTGTTTTAAAAATCATATTGAAAGATCGAAGAAAAAATGTACTACATTCGAAGAGAATTTAGAAAAAGGATTTTAAACTTTCAGTGATAGTCGAGGAAAATGAAAACACAGCCTGCGCGAACGATTCAGCGACAGTCGAGGAAAATGAAAACACAGCGAGCGCGAACGATTCAGCGATAGTCGATGAAAATGAAAACACAGCCAGCGTGAAAGATTCGGCGACAGTCGAGGAAAAAAGACGTGTCCGAATTTTCTTCTACAGTATTCTAAACTTTCAACGATAGTCGCGGAAAATGAAAAATTCTGCGGACCAGTAAAAAAAATTTTTTCAGTTCTTATTTATTTCATTCCTTTTATGCTTTATATTTAATTACAATCTTACATTTATACATAATCACGACATTCATCACATGTAATTTGACACTATTTAATCACTAATAACCTGCCTAAAACTAAATAGCTAACACCAATACACATATTATACTACACTTTAGTTGTTTCGCACGCTATATGAATCTACTTTTTCATCGTCCTTATATACTAAATGGAACCTTTCTTTACCGCTTGCGAGAAAAAGTGCAATATTTTGAAAATTAAAAATCTCGAATATTTCTCTTCAACATATTTTAAAATTTTAAAGAGAATTTCAGTACACGTTAAGGACTATTTTACAATTATTTTTAATTTTTTAGATGAATAGAAAAATGATAATATTTAATTAAAATAATAATTAAGGCAATAAAATTGTTTTCTGTTCATTATTATAAAAACTTATTTAACGATTAATAATTATATTTTATATATACATATAAAAAGATTTTAATCCTCCAATATATAATTCACAAACACTGTACACAAGAATTTGTAAATGAACGATGTTAAAATGACTGCAGATCGCGTTTATCGCCTGAGAGTATCCGCACCGTATTCCTCGACTCGTCGACAAAACTTTCTGTCAAAGTGTTACAATAATTCCACGACTTTTTTCCTCTACTAGGTTTATAAAAAGTCCTCGACTTTTTTTAGAGAATTTCTACTAAAATCATAGAGTATTTCTATAAGTTTATAAAGTATTTTTTCATATTCGAGAGTCTTCGAGTGGTAGCTGAAAACTTCAGCGACTAATTTTTTCCGTGTATACATTATTTTATTCCTTGGAGTATTTTCACACTCAATACACCACCATTCACCATAATTGTGATTACCATACAATTAATATTATTTCATAGGGCATAAAACCATGTTTGTTATAAAAATTTCCTTAAACGTGTTTAGAATATTTCATGTTTGACACATTATGTTCTAGAACATTTTTCGAACATAAATGTTTAAAAAACGTTTCAATTAAAACAGTTAATTGTTAGATATGAAATGTTATTCTAAAAGTTTAAAGGGCATGTGGGAGAAAAAATGGTTTCGTTATCGCGCTCTCATTTAAAAGGAAAAGAATATTTTGAATCGAAAATTTTTGGCTATTCGAGGAGCGCTCATCTCCGTTTTTACAATAATTTTAAGAGAAAATTAGTGTATTAACGATTGAAAGTTGAGAAGTTTGAGGTTGAGTCATTTTCGTAGTTCAAGATGTGGCCATTACCGAGAATTGACGCCACCCTCCTGACCACCGACACATAGATCTACTTTCCTGTGTGCTCGCCGCCATATTGACACCCACTTTCACCAAAAATGCAACTTTTGTAATTTCTTTTCAATATTTATTCCAAAAGTTACTTGAAAATTTCGAGAATATTCTTTATCAGCACAAATTCCTCTAATTATCCTAATAAATCAGAACGGGATATCTCTAACTACTTAGAAGTGAGACATAAGGCGGGAACATATTTTTTCGAGTAATATCTCCCTCATGGCCTTAAAGACTGTTTTTAGATCGTTCATGGTTTATGTCCACTGGGATATTGATATAGTATTAGTTGCAAACTTAAGCTTAACTCTAAATTATATATAAATATTTATTATATCTTACTTGAAGGTTTGTCTAAAGTTAGGGAATATCCTTCAACTATATATAATAGTAATGAGAATCATGAATAAGGTATTCAGAAAGATTTAATATACTTAAAAATATAAATATGTGACGCTCCACGAAAGAAGGGACCTATCCCCGAAATAACATTAGGCTCAGTTTTCATGCATTGTGTACGGAAAATTGAGCCTAATGTTCTTTCGGGGATAGGTCCCTTCTTTCGTGGAGCGTCACATATACATATACAGTTTTCAGTAAATTTTGGAAGACATCACTATTAAATTTTTTTTTAAATCTCGAAACAATTTAAAGTTTTTATATACGATATTTTTATCGTAAGAAAATTTTTATGATAAGGCAATTGTCTCTATTTGTGCACGTGTACCGATTTGTGCACTTTGCGCATATATGTGCAAATTTAAATAGAAATGAATTAAATATACTGTTGTAAGTACTTGCTTTTTATCTACAAACGTATTTTATTATTATAAAACGGTATTTCATGAAAAAAATGTTTTCATAATTCTATTTTGTATTTTGACATCTGCAAGCAATTAAGTCATTTTACAGGTTTACGTTTTAGAGTTTATCAGAGCAAAAAAAGTAAAGTCTTATAAATTAAAGTGAGTATTTATGAGGTTTTATATTAATTTACTTTTTTGAACAGCTAATGCATATAAAGACGAGTGTATCATAGTGTATTCATGAAAAATACTAATCAGTTCAAAAATTGGTATATTAACCTTTTTTCATAAAAACACAATAATTTACTATATTTTGTCAATAAAAATTTGATTTAAAGTCATATTTGCTTTAAAAATTAATATACCTTCTTGTCATAAGAAAAGATTTTTATAAAAAAACATAAAGCCAATTTTTTCACTTTTAAGTGCAGTGAAAATTAAAATAGTCCACAAATAGGGACATTTACCTTACAAGAATTTTTTTAATGCTTCAACTGAAAGAAAATCTATTGTATTAAAAGAATATATCAAAAAATGAATCTTTTGCTTTTTTGAACCACTTTACTCTCAGGGCGTTTAAAATGGTGTTTCCGCGCCCAATATTTTCGGGTAATCGAATGCATTCGGGTACTCGAAAGTTTCGAGTAACTCAAAATATTTGGGTAATCCGGAATTTTCGGATTTCCAAAAAATTCGGATACATGAAATTTTCAAGAATCTGAATGGATTCGGGTAGCTAAAAATACTGAGAACTCAGATGAATTTTAATACACGAATTTTTGATAAATTGGCAAATATTGGTAATTCTGTATTTTTTCGAATTTCTCATTACAAAATTAAGAACTTGAATATTTTCAAGGGTATGTCCAAGTTGTGAAATGTAAACAAACACAAAATATACATAAATGATACAAGTAAGATACGACAATTACGATAGCTCAAGTGCGGAAAGCCGACTGGCTCGACAGACGCTATGCTAAACTCAATTGAGTGGAACCGGAAATGGACTGACATCTATAGTAGTTTCAACGTATTAATTTAAACATTCATACATTACAATCCTCCGGGGTTAGTTTAAGTTACAACCTTTAATTATTTACACCGAAAACAGTTCGTTGTTTTCTAACTCTCGTAGAACGTCTAAGTTCCGGTTCCACAGATTTTTCTTCGACTTGCTCCACATACTCTTTTTCAACTCTTACATCGTTGACCGGGGTGTCGTTGATCACAATTTTTTCATTTTCTACGGAGCTTAACTCTATAGGTTTCACAATGACGTCTTCTACAAAATTTCTGTGAGAATCTAACATTTCTACATTACAAGGACTGTTGTTATTTTCGAAAGCTAAATGACAAGAGCGCAATTGGTCAACATGTCGTTTCCATTCTCTACCGACACAAGTGCGAACCAAGTATGAAACTGGACTCAATCTTTTTGCGACCTGTACTTTACACCATTTATTCTTTTCTTCCAAATAGTCTTTGGCCATAAGCACCTCCTGTTCATTAAATTCAATTTTTCTGTTTCCCCCGTAATAATTCTTTTGTTTCCCTTGTTCTTTAATTACCCTTTCCCTTATCTCGGTTTTTAATAGATCCCAATGCGTTCTTAATTTTCTTCACAACTGCAACTCTGCAGGAGAAACCCCTGTCGTGCAATGTGGTGATGAGCGGTAATGGAATAAAAACTTGACTAATGCGTCCTGTTTATCTTTTCCATTTTCGCTCATTAATAAGATAAATTTATCCTTGAACGTTTTCACTAGAACGACGACCCTATGGCCCCACATAACACACCCTTTCTCTATGTACAAATCGTTTCTTTTTCTTGAAAACGGAATTAGCGATTCCGGCACTTTGTTTGGTCTTTTTTTCAAATTGTCATATTTATCTGTTTCTTCACTGATTGATGCAGCTGAGAATAATTTAACATTTTCGGTCACGAAATTTAAATATGTGAAATCATCTTTACTGCCGCTTCCAAAATCAACCAACGATGGACCCATGTAACGAGATAAAAAATCCGCACTCTGATTATTTTTTCCCTTAAGAAATTTGATTTCGTAATCGTACCCTGACAGAAATACACCCCAACGCTGGACTCGACTCGCTGCCATGTGAGGTAATCCTTTTTTTCGAATATATATATTAAGGACTTGTGGTCTGTTTCGAGTATGAAATGTCTACCGTAGACAAATTGGTAAAATGATTTGACCTCTTCGACTACTTTAAAGCTTCTCTATCTAGCAGCGAGTAACCGGACTCCGCCTTAGTTAATGTTCGCGAAGCGAAAGCCACGGGCCTTTCAACATTTCCTTCCAACACATGAACTAATACTGCTCCCAAACCATAAGGGGACGCGTCAGTCGTGATTTTAACTGACAACCTTGTGTCATATGGCATTAAAACCTCACTTGAAATCAAACTTTTTTTTCCATTTTGGAAAGCTCTATCACTTTCGCGATCCCAATTCAATTTTTGATCTTTTTTTAGCAATTTATACAGCGGGTACATCATACTTACGTAATTTCTAATAAATTTCGAATAATAGTTCATCATTCCTATGAATGATTGCAATTCGGTTACATTAGTCGGTTCTTTAATTTTTAAAATTGCCTTTATCTTGTCCTGGTACGCGCTGATACCTTTTTTCTCAATTCGTAGCCCAAAAACTTTACATTATCCTTAGCAAATTCGCACTTATCTCGCCTCAATTTTAAACCCGAATCCCTGATACGACGCAACACTTCCTTTAATTTCGAATCGTGTTTCTCTCGAGTTGATCCCACCACAATAAAATCATCGAAAAAACCAACGGCCCCCTTAATTCCTGATAAAAGTTTTTCCATCTCTCTCTGAAAAAGCCCTGGCGCCAAAGAAATCCCGAAATTTGATCTGTTATATTCAAATAACCCTTTATGAGTGGTAATAGTGGTAAGTGGCCTCGATGACTCATCAAGTTCTACCTGCAAGTACGCAAAAGATAAGTCCAGTTTCGAAAACACTGTACCGTGACTAAGTGTCGCTAATAAGTCTTGAGTTCGCGGAATTGGATGTCTGTCTATCTTTAGACAAGGATTAACTGTTATTTTGTAATCTATACAAATTTGAACTTTCCCGTTACTTTTTAAAAAAGGGACGAAGGGTGTCGCCCAGTATGCATGTTCGACTAGTTTTAATACTTATAACCTTTGAAGTCTGACAAGTTCGTCTTCTAACCTCACTTTTAATGCATAAGGCACTGGTCTTGGTTTACAAAAAACTGGTTCTATATTATCCTTTCAATGTAATTTCAATTTAGATACATTATATTTCCCTAATTCATCTGAAAATATGTCTTCAAATTCCTTTAACAATAGTTCAATGTCGTCGATTTTTGCAATATCCAGTTTTTTGACATTTCCCAAACTATTTTTGAATTCCAAATTCAAGCTCGATATCCAGTCTCGGCCTATAATATGTAAGCTTTTCCCTGGCAAAACAAACAATTTTAATTTACGTTGCATTTTATTGCATTCAACCTTAACCTCGAAAAACCCATACGGAATTATGGGATCTCCCAAATAACTTCGAAATTCCTATCCGTTTTATTTAATGTTCCATTTTTGAACCTTGAATTTTTGAAATAATTTTCTGAAACTGCCGAAATTGGAGAACCCGTGTCTATTTCAAAATTAACAAAATTATCATTTAATTTTACTTCGAAAGGCTTAATGCAGTGTACTTTAACAATGTCCTCCAATTTAAATAATCTTTCGAAGTCGTCGACTAAACTTTCACTTTCTTTTAAAAAATTTTGTTTATTAAAATTTTGCTTCTTAAATTTTACATTGTTTGTTTTTTCTTGACTAGAATTAGAACCCTTAGTTTTACACATACCTGCTAGATGGCCTACCTTACCACAGCTGTTACATTTATACGATTTATACTTGCAGTTGGCCGGACTGTGATTATTTTTTCCGCAACGCACACATTGAAAAGTCTTGTCCGTTTGTTTTTCCGAAGATCCACTGCTGCCACTCCTAAAACGATTTTTATCCCTGATGACATTTACCGACGGCTGCTCTGCTTTTTGGTCGACTCGTTCATCCATGGTGTCCCCTTCGACGCAAGTTTAAACGCTGTTGACAATTCCACCGCCTTGACGAAATTAAGATCTTTTTCTCTTAATAATCGTTTTTGAAGCGACTCTGTTCTTAATCCACAAACAAACTGATCCCTCATTGCATCTTGTAAATTTGCACCAAAATTACAATACGTCGAAGCTTTCTTAATTTCTTCGACAAACGCTTTTACCTCTTTAGTCTCGCGTTGTACACACTGACGAAATTTGTAGCGCTCGAGAATTTCGTTCTGCGTCGGCTCCATGTGGTCCTTCATAATGGCTGCCAATTGGGTAAATGTTTTCGACGATGGAAAATCTGGCGCGCGCAAGTTCCTTAGAATAGCGTAACCTTCTCCTCCAAGCAATGTAAGGAAGAGTGATGCCTTTTTATTTTCTTGCATACTATTTGCAATGAAAAATTGTCCTAGTCTCTCGAACTATTATGTCCAATATTCTTTACGAGAGTACTCATTAATGGAACCAACAATCGACGCCATATTTCTTCGATCAGCCTCTATTCCTGCCCTTAATTCACAATTATGAGCTGCTTCTCTCAAATGAGATTCCCATTGCATCAAATCATCAGCACTCTTTTTCGAAGTCATTAACACTTCACTACAATACGATCTATAAATTCGTTTTTATCCTTGTCGCCAATGATATGTTTGTTTATTGATAATAATATACATAAATGATACAAGTAAGATACGACAATTACGATAGCTCAAGGGCTAAAAGCCGACTTACTCGACAGACGCTATACTAAACTCAATTGAGCGGAACCGGAAATTGACTGACATCTATAGTAGTTTCAACGTATTAATTTAAACATTCATACATTACAGGTTCCATTTATAAAATGGAATAAGATAATAAAAAATAGGGTATCCAAAAAATATTGTTATATATTTATATATATATATATATATATATATATTTGTTAATGTTAATAAAATATACTGTTCATATTTGCAATAGTATATAACAAAAAATAAATATTTAAAAAACATTAAAAACTTTTTTTCAAAAGCAGTATAGTATACCTAGTATACCTGAAAGTATGTGAAAATAAGTGAGTTTCAGTCTAAAACAAAATGTGTATTTCTGTATAGTGTTGTCAATGCATTCTTGGTACGGTCTGTGCGTGCGTGTGATATACTCAAACAGTTTATTTTTCGCGACGCGTCAAAAATGCTATTTTACAGGTCATTTTAATTACTTATTTTACTAATTACTTTTAATTGCTTATAGTGAAATTTGATTTCATTGGAAACTTTGACACACTAATTTATCATTTTTATAAAAAAAAGTGTTCCAACTCTCTAAATTTGAATCAGCGAAAATTCGATGATTACCAGCAAATAATCGCTATTTCAATCAGCCCAGAGTAAATTAATGCACAAAGTCACTTATTTTTATTATTTTAATCTTTCTTGCATAAAACTGTGAACAAGAATCTCTTTAAGAACAATAAGTTTTTGAATAAAATCAGACACAATCGCCAAAAACATCACAACGCTAACCTAACTTTTCTCATCTACAGAATGAAGTGGCAGATTGCGCATATTCTGACTCACTGCGTACGCGCAGACGCGATAAGCCACTGATGATTCAGTGAACGTCATTGACTTTTCAGTGAAAATTTAAGTTACTGAGACAATCAGTGAAATTTTTACATAAAAAATAAAAATAATTAGAAAATTATGGGTGGGTGTTGGTCATTGTTTTAACAATTTGGAATGTTTAATTTTTTTAAATTGATCACCGATGAATAAATTATAATTTAAAAAATTTAAATTGTTTTTTTACCCTACAGTTTTTTTTAATTTCGAATTAACTTAAAAAATAACAATAATTAGAAAATTATGGGTGGATGCTGGCCATTGTTTATAACAATTCAAAATATTTAATTTTTTAAAATTGATCATCGATGAATAAATTACAATTTTATAAATTTAAATTGTTTTCTTACCCTACAAATTTTTTTAATTCGAATTTACTTAAAAAATAACAATAATTAGAAAATTTTGGGTGGGTGCTGGTCATTGTTTACACCAATTTGGATTATTTAACAGTTAATTTTTTCTTGTTCTATTATTGTTGTAGTTTATTCGGGATACATCAATTTTGCTTCCAAGAGATCTAGAATTACTTAATTCAGGGAGGGGCAAAGTGAATTTTATTTATGAATTTTTAAAAGAATTTCAATGTTTAATTATATAGAGTTCAATTTATTGTCTTCAATTCTGGATAAAAAAAATTATAAATGTGGACGTTTTTTAGTCTCAACGTAGATATTGGAGAGAGCATGGTTTAAAAGATGTGGAGAGGGAAATTGTAAACTTTGCTGGTTGTTTGGCACTAGCACCCCCCGATAGATTTGACGAAAGAATTCAGATATTGGAGAAAAAAATAAATGATCACGATGACAATATCAATTTTGCAGAAATGATAGTTGCTAGATTTAATTTACTAAATTTTAAAATCACATACGCTAATTATTTAATTTTTATGCATAGTCATTTAAAAATATTAATATTTTTTTATTTAAATGTAATTTTCAAATTAGGAAGGCATCTATTCTCACTTTACCATATAGTTTTTCTAATTTTGCACTAAATTTGTCTGAATTTGACAAATCATCCTGATCACTCAATATTAAAATAGATTTTTTTGCTTATATTTGTAGGAAATACATTCAAGAATATTTACCTACAACTTTAAAGGTCAATTTAAAGTATTTTTCAAGTTTTTATTTTTAACAACTGCTATATAACCCTGATTGATAGAATTAGTTAATAGAAAACACCGTGACTAATTGTAATGAGCTTTAAAAAATTTATAATTTTTTATTTATAATCTAGAATGTGTCATGTGGGAGGAAAAGTGGTTTCGTGATCGCGCTCTCATTTAAAGAGAAGAGAATAATTTGAATCGAGATACTTTCGTGGTTCAAGTCGCGGCCACTACCGAGAATTGGTGCCATCTCCTACCGACACATAGATCTACTTGTTTTTGTGCTCACTGACATATTGACCTTAATCTCACATAGCAGAACTTCTCACTGTAAGGTTACCTGAGATGACATCTGTAGGGCTTGTAAGGTTACCAAGTAAGAGTGTGGTAAACACGATAATGTCTAAAAACTTCCGCCTTACTGTAAGCTTACACAGTAAAGTGACTGTAAGCTTACACGTAAAATTACTGTAAGCTTACAAGGTAAAGTCACTGTAAGCTTACATGTAAGGTCATGGTAAGGTTATACTGTAAGATTGTGGTAAGTTTATTATTAAGTTGGAAGGTTGTGGTAAGTTTACAAATTATGGAAAATATTAACAAAATAATTAATAATCTAATTAAAAAATAAATTTAAGAAAATTAAGTTTGTTGCTCTTCTAAACTTTGGAAACCTAACATGAAACAGAAAATTTTAAAATAAATTTTGGGGCACTAGGATTCGAACCCGGGATCGACGCGCATAAATCTAACACTCTAACTAACTGAGCTAAGTGGGGAACTGAGGAAGAGAAAATCAATTTTGCTTTTAAGGTGCACCAAGAAGAGAGCTAGCTTCTTAAAAGCAAAATTGTTTGGTTGAATCCTCAGTTCCCCACTTAGCTCAGTTAGTTATGCGCGTCGATTCTGGGTTCGAATCCTAGTGCCCCAAAATTTGTTTTCAAAATTTTCTGTTTCATGTTAGGTTTCCAAAGTTTAGAAGAGCAACAAACTTAATTTTTTTAAATTTATTTTTTAATTAGATTATTAATTATTTTGTTAATATTTTCCATAATTTGTAAACTTACCACAACCTTACAACTTAATAATAAACTTACTACAACCTTACAATATAACCATACCATGACCTTACATGTAAGCTTACAGTGACCTTACCATGTAAGCTTACAATAATTTTACGTGTAAGCTTACAGTCACTTTACTGTGTAAGCTTACAGTAAGGCGTAAGTTTTTAGACTTCATCGTGTTTACCACACTCTTACTTGGTAACCTTACAAGCCCTACAGATGTCGTCTCAGGTAACCTTACAGTGAGAAGTTGTCCTATGTGGAAACTTTCGCAAAAAATCCAACTTCTATAATTACGTTTTTCAATATTTATTTTAAAAATTACTTGTAAATTTTAAGAATATTTTTTATAAGCATAAAGGATAATAATTTCCGCAGCTGGTTTAAAAATTCTGTAGATTAAATCGAGCAAATAGCGATAATACAAAATTTATCTAGAGGATGAGACGACCTAATGTAATTAAATCATTTATGTTTGACCAATATTAATAATTCTTATTAAGGAAACAAATATTTTATTGGTCGTAATTAAAAAGTAAAAATTTTCTTAAATATACATAAATTTTTTTTGAATTTCCTATTCTTGATACATTTTTACCACCAAAAATATACATATAAAATGTATTCGTTTTTTTAGCTTTACTACAAAAGTTGATCGTAGATAAAGAAATTCGCATGTCACAATTAATTAAAGGATTGTTTGTCGGAAGTTTGATAAAGCCACGTGACAGAGAGAGAGACATGATTATATATTTGTCAAGAAGGGAATTAGACTTTGGAGGGTTAGTTATAAAATTATGGATACTTAAGAAATGGAAAGAATGGCACATACGAATCTTTCGATACTCAAAATTGCAATGCTTTAACTATTTATGTTCGAAAGATAATTAATTTTTAACTGTTTTAACAGTTTAACATTTAGTCTCAGTCTCCTCTACACTTTGTTTTATTTGAAATAATTTCTTTCTAGTGTAACCTAAATTATATTTTAGTATTTACTTAAATTAAATAATAAAATTTTAATTATTTTACATAAATTATAGACATTTGGAAATATTTCTACGAAACTGTTCCAAGGCCTAAATTGAATATTAGGAATTGATATTGCCTGACACATAATGAAATATAAAATTTGTAAGTTAAATTTTTTTATAAAACAATTAAAATGATATTTTTGTTGGTTTTACAATTTAAATATGAGGCATTCCATGTCAAGTGATTCAGGTGTCTTACAGTGTAATGCTTATTTCACTCAGAGAAAAAGTTTATTTCACTTAAGGGAGCGTTCAAAAATGATGTCACGCTTTTGGGGGGTAGAGGGGGGGGGGTTTCTCCTAAACGTGACACAATGTATTTTTCTCATGTGAAATTGCAAAAATTGCGTGACAGGGAGGAGGAGGGGTTCGAAAATCTCCAAAAATTGCGTGACACCATTTGTGAACAAATTTTTTCTGAGTGTTCGATAATTTTTTACTCTTAAACTATTAAACATAAAAATTTGACAAAGTACATTTTGGAAAGGTTTATTCGTGCTCTTTCGATTTAAAATAAGCATTAAAAAAAAATTTTGACCCAAAAAAACAAAAATTAAATTTTAATTTTTTAGAAAAAAGGTCCCATTTTTTTTAAACGAAAGCTGAGGGTAAATTAACATTTATTCTTCATTTTGAGTTTTTTGGGTCAAAAATTTTTTTTTAAAATGCTTATTTTCAATTGAAAGAGCATGAAAAAAACTTTTCAAAATGTACCTTGCCAAATTTTTATGTTTAATAGTTTAAGAGTAAAAAATTATCGAAATAAGCATTGTACTGAAAAACCCAAAAATTTAGCCCCCCCCTCGGAAAATATTGGACTAGGTAAAATAATATTTTCACGAAAAATTACTATCTATTAGAACTACATATTATATGTATAGTCGTGCTCAAGATATATTAAATTTAATACACCAATCTATTAATATTAATATTATACTTTGATATTAATCCTTAAAATATATATATATATATATATATTATATATATTAAAGGACAATACATCAAATTGTATTGTCGGTAAAATTTGTTCGTATTTTAATTTGTTTAACGGACTATAATTATATGATAAATTTTCTGAAGTTTTAAAAAATATTTTTGAAAGCACAATTATATCAAATTCTGTCCTACGTTAAACAATTATTTTTGTCAATGTATCAATAGATTTTGTGAATTTCTGCACCTATATAGCACCAAAAGTGTCTTGAAAATTAAAATTAACTTGAATGCAACCTTTGAAATCTTAAATTAAAAAGTTTATAAAACTTTAAGTAATTATTTAAATTGCTTTTTTTCACATGTTTGATGCAAGAGTTGACTGAACATGGAATCACTAAGGGAATTTAAAGAATTACTTAAAGTTTTATTAATTTCTCAACTAAAGATTTAAAAGGTTGCTATCCTGTTAATTTAAAGTTTTAGGGCACTTTTGATACTGTATGGTCAATGATAAAATAATGGGTTCATTAAACAGGTATAAATTAATAATACGTGATGTTTCTACCAGAAATAAAAGACCCCTACTAGATTTGAAAAAAATTTGTTATATTAAGTCGTTTTTCAAAAATTATGTTTTACTTTCATTTATTGATTGACTTCAACAGACTCGTGTCAAAATTTATGTCCTACTTTCAGTCTACTCTCTAAATATGAATTAGTAAAAATATTTTCTGATTTGAATTAGTGACTGACTTTTTACTTTTGAATTTGTAAATTTTACTAGAAAATTAATAGAAATTATTGTTTATTAGTAAAATTTTCTAATTCAAAAGCAAAAAGTTGCAATTGTGAAATTAGTCCAATTAAGTCCGTAATTATTCTAGTAAAATATAGTTATGGTCAGGTTTATGTCATACGAAATTATATTTTGTTTATAGTTTGAATTTATCTGAAATTAATGCAAATTTTTTTTAATATACAAACTGAATATTATACCAAAATCATTTTAGATTAATTCTTTAAATTAAATTGGATGTGGATTGTTTTAGACTGTATGTGGATTGTATATATGTATATATTTACTATATTTACAAATTCCATATTACTATAAAGGCTTCTTTTTGAACTGAGGTATTTTGATCGAATATTATTCGGATTTTCGCGGATTATTACCAGATACTTTGCATACAGATTTTGGATTGTTCCATACTTATTTCGAATTAAATCTTTCAAGTAGATCACTTTCGGATTATTGCTAATTGATTTCGTATTTTTTACATATTGATTTCGCACTATTTCGTATGTATTTTAGATGAATTTTTGACGGACATAATTACGGATTGTTGGGTAATAATTACGGACTAGTTTCATAGACATTTATGATTACTGCAGACTGAATTAGGATTCATAATTTCGCTCAGATTAATGTTAGATTAACGCGGATCATTTTCGGATTTTTTTTGTACAATTATCGGCCTAATCCACAATTATGTGTCCGAAATTAAATCCAGACTAGTCCAAAATTTTGGCCAGGGATATACGATGCATGTGTTCGTCTATTTCTGGATACGTATCATGCATATTTCGGATTGTTTCGTATTTATTTTAGAAAATTATTATTTTACCACACTAATTCCAAATTGAAGCGGACTAATGTCGTATGGAATTTTTCCGTGTACAATGTAAGGTATATTTGTCGCGTCGATTCATTTTCACTTAATTATTCTTTGGATATTTTTCTACAAAATAAGGCATATTAAAATAAAATTAACCTTCTGTAAGTCTCAAAAAGTAAAGCACACTATACTAATCGTCAGATTTTGGAAAAAACTAAAGTGTTATTTATTGAACTGAAATGAACTACTATAGCTCGTCTGCTAATTTCGGCGCGAAATTTTAAAGATGGACATGTTCTAAATTTGCGACGTTGCCACGATCGTTTTCCATGATTGAGGTTATGATTATACATTGAAAACTTTCGTGTGTGAAAATCGTGAGACTGTACGTGCGCAAAAGTTTTTTTAGAAACTCGCATTTAAAATCGTTTAATAAGTACAGTCGTCTGATATAAACTTTTGAGACTGACCAGTTACGCGACAATTACCTTAAAGACTACTAACTGATTTAGATCATGATATGTTGATACACTAAAACCACAATAAGAAATTTTAATATCAAATTAATTGTAACACTTTTCGATAATTTCGTCAGAATGTAGCTTTTTTATATATACCAAAATCCAATCTAAATAACATCCTCTTTTGCAGTGAGTTAAGAACATCATCATGTCGGACAATAACCATAGCAATGCAACAACGTTTTATGAAAATTTAAGAAAACGAAAAGATCATTATAAAACCATAGGCAATGGAATGGATATTTTAAAATTTGAAAGTTTTGACACAATTGATGTTTTATATATCAATGTGGCAATGCAGGTTTATATTATTTATTATATTAATTTTTTTATTTAATTAGATTTAAAAATTTACTAACTTAACTATTTTTATGTTAAAATTATGTCATTTAATAGTCTCTTAATTTGTCCCCTATTTCCCAAAAAGTCTCCCTTTCTTAATTTTGGGCCCTAAACAGTACTTTATTTTAATAATTTTCCTATTTTTTCTTTTATTTTTTAATGATGAATTCACACTCAATTTAGGAATGTGCCGTTAAAATTTTAAATTAAGTAGTTTTGTTTTTAAAGTTTCAAATATTCAAATTTATAATAGATGAAATTTTGTAATTACATTTATAATCAAGTTTGGTAAAGACAAGTTTTAATTATGTATAGAAAAATTATTTTTATAAATGTAATAATTAAAATTATGTAAATCTTTAGCGCGAAACTTTCCTAAATATTTCCATGAAATTTTTGCCTAATTATAATTAGGCGAAGATTTAATTGAAATATTATGTAAAGTTCCGCTCTAAAAAATTTATTTTATCAGGACATTAACATTTTTACACAATTTTCATTAAACTTTTCAGTTAAATATGCCGCTTTTATGTATTTAATTCATGTGTTTTTAAATTAAAAAAGAATCTTAGTTTAATAGTAAAACATGATTCTAAAGTTCTGAACGTTCATAAGAACGAAATTTATTTATTTCTTCTTGAATTAAAATTTTTGTTACAATAATTTTTAATTTTTGTCACTATAAAGAAAAAGTAATTATATAGTTTTACAAAATAAAAATAAAGTTTTTAATTTTTATTCCGAACAGTAATTTATAAAAATATTTCCAATAAAAGTGCTTCGTTCATTTGAACGTTCGAAACAAGTGCCTTAGTAGTACATTGCAACACCAGAGTGTACCCGTGTAGAAATTTCCCTACTACGGCCGTATTAGGGATGAATAAGGAAGGCCCGATCTGTCCCTGATCTGGGCCATAGCGAAATTTCTACACGGGTAATTGCGATATCTATCGGGGATATTCCTGTGATATTTAGAAAATGTCAAAATGCCCGCTTTTTTAATATCACCCACATTTTTGCGATTTTGAAGGGTTTTCTAAATATATTAACATTCCTGTTATGATTTTCCCTCTTTCTTTTTAAATTTTACAAATTCCGCTGACATCTTGCGATTTATATTAATTTCTATGAGCGTCTTAGCTTGTATGAATCCATTTGTCACACAGTGCACTGAGAAAAGTGGACATTAAAAATCTAAATATACTAGATATTAAGAAAAGATGGTATTTCATAACATCTATGTTATGATTTAATATCTCAAATGTTAACAGGTAAAATCTACAAATTTTAGGTTATATTTGAACATGTGTTTTCCAATATCTGTAGATATTGAATTTAAACATCAAAAATGGTAATGTATTTGACTGTCACAAATAGTGAGCGTTAATATCTACATATTAAAGCTACATATCCATTTTTCTCAGTGTGGCACTGCTGCTGCGCTCAATTGGAGTACAGATAATGAACTTTTCCAGTTTAAATTTTGTGTTTTTCTTCTCGCAGTGTATGTCCATAAACTCGTATAGTTTAGTATTCTCAGCGAGAGTTATTACGTAATAATCTCACGCAGCAGTTTTATTTTTTCTTTTCACTCAGTCTATGTATTAGACATAATTTTTTCAGGTGAGACGCTAATCCACTGTGCCATTCCTCTCTGCTAGGTATCCTATACTTTTTACCAAAAATTGATAATTGTAAGTTTCTATTTCTGACCATCATTACAAAGTTTTTCAAAATTAAAGTGCAAGAGTTCTAGATTCATGAAAGTACTAATGGAGGCCTTAGGAGTTGAGCGCAATGGAAACTTCTTATTCTAATTGTACGTATTTTTCCCAAGCATATCTGTATCGGTTTACAGCAATTTGTCCGAATTAATAAGTAACTTTTACAAACCTATATAGTTCAGACAAAATGTTTAACAAGTACTCTGCAATCCAGCATTTATGTGATTATACGATTAGAAGAAACAAATCTTGAACATACGTATTTAACACGAAGTGTTAAATTAGCGCGACTGTACTGTATTACCAAAAGCTATTTTAATGGTCTTTTTAAAGTCGTTCGTCACATCATCCATGATTTCACGATCTCTGATTGTGTTTGTCGAACAAAAAAGGTTCTCTATGAATTCTGTGTTATATTTGTTTCAGTTAGTTTTCCTAAAATTACAAATACATTTGGCTCCCAAAAGGATCACAGCATCTAACTCAAAAGATTATGAATGTGAATAATTAGAAAACAAATGTTCATTAGAAACTGTTCATCTTTTTAATTCTTATTGCAATGTTTCTAGTACAAAGTGTGTGATTTTAATTACCTTTTGTCAACCTACGATTCCTAAAGTTGGTATTGTAACCGTGTTGAGATTATGCAGTTCTGTTTCTAACAAAATATTTCAATAACCCATTAAAACAAAATGTCCAAAATTCTTTCTATATTTTTGAAATTAGTTTTGAAACATTCAGAGATCATATAATATAATGTTTTTAGGGTTATATAAGGTAAATGATACAGTGGTTGGCCATTTAAAGACAGACCGGTAAATTTCATTTTTTTCAAATATTGTCAACTTTTCGATTTTTTCACGATTTTTATAAATTTATGGCACTTTTACGACAAAATTTTGATAATTTTCTTTAACGAATAGTCATAATGCAACGAAATATAACAATAATTTTACAAAAAGTACAAAATATCGAAAGTCGGCCACCATAAATATTTATAAGTAGGGGAGACCGGGTCTAAACCGGACGGTTTTGATATTTGACCAGAAAACTCATACAAAAACATACTTTTTGCTAAAGTGTAATATACCGTTTTGAAACTTGTACTTTTACCTACAAATACAAATTTGCTTTTTTTTGGTAAAAAAGTCAAATCAATTCTTCTTTTATTTATTTGTAGATAGTTCTATACAAAGAATAGAATATAATATGTCAAATCGGTAATAATTATAATATAAAATGAATTACAGTTTTCAGACTTGTCTGTTTGTAGCAACTCGCTTGTGAATTCGAATTTTAAAATAAATTCTTTATTTATTTATTTATAAAGTGGTTCTAAGCAAAGATTTGGTTGTTTTTAATCACGATGTCCGATTCAGCCCCACACCGTCATCTGATAATTAACCTGCAATATATTTTTTCTTCTTAATGTTTTCCATTAAACTTTTTTTCTACTAAACTCAGTACACCTTGAGCTAAAAGAAAAATGGCAGTATGATATTTGCACTTTAATTTTAACGATAAAAACCCAAAAAAATGAAGAAATTTTTTTTTTACTTTTACCTCAAGAAATGACATTTTCACATATTAACGGCAACTATTATTACAAGAAAAATGACACGTCCCTAAAACCTCATGCAGCATATGCATCACGAAATTGCGCGTTCATTGGTTATTTACACGATTTGAAATTCTTCACGGTTTCGGAAATATTTGACTTGTCCGGTTTAGCTCCGTGTCCGGTTTAGCCTCGGCCTCCCCTATTATAGCTATAATCTACAAAGTTTTTTTTATTAAATTCATTTTAAATCGCAAAATCTAGAGTCTTTTTGTAGAAAATAAAATTTATTTTAACAGAAACGCATTATCAGTTATGTGAGTTGTGTATACTAAAATATCGTCGCTTATCAAGCAACTGTCAAGTGCAACGTATAATGTACAATTTTACTTTCTCGAATTATTTTAAAGAACTTAAAAGTTTTTACTATGCAATATTTTTCTTTATCGCGAAACTTTAGGTTATCAGGAGGATTAAAATTTTTGTTTCACCTTTCGACGTTAATTATTTCTTTTAATTTCACAAAAATTAAGATAAACAATTCGACTACTAGGTGAGGGGGAGGGGAGGGGTGTCCGAACTTAGTCTCACTTACCTTATATTTTAAAAGGAAAAATAATTGTAGTTTTAAATATTTAAAAAAGGTAAATTTTAACACGTGTAAATCGTGTTTAAAATTTACAAAAATTTTAATCTCGAAAAATCAAAAAGCAACCTCTAATATTTAAAACCCATTGCCACTATATTACATAATTTCTAAATGTTTTAAAACATACGTCAAAATCGTTGTAAAAATTGTAGATAATAAAAAATTACTGCATTATTTAGGATAGAGGCTTCGCCTCGGGCGCGAAATTGTGTCCCATCGGTCCCTTCATCTCACCGGAGTCGTAATCACATTTTTTGTCCAAACTGCAGGGAAAGTATGGCATTGAGGGCACGCACGATTAAACGCTCATTTTAGTTAAAAATTAAACTTTATATAAATGTTGACACTTTGAAGTCTATAATGATAAACCTAGTGATTTACCTAGTGCAGGCTGTCTAGGTGTCAGGATGACAAGTCCCCTGAAAAAGTGCCAGGACGTGATAATTTAGTTAGTCTGGTTTTGTGTCGACTCGAAACTAAATTCAGTTTGTCAATTTAGTTTCGTGTCGACTCAGAAACTGAAACGAAACTAAACTTTGGAGACGGTCTCTGGTTATATTATTTTTGATTTTTAGCAAAAAGCTTTATTTTTATTAATTTATCTACAGAAAAAAGCAAAGAATTAACATGCGGGCGTAAAATACTTTCAGAGCTGGCGGTAAAGTATTTTCCGCCCGCTTCCCATACTCTCGGGCAGAATGTGCTACTTTGCGCCCGCCTTAAGTGCCCGAAATGACATTCTTTCAGTGCAGGTACACGGAGAGAAATATCATACTAATTGAGCATGGGCAGCCGAACCGAATAACGCACAGACACAACTACGCGTAATTTGCTTGGAATCCATATATATATATTTAATTTCTATTATTTTCTTAATTGAACAATTCTTTAGATGGAGTTTAAGTGTTTTAAAACCTACATTACTATGTACATCGCTGAATATGAGAAAAAGGTATGTAAATATAAAAATATATATATTAAAATATATATTTAATGACAGAACGTCCAAACGCCCGTCCTATCGGAAGGACGTTCCGTAAAAAAGGTTTTTCAAAAAGGGAATTCAATTTTTCTTTTCTGGAATTCCTTAGGATTAAAGAAATTTATTTATTAGAATTATTCAAATATAATTAAGGAAATATTACATTTATTTTATATAGGCAAAGGTTGCTTACGTGTCGTTTACAAAAGAAAAACCTGACAAAAATGTTATGGAGTTTTTGAAAACCGAAGAATGTTTGAAAAACTTAAAACATTTAGTTGGTCCGTTGGACACTAAAATTTTCTTGATTTGTAAGGAGGTCTTCCGGGTACCATACATAATTTCTTGGTTCCACATAATACAGGTATTAATTTTAATATAGAATAGTTGATAACACTATATTGAATAGTCTTCAAGTTATTAAATTTTTGAAATTTTATAGTTCGTAAGTCAAAAATGAATATAATATTTTTTCGTCTTTTTAATATATGACAAAAATATTATCAAATTAATATCCATTGACAGTAATAAATAACATTAACTATTTTAATTTGAACATTTATTTTTTAATCTTTTACTAGTTAACTTATAATCTATTAGTTATTTTCTACATCCCAGTAAACAATACAAAATTATCCGTAAGCGAATAGAATTGGCGGTTAGTTTCTGTCAATACGTTTTCGTGTGAAAACTGTATTGTACTTGTAGTTGTTATATGCGTTGACATATACGATATCTTCTTTTGACTCGACATGTGTTAAGTTGAGGTTAGAAGGATAAGAGGCCACACTACTCACGTGTTCATTAACTAAATAAATTACACATCAATTTATTATGTAACAAATAAATTTACTTATGTTGCATTTAACAAACTAATTAATTAACCATTATACTAAGGTTATAATTGAGCCCCCGGAAGCAATAACTCGATTTGCGCGTGAACGGAAAATTCAAGGCAGTCATGCCGTTAAAAACTGAAAAAACATTAAAGATGGAATTTAGAATTAACATATTAACTATCAGTAGTATGTTCTGAAATTGGAAATTCCGATTTTTACTTTTTTCACATTTTAACGGTTTCTCTGCAAATTAAGTTATTGCGTCCGGGAGTTCAATTAATATTAAGTTTATTAATATTAAGTTTATAAGCCTAGATTGATCGGCTGTGACGTAAGAACTTCTTAATAGGGAAAACCGGAGCGTAATGGATCACTTTTCATCACTTTTTGTTGTTAAACTTCGTCATTCTTGCATTAATTAAAATTAATTAATTAACCTAACATATAATTATTATTATATTAATAATTCTTAATTAGTAATCCGCCAGAGCACCGGGTTTCCGTTTCCAATTTCAAAATGCCCTTTTTGGCTTTGTCAAAATAATATATAAATTAAAAATTACTCAAAACAATTAACAACTACATCGTTCATCATTATTCTTTTTTGAAAATTCCCCACTCTTATTTTTCCCTATCACATTCTTTCCTTCCTCATTCTCTCCAACTTATTCAGCCATATTTCCCTTTTCCCATCTTCATTCAAAATCCACATCACTCTACCCCCAATTCCATCCAAATTACCACTCACACATCTCTCCAACACATGCTCCCAACCTTTCACTTAAAAGCTACAAATTTTACACCTTTTTTCCTCTCCATCCATCTAGTATTTACCTTTTTTCACCCCCTCACCTTTTATAAACCTACATAGCCTATTCCATCTATCATACTGCTTCATTCTCATTAAATACACCGGCACTTTCAGTTCTTTCACCATTCTATATCATTTATTATAACGCAAGTCCGCAATCCAACTCCATCTCTTTTCCTCATCCCTTTTCTTCCAACCCTCCTTAACATACCTGCTCCAAGACATCTCTTTTTCACCTTTTCCACCTTGACGATCCTTTTCTTCTTCTTACCTCTTCACTCTTTATCAATCTTAAACATAACCTACCTAAATCACTCTCTCTACCCTGTTCAAACTTTTCCTTAAATCCCATTGCTCTCTTCCTTCACCTCAAAACTATATTCTCCCTACCCAGTGCCTCCCTAATCATGTACGCAGGACAGTTCCAATCTACCCCCATAGTCCATCTCAAAAACCTTTCTTGCAACCTTTCGATCTTACCTATCTCACTCCATGCCCACACTTCCACTCCATAATTCATCACCGCCCATACCAATGCATCAAACAACTATACACGCTTTCTCCAGTCATTCTTAAATCTTCTCTCTCCAATCCCCTAGACTTTACTTATCATCCTCCCTCACCTCTCCACTCTTCGTTACACACTTAATTATTGACAACCATTCCAATTAAACCAAGAACCTAAATAACAAAATTCATTCACTTCTTCTACTCTTCTCCCATTCATCATCCATTTTACCTCTTCCAGACCCCCTTTTTTCTAAATATTAGTACCGTTGTCTTTTCCACATTCACCCTCAAGTCTTTTACTCAAACATACACTTCAAATTCTTTTATTAGTAGCTTCATTCCTCTTTCATTCTCAGTCATTAAAACCACATCATTTGTATATGCTAAAGAGTACACTCTCCTTTTCCCAAAATCACTACACCTTTCCCTTACTTTTCATTATATCTTCCAAATCAGCCATCAATAAGTTAAACACGTAGATGTTATCCACTGTGCCTATACCCTCCCTAAAACCCGTTTGGTTGTGTGGAATTAATTTACCCCTTTCCACCTCTTTTCCAGCCTTCTACTCACCACCTCACCACTAGTCTTTTATTCCTCACGCCAACCCTTCTCCCCGCATTGTATATTCGTTATATACCATATCTCATCCCTCACCACGTGTCCCCCACCTTTTAAACATTCTCCTTCCACCCCGTCACCTCTCGCAGCCTTATTTCTCTCAATCCTTTCTAATGCCTCATTTATTTCTCCCTTAGAAATTTGTCTATCCTCCCTTCCTATCTCCTTTTTCCTACCCTCCCCCTTATTCTTCCCTCTAATATTCATTAATCTTTGTGATCAACCGAAATCTCACTAAACATTACCACATTCCATTTCCCTACGTCTTGCCAAAAACCGTTTTCCTTGTTTCTCAACCCCCACTGTTGCAAAACGCAATTTTTAAACCCTTTCCTGCTGTTCCATCTCCCGATCTCTCCACCCATTCCCTAAAAATCCTTATCCCTGTATAACTTTCCAGTTTCTCAATTTACCCCCACCTTTCTCTATTTACCCACACGCAATCCCTCTCCCTTCTTACCAAATTTCCCTAGCCTTTTCCCCCTACACTTTTCTATTAATTTTTCTGTACCTTTTCTTTTCCCCTTAAGTTCTCTGCCTTTAGCCCTCTTATTAATAGATTATTTCCCTCTTTTCCCTTTCTAGTTGTCCCAACTTTCATGCCAAATTTTCTACCTTTTTTTCCATATCCTCCCTCACCCCCTCACATTTGTTACCTTCCCTTTTGATTTTACCCAATTCTTTTTCGAAATCTTCTACTTTTACCTTCCAATCATTTATTTCCTTCCTCATTTTATAATTTGTTTCTTTTTGCTCTACATTTACTTCTTTCAGTTTCCCCCAAATTAGTTCTTTTTCCATATCCCATTTTTTCGCTCATTAATTCCATACCCTTTTCAGACCAATTAATCCCCCCACCCTCATTCTATCAAGACCAATATCCACTTCGTCCTCACTTTTCGAACCATCTGCGGCAAAAACTAACACATTTTAGGGGGTTAGAGTTATGTCAATTTGCACAACAAGCAGACAGCGCTGTGGCGGTTGAAATTTAAACTAATAAATATATCGAATATGTATAAATCCTAAATATATTTGTCTCCAATAATAATTATATTTTTCAATAGTAATTTGCATTATTATTTACACGATGACATATTTTACTTTTCATGTGACACTAGCGCTTGTATTTTTTAGGCGTCGGTTATGTTGTTTAACAGCGGACGAAAAATTTGTGTACGATACTTTAACTACAGAAGTGCAACCTCTGCTAATGATGCAATCTCTTACATCTTTACCCTTCCCTAATATGTGCAGATTTTTATGTGACGTGAGGTTTTCTTATACTACTTCGTGTAGCAAACGCTGACTGAATGTGACGTCTAGTTAACCTTACCTTACGTGTCCTGTAAAGTCGGCAAGAAACCAGAATTGTCAAATTGACCCCAAAACGGTTTTCACTTGAAAACGTATTAGTTGAAACTTACCGCCAAACTTGAACCAGTGACTCTATTCTCGTTATTTGAATTGAACATACCAATTCTATATAAGTCGCCTAACGCTTCGAGACACGCGCTAATGACAGTCGGGTAGCAGGGAACGTCTATGGGCCTATCAAATTCGTAATCAGTAACAAAAAAAACTCTCGGAATTCATCTGTCCATGACGTGTATAAACGGCCTAAACACTTTGGGCAGTTTTTTTCATAACGTGTATACACGTCATCCACACTCAAAAGGTTAATTCATATATATGTATATATATATACACATATGTATATATATATATATATATATCTCCCTATTATATAAAAACATTTCGCCGCCGCCGCCGCAGAGTCAGGATTTCTAAGGCCGCTCTATCCCAAAGGGGCCGTCAAAACTTATGTCAAAATTGACCTATTTTTTATCTATAGGTCAAAAAGAGGATAAATAACGGCCTCACATTACGTTAAAATCTATGTCTAATTTGACCTATTTTTTTACCTATAGGTCAAAAAGAGGATAAATAACGGCCTCACATTACGTTAAAATCTATGTTTAATTTGACCTATTTTTTAGGGTTTCGTGGCCAGGGGCCAAAACCCTTATAGCGAGACTACGGTGTCCGTCCGTAGTTTTTAAGTCTTAAGTCTTATAGCGAGACTTTGGTATAAGAAGATCTTAAGTCCTAAGTAAGACTTAATGTATTAACTCTTAAGTCTTATAGTGAGACTTCGGTATAAGAAGGTTTTAAGTCCTAAGTCTTATGTCTTAAGTCTTACGTCTTTGGTATAAGAAGGTCTTAAGTCCTAAGTCTTAAGTCTTACATTTTACGTCTTATGACTTACTTCTTACGCCTTAAGTCTTTTGTCTTACATGTTACTACCGTTGCTATGTTAATGTTTGTCATAACAATCGTTAACAACTTATTATCATCATCATTTTTGTCATTTTAGGCCACGAAACCCAATGATGTAGACACATTGCGCCTGCTTCTCTGCCTGATTTTTACCTATAGATTAAATAAACTTGGGGCTTTTGTAGTACTCATAGATAGTAATTTTTCGTAAAAAAAAATTTTTTTACCTAACCCAATATTTTCCGAGGGGGAGAGGGTTAAATTTTTGTGTTTTTCAGTACAATGCTTATTTCAATAATTTTTTACTCTTAAACAATTAAACATACAAATTTGACAAAGTACATTTTGGAAAGGTTTTTTCATGCTCTTTCGATTGGAAATAAGCATTTTGAAAAAAAAAAAATTTTGACCCAAAAAAATCAAAATTAAAAATAAATTTCAATTTTTTGGGGAGAAAGACCCAATTTTTTATTTTAAACGAAAGCTGAGGTTTTTTCCTAAAAAGACATATAAATGGTAAAGTGGGACTAGAATGTTTAAACATTGAAAAAAAGAATTTTCTCCTAAACGGAGCTTAAAACCGTGTTTTGAGCGCTCCGGCGAGTAGAAAACTCTTTTTTTCAATGTTTAAACATTCTAGTCCCACTTTACCATTTATATGTCCTTTTAGGAAAAAAACCTCAGCTTTCGTTTAAAAAAAAAAAAAAAAATTGGGTCTTTCTCCCCCAAAAATTGAAATTTATTTTTAATTTTGATTTTTTTGGGTCAAAAAATTTTTTTTTTCAAAATGCTTATTTCCAATCGAAAGAGCATGAAAAAACCTTTTCAAAATGTACTTTGTCAAATTTGTATGTTTAATTGTTTAAGAGTAAAAAATTATTGAAATAAGCATTGCACCAAAAGACCCCTTGATCACTTGACGCGGAATCCCTCATATATGAATTATAGAATTTTTCACATTTGTAATTCTAATATTAAAATAATATTTATTAGGCTTAAAAACTAAATTAGTAATATAAAATAAAAACATTCGTAAATAATTTAGATTATAAAAGGATACTGGTTGTCAAATGAACTAAGGACAGACAAAAAAAGTAATCTAGATCTCTTGGGCATTGCTCTTTCCCTACCTCTGCTTCCAGAGGATCAATTAATAGTTGGTGGCGGCATTCTCATAACTAAGGGAAAAACTAAACAGGAAAAGGCGTTCTGTAATGAAGTCATGGGCCTGTTGACTTTGTTAACAAAGCAGGTGACGATGATTAAAAAGAAATTGCCCCATCATACTTGTGTACTCGAAAATATAGAAAATTCTTTTTCAATCTTGAAGAAAAGCAAGTCGCCGGAACAATTGATCGGTAATTCTTATAATTAAAATCTGGCGTGTGTCTGTACATTGCTTAAAACTTCAAAATTTTAGCATAAATATAATTGTTATTGACATCAAGGATTCCAGAAATATTCTTAAACATTTTAATGTATTTATGTCACAAAATTGTTATACCCTAATCACACAAAAAAGCGTTTACCGATTGATCATGATTAAAGTGTTAGGCTACTGTAAATCGTTCAAAAAAATGAGCAACAATAGACATTGTAGAACGAGAAAATTTTTTAAACATCTTTATGATGACAAATTGTATAATTGTAATTAACAATGTACTTAAAATCGGTCGCTTGCATAAAACAATCCTACATTGCACGTATCGTTTAAATATCAATGCAACCTTTTCTCAGCCATCTAATGAGATTTGTTAAAATAAGAATAGAATTGCACGAGAACAAAGTAGGTAGGCACCGCTGAATATCAACGATTTTAAACATTTTAAAAACTTTAAATAAGTTTCTCTCTACCCCTTAAAATCATCATTGTTCTCGCACTTGATTAATATGGCATCAACATAGACGACGATAATGACCGTTGTTTAATCATTCTTCTTTAGATAAACACAACAGTCTAATTTAGCGGGTTTGCGTATCCAATTTTTTTAAACTCATTATCCACAATTTTGTTTCAAATGTATTCAGCCTGTTAAAAACCTTTTTAAGTATACTTTATTCTCAATTTATAATTTTTTATAACAATTGATGATCCATTTATTTTCACACTTTTTAGGATTCCGTATATGAACCCTATTAAAACGACTTTGGCATCAAAATCGTGTACCCTCCTCCAAGTATCCACATTTATTGACCTAAAGGGATCAAAATTGGTACACAAACGTGAAGATAGAGAAGTCAATTGAAATTGATTATCATAGGGTTATCCGTTGTGTATGCGGAACCTTCACAATATCGGCGAGAGTATAACTCTATTTTACTCTAATTTATTCCATTTTATTTTATATTGATTATAAATTGCAAGGTTTTTTCAGCCATTGTAGTATTGTATTGTCGGACACGCATAATCTTCTGGGTAGTGAGAGCGATGCCTACGGTTTTCGTTATATTCAAATAAGCCTCTAAAGCAAACATCTTCTCAAAGTACCTCTCGTTATGTCGCTAATAACCCTACGCGAAAGTCCTGATTTCCTTACTTTTTACGGTGCCAGCTAGGAAATATTTATGTTTTTGAGTATAAAACGGCCGTGAATTACGGAAGACCTTATTGGTCTTTTCCTCAAATCTTAAATTTCATTCATAATTTAGAATATAATTCACCGCATGTTTTGTTGCACAATGATGCTGGAAGACCGGATTATAATAAAAAATTTACTATTTCAACCAAAAATCTGTTAACAATTTAAATGGCATAATTTTGTGTATCACAGTGGCCTATAGCCTTAAAGAAGGAACAATATAACAATCTAAAAACTAAGGGCACTTTAATAATTATATGAGTGATCAAAATAAAAAGTAATTTTTAAATGTGTCGAAACAATAAAGTACTAAATTTATATCAGAGCATACTAAATTTCTCTTTATAGCCAAGTACAAGTAGTCTTGGTGTTATGAGTAAATTTATTATTACCTTATAGAAATAACTCTCATAGTATCTAATATTCAAGATATACCAGGGACGTCCTGGAATATGCTGAATATCCGGGTGTTGTGAGAGAATGTATTCATTATTCACATACAGACACGAGTTGACGGCAATAATGGTAAATAATACTTTTTACTGTTACTATTCGTACTGTTACTAAAGAGAAACTTAACATACTCTAATACATAAAAGTTCATATATAAATCAAAAAATTTAATTTACATAATAATTGTAGAATCCTTTGAAACAATTTCTACAAAATTAGAATCCGTTTTCGTAAGATCGGAAATCAATAACAAAATGGAAGCTGCGAACCAAAAAAGTGAGTTAAATAATTATGATGTACAATTTAACCTTCCAATACAATCTTCAAATAATATTTATTAACAAACTCTGTAAAATATTTAAACTGTTCATATTTCCCGTATGGTCATCTTCACAAGAATTACCCTAAATATACAATAGTGAAATAAGGAAATTTTCAACAGTATTAAGATGTCAATCAGAATCATTTAGAATTGCCACTTTCATAAAAGACACTATTAAAAATATAGTAAAATATTCTTTTGAATTAAAGTGATAAATATTTTCTATATTTGTACATCCGCATGAAAAGAGATAATTTTATATATTTTATTATAGAAAATACTGTCAATTTTCTAAGGATAACTTATATTTTTTATGGATGGAAAATAAAATAACTTTATTTTAATTGAAAAAATTTTATGATCTTAGTTTCAATTTTTATTAGCAAACCAGCGCAAAATATCCATCAGGATTTTTAAAGTGGATTTCCATGTGGAGATTTAAAACGATTCATAGATGTCTACTCAGATTTTATAATATTTAACACATACGTCAAGTACCTATGTTAAATAACATTTATAAGAACTTCAGAAAATGGGAATTTCCACCATAAAGTTTATTAACATATTGTTTTAATTAGATATCTAGTTTCAATTATCTCTTAAGGTTAAAAGATGCAAATTTCGGCCTATAAAAACATGTGAAATGAAAAACTAATAGTGAACTCCTACTTTGAACTAGTTGTTCTTAAAACTATATTTTTAAAGCTTTCAATTTTAAATCTCTATAATTTTGCAAATTTTTCTTGCTAATGGAGTATAAGACTTAAAAATGTTCGAAAATTTAATTAAGAATGTAGTCATATAACCAAGTCCAATTGTGTGAAAGGGCGTCTTTTTCATGCGAATCTACACATATAATTATTATATAAAGATAAAACTTACAAACTAAGTTAAATTAATTCCAATTATTCTGTTACTCTTATTTAAATTCCTCATATTTATTTATGTCTTTTTTTATAAATGAAACAAATGTAAATATTAATTTAGATTGAAAATTGCTGAAGGATTTGTTCTTCTATCGAACCACGTGTCTAAGTTTGGCAATTTTCCAAAATGTAAGTATTTTTTCAATTTTATACCAAAAAAAGTAAAAAATTTACCATAAGAGATGAGTTAAACAGTTTACTTTCTGATTTCTTTTAAAAAAGAATAAAATAAAATTTTAATACATGTTGTAAATCACTAGAATAAAAAAACCCGTCTAATGGGTTTTCTCGCCAGAGGAGAGGGAATCTGTAGAAAACCTCTCCTAGGTATAACAAGTTTATTGACAACCCAGTTCTAATGGTGTTTACTGTACAATAATCGACAGTGCACATCATTATACTTCGATGTCAAACCTCCCACTTGATAAATCACGAAAATAGTGAGAAAAAATAACTGGGATATACCGGACACCCATCCAAGTACTAACCGCACTGAATTTTTGCTTAACCTCGAAGATCGCAAGCCACGGAATCTCACCACTGTGATTTACCCTAACCCATATATTATAACATTAATTAATTTGTTTTTAAACAATTTTCTTTCTTTAGTATCCGACTCCTTTGATTATGTGGAATGCGAAATTACTTTGAAGCTGGAAGAAACTGAAATGTTTTTGGAAGAGGAAGGTATTTTTCTAAATATTTGTATTTAAAAAAATGTTTACAAACAAATTCTAAAATACATACAAACACAAGTAAGTGAAAAATAATACATTTCCAAACTTACTAAGCTGAGACAAAAATACTATAATTTAGAAAAGTTCTATCTTTAAACTATTATAATAGAAATTGCAAAACAATTTATCAGTTTGTAATTATATAACTGTTGATAGTACTGAATTCAATTTGATTTTAACACTTTACCCGATTAGGTCAAAATTATAACGTGGGTGGAAAATTACTCCACTTTGTGATCTTGATTAGGTAATTGACAATTGGGATATCAACACATCCTAGTGGGCACACTTGTTCAAAAGACGTCCTAACGATGTGTCTTTTTATGAACGTCTTTTAGACTTGTACAAAAGACGTCTTAAAGACGTCCTATAAATGTTCTGTCTCGGACATTATATGTCTAAAAGATGTCTAAAAGACATCTTTCTCATTCAACATGTACTTAAAAAATGATAAATATAAAAGTTATAGGAATTTTTATAAGTTAAATTTATTTATTACAATGTAAAAATTTTACAACTTAAATATTAGGACTTAAAAATCATTGACTCTCTAAAACTAAATCAGTGTAATATCAATAAACATCAATTAAAAATTATACTTATATATCGGTCATTTTTCACTGATTGACCAATGAAATAGTTACTAAAAATTTATGTAAAAATATTGAAAATTTCAGTTATTTTTTAATTTACCAATTAATGGAATATCTGACTTAAATTTAAATCAGTTTCAACAGATCTTCATTGAAATTTCAAGGATTTAAATCGTAAGAATGGAGTCACTTAAAATCAGTAAAATTTCATTGATTCAGTTTTACAGAGCATACAACAAAAATATGTTTTAATAACACAACTTTAAATTAAATATTAATTTCTATTCTTCATAAAAATCGAAAATTTTTCGTTTTAGAATCGGTGATATCAATTTTTCAAAATAGAAAATTAAGAGAACCGAAGATCAAAGACAGTAATTATGCTTCATTTAACTTAATTATTTAAATAACTGTATATATATATATATATATATATATATATATATATATATATATATATATATATATATATATATATATATATATTAAAAAAGAGTCTAAATAATAAGTATAAATTTTTTTTCTTAAGGACTTTTGAGAAATCTGCATACAGATACCTTTGATTCCGCACTCTAAGGTTATGTAGGTTTGGTAAAGTAAAAAAGAAATATAAAAAGCTATGAAATAAATAAAATAATAAATTGTATAATCTGTCTACCTACTGCCAGTCCGATCCACTAAAACCCATAACACTTCATTTGCTCTTGCAACTATCGTAAGACTACAGGACGGCGCTCCAACTTCTATCGCTGATGCGACTTTATTCTTCCTCTGCGGTTCTCCTGCGTCAATAGTTAAAATTTAAAACTATTTCAATGTCAATTTCTTTTATTACCTCTTATTTATTTTTGATCCTTGCAAGAGTCTTCTTCACTTCATCCAGAGCCGTCTTGAAGTTTCTGCATTCTCCGCTGCCTGCAATATGGGTGGTTGACACCTTATTGCTAAACTTTTTTGCATAAAAAGCAGCTTGTGCCATTTTTACAATTAAAGAACCTGTGACCGGCTTCACCGCACTTAAAGCACGCAGCCGATCTATCATCCTTCTCGGATTTGGCCCCAATATGACCGTTTCCCAAACATCGATAACACCAGATGACCATTATTCTTTTTTTAATTGTGCAACACGTAAAATAATTTTCAGGTGTCCCAATTTCTCTATTGGAGGAGCTTTCTCCTTCTTCCTTTTATCGGTTTAGGTTCGAGTCTCTTTTGGACTATCCCCCTCTTTATTCCGTTTTTGATCATCTCTTAAGACGATTTTGAGATTACACTTATAGAAACACTCTCTATCTTCCTTACGGTACTTGTGGTTACACTCCACACTGCTCAGAACGCATGCGACATCGGCTTCCGAATCATCGGCCGCGGCATGCTTTGCCCTTGCATCCTTTAGCAAGACCTGAATGATTTTAAGTCCATCATTTACCGTCCTATTGACTGTCTTCTGAATGTCGCCATCTTTGCGATCTCCAAATCCATTTTTTCGAAACAAGTTGCCTCCTCCTTTCTGAGTCGCAAGTCTCCTCTATCGCCTCGTCGTCTACCTCTAAGTGGATAGCGCTATAAACGGTTTTTCTATTACTGCAGCTTGACACACTAAGAAGGTTCGCGGAGTCTTCTAAAAAAATGATTTCATTTTCCACGATATTCTGTGGATCTAGCCTTCCCATGACCACCCGTGGCACTGTAAGAAATTATGTACCCCCACAATCCGCGCGCACTTGAGCATTGATACTGGGACCGATAGTAAAATTTAGGGGTGGGAGGTAGGAAAATTATCACATTTTAACAAATTTTCTATATGACAATATATAGAAAAAGTATCATATAGTGGGGAGGGGTCTAAAATACCTTGAACATAGCTAAGCAAATTTTAAGCAATTTATTCGCCTCGAAGCACCACAGTAAAGAAAATCTCACACTTTATCTGACCTGTAGATAACCACAACTCTTAAATTCTCCCTACATTCTGTCCATTGTACAAAGCAGGATGTTTCTTTGTAGAAACTTCTCCAATTGATACACCGTGATTATACTCTATCTCCTTCTTATTAGAATTATGAAGCAATTGGTGGTTTTATTGTTGTATAACACTGTGATGCTTCAGGCTAGGAATTTTATAACAAACGTCCAGATTCAGCTCTTACACGGGATGAAAATTAGTGGAATTTCTATAAGGACTATTAAGAGCAGATTATTAAGATTTCAATTAAGACCAGACATTTAAACAATGTTAATTAACAAATTAAAACATGTTTAATATCATTTAATATGTATAAACTGTAGATTGCAAACCACAGAAAAGCAAAAAATCACAGAAAGGATGGAGCAAAAAGTTGAAGAAAGATTCGCATAAAGATCCTGACAAGGAAGAATCTGATGAAATTATCGAAGTCGACGGTGAAAGTAGTACATCTGGTTTGTAAATCATATATTGTGGTGCGCGGTGTAGCACTACAATTATCTTTTGATTATTTTTATGGTTCAGTATATTATAAGCGCGTCGAAAGCTCGCGATTGCGTAGACGAGTTCTGCAAACATCGCGCTTGGCACAAAAACATTCCAACCGTGGTGCATACATTTTTTCTACAAAACATTAAAAAAACGAGTGTTAACAAGTGTTTAAAAACAGGAGATGATTTATTTGGATATTTGTTTTCCTTGTCAGAAACAAGACACTCTGTCACAGACTAGTGTACCGATATACAT
This sequence comes from Leptopilina myrica (nomen nudum), assembly GCA_032872475.1. NCBI lineage: Eukaryota > Metazoa > Arthropoda > Insecta > Hymenoptera > Figitidae > Leptopilina > Leptopilina myrica (nomen nudum). The sequence goes on along the minus strand of CM065459.1, from coordinate 40,104,471 downwards.
TCAAACGATTTTCTCCAAACGGTGTCCAGGGGCTATGCATTTCAGTGTCGTCAACACGAAGTTATCAACTTTATTATCTTTTAGAGTTATATATTTAAAATATAAGATTTGATACTTCTGAATCGTATACTTATATTTATAAAAACATTAGGCACATCACACGAGCGACAAAGCCAATGCATTTAAATCTTGAAAGTTTTTTTCCAGGCGCAAAGAGTTTTTTCCCACTACGAGTTACTAGTATAGAAAAGTCTGTTTCTTGCCATTTTAATAGGAAAAAACACGAGTTTTTTGTGCATGTGTTGTAGAATAGTATATTGTGCACCTAGGGAGGAAAATAGTGATTTTCCCGAGGGTGAAGTTTGTAGTTTTAGACGTAGCGAGCGTACGAGCCAAAGACGAGTGAGAGCGACTTCAAGAACTGCAAACACACGAGGCGAAAGTCATTTTTCTTTTGTGGCGCACATACTATTTTTTCTAACACACGTAAACGAAAGTACAAAATTATGCAATTATTTAACGAAATTTTTTGTTATAATATTTATTTAAAATCTATTATTAATTAAAAAATAACAATATGAAACATATTTAATCTTAAAAATACTCTTTTTATATTTTGCATTTATATTTAAAAAAAATACAAATTATTATAGCAGCAGAAAGAAAATATTACTTTCTCTCCCCGTGACGTCACGGGAAGGGAAAGTAACATTCTCTCCCTGCCTCCGGGAAAGACGTACTTTACACCCTATTTATAGGTGAGAAATGATGTACTTTCGGTGCGTGTGTTATAAAAATTAATTTTTAACACACGCAACGAAAGTACACTATTTATTATCTGTGTAGAAGGAGAATAGTATGTTTTTCCCGGCTAGCGAAAAGAAAGTTACTTTGTGCAACACCTGCTGGAAAAGATATACTTTTCTTTAACGTAAATGCAGCACAAAGTGATCAATTTCTGCACTGTTAAAAGTGTACAGGAAAATGTACTTTCCCGCACACTATGCAGAAAAGTGTACTATCTCGCACACTATGCAAGAAAGTGTACTTTTATGTACACAAAATTTTTATTCATACACTCGTCTTTTGCCTTAATACTTTCGTTAAAAGTGGCCCCGTGGAATTTTTCTTATATACCCGAAACGTCGGGTCGGGTCGAGTTTTCTCGATGTATCGGGTACCCGAAAATTTCGAGAACCCGAATGGATTCGGGTACTCAAAAATATCGGGTTCTTTGAAATTTTCGAGTAACCCGAATGCAATCGGGTCACCCGAAAATTCCGGGTTACCTGACAATTCTGAAAACTCGAACGGATTTGAGTATGCAAATTTTCAACAAAAAATTTTTTTTAACGAAAAATATGGCGAACGTGATTGGAGTTGATCTTTATACAGTTTTCCCAAAAAACATGAAATTATGACCATTTTTCGCAGAAAATGGCATGTACACCCCTCTAGCGCTCACAGTTACCTGAAAATTTCAAGAACTCGAATGGGTTTTCTCGACAGTGGAGTTGGAAACTGTAGAAAACCTTTCCGAGTACAACGAGACACTTTGTCACAGACTAGTGTACCGATATACATTCAAACGATTTCCTCCAAACAGGGTCCAGGGGCAGAGCCACGGCCGGGGGGACCATTAGGCAGAGCCCCTCGACTGTACACAGTATAGTATATATTGAAATCAAACATATAACTATATTTATTGATTAGAAAAGTAGAAAAATTACTTTTTCGGTAAGAAAGTGTTGCACTATGTACTATTCTCCCTTAGTGTTGACATTAACAGGAAGGAAAAGTATTTTTCTCTGCTAATTAAATTAGTATTGGATAATAAATTTTAATCAAAGTATGATTTACTATGAATCTTAAGTGTTTGGCATCACCACCACCAGTCACAAACCTTAATAATAACTATACTACCACGTTTGTATTTTCAGTATACATGTGTTAGAAAAAATAGTATGTGCAACTTCTGAGGAAATTCTATTTTCATCTCGAGTTTTACAGTTCGTGTATTTGCTCGCAAGCACTCGCCTTCGGCTGGTGCGCTCGCTACGCCTCGAACTGAAAGTTATACACACTTTATAGCAAAAAACCTTTATAAATTAAACCATTGACATTTTTATTTAATTAATAAAATATACAATTGTATATTTTTTTAAATTACTACTGCTATCAATTTGATCGTTCATTAAAATTCTATAACGCTTGTCTTTTAGTTTTTCCAATATACATAATAATATTGAATTTTTATAAACTATAGACATTCAAACTCACAAACTACATGATTCAAGCTCAGATACGCTAAATGAATATCAATTATTCCAAAAATGGAAAGCACAGTATGATCGATCTAATACACATGGTATAAACTAATTTGAAATTTATATTATATTATACTACACGGAGAAAAAAATCAAGCGTTTGTAGTATAGACCTACAGTTGTATGAAACTAGACAGAAAAAACATGGACCTCTTTACAATCGTAGTATACGACATCCCATGCGCCTAAGGGTAGAACTTTTACGCTCATATCGTACAAATTCATATTAATACAGCAGACATTTTATGCTTACTGCGCATGTTCATTCTTTTGAGAAATAAGGTAAACTGTTCATACTACAAACGCTTAATTTTTTTCTCCGTGTACATAACTTCTTTTTTATCCCACATGCACAAAAATGGCGTTTTCTGCTCTCTAAATTTGAATCAGCGAAAAGTCGCTGATTATGCAGCTATAAGTATGCAGCTGATTCAATCAGCGTATATAGGCTGAAATATCAGTGATTATTCGCTGTTTCATTAGTGTATATATGCTGATTGAATCAGCTGCATCCTTATAGCTGCATAATCAGCGATTTTTCGCTGATTCAAATTTAGAGAGTGATAGCAGACGACAGGGAGGAAAGTCATTTATTTTTTGACCGTTTGAAAATAGCGGCCGTATTCTCCCATAGGCAAGAAAATTAGCTGTTTTCACGCTATTTTCTTGATCACGGAAGAAAATGGCCGCCATTTTCATACAAGTCGAACAAGTAAATGACTATTGCTCCATGTTGTCTACCAATTTCTTTATGATGTTTTTTGTGACACTCGTTTCGGTCTCGGGACTTATACGGCGCCCTCGTTCTTTATTCTTATACCAAGCGAAAAGGTACTCCAGCTATGTCAAAGTTAATGCAGCTAAACAGTTGGATGTATCAACCAAGAAATAGTTGCCCTATCCAATTAATTGGATCGCGCTCCAGCAACTATCCAGTTGGATATAATAGCTAACTATTTTTCTCCGTGTGTCACAAAAAACAAAATGGTTGTAACAACCATATAATATTTGTTCACTTAATATGGATTTAACAACCAAAACTATTATAATTGAATTAAACGTAATTTAATCTTTTATTCAAATAAAATTAACAATATTTAATATTTTTTAACTTTAGTCAATATACCCCAAAAGCGACATAATTCAGAGTCAGAATCTGACTCTGAACTAGAGTGGATAACAAATAAGAAGAATTCTACATCACATGAAATTGGTATTACTTTATTTTAAATTTACATTACATTATAATTATACTTTAACTGGTAAACACAATCTGCATATAGAATAATATTTTTTGATAAACTTACTTTAAATTTAAAAAAAAATTTAAGAATATTTTCTTTAAAAACTTGATAAAGACATCTTCTACACTCTAAATCTGAATCAGTGAAAATTTTGACTGATTTCAATCAGTGGCCCAGTTTTCTTTAATTCATCAGTGAAATTTCACTGACAATCAGTGGTTTTTACTGATTCTCAGTGAAATTCTACTGATGAATTAAAGAAAACTGGGCCACTGATTTGAAATCAATGAAAATTTCACTGATTCAGATTTAGAGTGTAAGCTTAAAATATTTAGGAGAGACTGGGGTAAACCCGCGCACAGGGGGTGTTTTCGGCAAATGCTCGGATTGTACTCCAGATTACGTCAGTGGTGCTCTCTTTAATTTTTGAATATGGCTTCTATTACTGTTTAAGTAACACCTTGTAATTGGTTACTTCGGTAAGCTCTTAATTTTCATTCTCTCTAAATTTGAATTAGTAGAATTCTACTAATTCTTAGTCAAATTCTACTAATTAAAAAGGGGAAAACTCTTCTACTAAGAATTAGTAGAAAACTACTAATTGAAAAAGTTATTTTTCGCTACTAATTGAATTAGTAGAATGTAGAATATGTTAATGCGCATGCTCCCGCGTGAGTCTTATTTACTCGCTAATATTTGAAATTTTCTATCGTGTTTATTTTTCAAAAACTTATTTAAAAAAATAAAAGATACATAAACTAATGAAAATAAAGACCAAATTAAAGCTTTATAATTTAAATTTGATCAAAATTTTTATTTAACTTTTGTATCGTTAATTTTCATTTAAATATGTTTTATGATAGAATTTGAATTTTACATTTATTGGAAAATATATATGTTTAATAATCATTGGTTTGTTTACAAGATTTAATAACAAAAGATTCTTCAAAAATGATGGGATGATTTTTCTTTGAGTAAACAATAATAAATAAAAATTATTGCTATTACTCAATCATTATATAAATAAATGTTGCTTCTTTGATTTTATAAAAACATGCCATCTAAAGAATTGTAAAACTATTTAATTATATTGATTGATTAAAACTTTTATTCAGAGTATAATTATAATTGAAAAAAGGAAAGAATGTTTGAGGTTAGGAGTTTATATACAATTTTTTAATTATTAAAAAAGAGAATTGAATATTATATGTTAACTATTTTTTCGACAGTATATATAATACAATAAATAATTTACACCATAAAAATGTAGTTAATACACATTTTTTGTATGCACGTTTTCATCATTCCAGCATGCAATGTTGAAAATACCAGCGTCTAAAGATATATATACAAACAAAAAAAGAAAATGAAGAGAATGTGTACACACTTTCCCAGTTCTAAAAAAGTGATGAACGATGATTTCAATATCACTTCACGCACTTGTTGTTTGTATAAATATTTTTTTAAGTTTAAAATCTTGGGAAAAGATTGCAGCTTGCTAAAAGCGCTCCTTCGCGTCACCTGACTTTTACTAATTCAAATAGTAAAAACTACTAATCAAAAAAGTGAAAATTCTTACTAATTTGAATTAGTTATATTTTTGCGTCGACATTCTACTAATTCATTAGTCATATTTCATAAAACTACTATTTCATTAGTAAAATATTAAACTACTAATTTAAATAGTAAAAATTCTACTAATTCAAATTTAGAGAGTTGGTTCAAATATTGTGAATTTTGACAATGTATAAAATATCAATTAGGATCTAGAAAAATTGCTTTAAAACCCAACCTCCTGTTTAGTAATTTCCTTCCATTCCTTAGAAAAAATGTTACTGGATAAACCAGAGTGTAATCGGAATTCGAAGTGAGAGCACAATCTGGTTTATCACGTAACATTTTTCTAGGGAATTTCAAGGAAATTACCAAATGGAAGGTTGGGTTTTAAAACAATTTTTCTAGAACCTAAGGGATATTTCACAGATTGTGACAATTTATAATATTTGAACCAATGAAAATTAAGAGCTTACCGAAGTAACTAATTACAACGTGATACTTAAACAGTAATAGAAGCTATAAGGCTATTCAAGTTGGGTGGGGGAAAATTCAAGATGGCCGTTTACTGGTGCACAAATTTGTATACAAAGTGTATGGGATAGAGTCTAATTTTTTAAATATCTCGCTTAAACGAAATTTTTAACCATAAGTTTATTAGGATTTTGTGTTTTATTTTTAATGAACTATTTTTTGCAATAATAAAAATCGATTTTTTAAATTTTTCGATTTTATTATTGCAAAAAATAGTTCATTAAAAATAAAACACAAAATCCTAATAAACTTATGGTTAAAAATTTCGTTTAAGCGAGATATTTAAAAAATTAGACTCTATCCCATACACTTTGTATACAAATTTGTGCACCAGTAAACGGCCATCTTGAATTTTCCCCCACCCAACTTGAATAGCCTTATATTCAAATATTAAAGTGAGCACCACTGAAATAATCTGGAGTATAATCCGAGCATTTGACGAAAACAGCCAAGGTAAACCCGCTCACTAGCGATTTGAAGGTATAAACTCAACTTAAGATGGAGATATTTGTACTGTGAATAGTATTTAACATACAACTAATGTTAACGAACTTTCGTTTAGTTTCATGAATTTGTCATAGAATCAGAGGCGGTCAATTGTTTTTAGAAGTGCAAAATAAAAAAATGATCCTCGGATTTTTAAGTTTTTCGATTATTATTTTTATAACTTAATTTATTCGACAAATTTTTTTTATAAAGTCGGGGTAAAGCCACACACTTATTTAATTTGTTTAGGCAGTATTTGTGTCTTTTTGGCGATTTAAAAATTTTTAATATTAAAAATATTTATTAAGAGATAAATAATATTCATTTCTTAACAATATTATTGAATTATTGGGTAATTAGTTGAATATTTAACATTTTGAATGTCCCGCATTTCGCGACTTATGGCGATTTTTTTTTCAACAGATGGCGCCGAACTATCAATATTTGTTGGCAACATTGAGCGGAATCATGTCTATATCAGTCATTATTAGTGATTATTAGGTTAAAACGGTTATAACAAACAACGAAAACAAATAATCAGAATTTGTCGCTGTCTTTTTCGGCTAAAAAAATACATAAATCTAAATTTGTTGTCTTCGTTCAGTTCACGTTTTTTCATTGTTTATTTTAAAATTTTGAATTTCATTTGTTATATTTTATGAATAAGAAAAACCAATATTTATTGTTTATAGAACTCATCATTTATCATTAATAAATCATACTGAAGACGGAAATAAGGAGAAATTTAATATATATATACAAAATAAAACTGTTGGGATTACCTTAAATTCTTAAAAAAAATCAAGTGATCGGGTTTACCCCGAGGGGTAAGCGGATTTACCCTGGAAAATTGGGATTTTGAAATTTGGTATATGTGTATTAAAAATTTTCCCTAAGTAAAAGTAAGAAAGATAAATCAAACATTCTTTTTTATTTTGTTAGTAGAAATCATAAGCTTTCAAATTATATAAATTAATTTGGATTTAGAGAATAATTTCCTAGGTTTTTACCGTTTTGAAAAAAGTGAGCGGGTTTACCCCAGTCTCCCCTACATAACAATATTTCTTCATAAACTATTAAACAATAACTGCATTTTTAAAATTTTAGAAACCACAGCTGAAATTGATAGAAAATCTTTTCCTAAACCAACGATTACGAGCGAAACAATTATAAAACACCCTATAGTAATAAAAAGTATGTGAAAATCATGTAAATTATATAATTTAAACAAAATAACAATAATATCAATGTAAAATTTACGACTGAAAAAACTTACCTTTAATAAAGTTCAATCAAGATTATACTTCACTGCCTCGTCTGAAGAGATCAAAAGTATAGAAGCGTTATTATACGTTATTAAACGTTATTATACGTTCCCTTATTTTAAAAGATAATAATTCAAATTTTGCGCTTCCTGGTAAATAAAACCCATTCCGTAGCTGTTCTCCTCTAGAATTTCGACATTTATTTTAAAAATTTAGCATAATCACGATTATTTGAAAGATCAGATTAGAATATTTCAATTGGATTTTTAGAAGATGTAGAAGAGAGAAAGTTTTGTATTCGCGATTTTTAATAGATTTTTAAGAAATAACACATTTTTGATTTTACGAAGACTTAGATTTGATATAGTAATTCTTGTTTTATAGATACTAGAACAAACTCTGCGCGCTACGCGCGCCCATTCAATTTTTTTTAACTATAAACTTATATGCTACAAATTAAATTTTATACCAATACCACAACATAATTTTAAATTTTAAACATTTTTTCAGGTATTTGATTATTTTTATAAAATATAATAAACTCATTCAGAGTAATTCAACTATTTTCAAGAATATCAATATTCGTCACAAGAATTCTTTTTTTTCAAAAGTAATAAAATTTTTTAAAGAAATTCAATTATTCTTAAAAAATTTACGAATATCTCGTCAAGAATTCAGTTATCAATTATATTCAAAATGTTTTAACATTTATAAATTTTTCAATAATTACTATTTTTATAAAATCTATCAAATAATTTTACAAAAACATTTAATTATTTTCATAAATAATAAAATAAAATTTCATTTATGAATACAATTATTGTCATCGCAAAATTTCAAATTTTTTTAATACAATTTTAAATAAATTCTTCGAAAATTTTAATAACTATTGTTCATAATTTTATTGATACTTGCCGAAAGAAGTTAATTTTAAGAAAAATTCAATTTATATTTAATTAAATAATAAAATTCGTTACAATAATCTATTATTTATTTACTTATTTATTATATATTATATTTATTATTTATTTTAAAAAATAACTTTTAATTCGTCGCAAAAATTCAATTAGGTATTTTGATAAATAACAAAATTTGTAACAAGAATTCAATTGTTTGAATAGTATTAAAATGCTTGAAAGGAAGTATTTTCAACAGTTTTTAAAAATTCTCGTCAAGAATTAAATTATGTTTATAAATAGGTGGTGAAACTTTTTCCAGTATTCAATTATTGTAAAAAATTTAAATAAAAATCTTGGCAAAATTTTAATTATTTAAAAAAAATTTAATAAAATTCTTCGCTGATAAACCAAAGGCCACAAAAATATAATAATAATAATAATAATAATAATAAAAAACTAAAAAAAAACTAAAAAAAAACTAAAACTTTCATTCTTTAAAAAGGTTTTTCTAAACTCAATATTTTCAGGCCATTTACAAACCCGAAATTTCGAAAATTCATAACTCGAAAATTAGGCCAATTAAAGTATCATATCCCCTAAACGTTTTTCTATAGATTTTTTGTATTATCATTCTTGAAATATTGGCAAAATTTTAAGAATTTTCACCACACGGAACCAGAGATATTCGTTATCAAAGTTGCGTTTTTTGCATGTAATGCGTAAGTAATGGGTGGGGGAGAGGTACATTTTCATAAATATAAACATAAATTATATGACCTAATTACCATCTTATAATAAACATGAATTGTTTATAGATTTTTTTCAAAAACTAATATGTAAAACACGATTATATTTCGAACCAAAATGTACAAAAAAATTTAAAGTTTACCGTCACGTTTTTTTACAATTATGAACTAAATTAATTATTTAATTAAGTTTAATTAATTAATTAATTATTTTTGTTAAAAGTAATATCGAGAAAAAAGTTGTTAAGTTAACATCTGTCAAAAAAGATCATTTTTTGTAAACTGAATTTTTTAAACTGAAGCCTCAATAACTGAGTTTTTGATCACAGTCATAATAAAAATGAGGTTAATTTAGTAATTAAACAGAAAAAGTTTTTAAAGCAACTCATATTTCTCCAAAGGTATTAAATTTGAAAAAAATGACATTACAATTTTTTTTGAAACTGAGCTATTAACTAAGTAAGTAAATGACTGACTGACGAATGTGTGTGTAGAAGGTATAAAACAAATACTTTTCTTATAATTACTCGTTTTATAGAAGGATTTTAAATTAGAAGGATTATTCTGCAACTTTTTGCATAATTTTTTATTTTGAAATATCAAATTGTAAATAATAATTGAATACATTCTTAAATGTAATGAAACTGTAAAAAAATAACATAATAAAAATAATATTTTCGTAAACTTAACATATTTTTATATGCAATATAATATGTTGCATGAATTATGTCTTTTAAATAAAATTATCACATAATTCCAGTCTCCAAGTGAAGGGTGAGGATCTTAAAATGGCACATGTTTATTGAAAATGTGTAATTTAAGGGGTCTATCCACTTTAGACGCGCTAAAAAGGCTATTTTTGTAATTTTTTCAGGTTTAAATTGTAAATATTGACGTGTGACGTAATACACATAAATAAATACACTCTCGAAATGTAAGAAAAAAAGTTTTAATTTTTTTAAATATATATATTTTTTAAAATAATTATTGAAGAATATTTTAGAAAAGTGCGCCATTGTTGAAATTTTTAGCACGAATGGTCTAAAATAAAAAACCAAAACGATATTAGATTCAGGATGTTATTAGATATATATATTATATTAGATTTATAGCTATAGCGCATATCAAGAAATTAAAAAAACTTTGATTTTAAATATATTTTTAGGACCCAAAACAGTGTAAAAAATAAAAAAATTTGGATGATTTTCGAAAAATGTACACTATTTTTTAATTTTGCAAAAAACAAAAATCGTATAATATGCGCTATAGCTATTAACATACTGAATCTAATATCGTTTGGATATTTTGTTTCAGACCATCCACGTCAAAAATTTCATCAACAGCGCACACCCACTTCTTTTTTAAAAATATTTTTCATTAATTATTTTAAATAAAAAACAATATTTAAAAAAAATTTTTTTTGCACTTCGAGAGTGTATTTCTTTATGTGTAAAACTTCACATGCCAATATTTATTTAGAATTTAAACCTGAAAAAAAATTTCAAAAATAGCCTTCTTTTAGCGCGTCTAGAGTGGGTAGACCCCTTAAAACACAAACATTTAGAATTTTAGTCGAAATTTATAACTTTATATGTTTGCCATTTTAAAATGTATATCCTCAATTAAATTAATAATGATATTATCTTTTAATAATACTGTTATTAAGTACAAATGTTTATAATAATTATAATTATAACCCAAAAATGAAAATAATCAAATAAAGCGAAAAAAAATTAAGTTTCTTTTATGCAAATCAACAATTCTAAATAAAAAGAAAGTTACTGAATTAACATAAGCCAAAATAAGTGAAACCGGCCACTTGAAAAACTTTTATCTCCAATTTTTAAGTAATCTTTGATTTTTGGTAGATAATATAAGTACACTTCTCCCCCTACAATATTTTTCTAAAAAAAATTTATTTTTGAAGTTATCAAGTGTTGAAGTTTTAGGTCATTATGTTTTCATTTTCTTATTACTCTAAAACAAATAAAGATAATCAAGTGAATTTTTTTTAAATTAAAACTTGAAGTCTATACTTTAAAAATGAAATGAAGCGATTGCATAAAAATAAAATGTTTTAATTGTTATTAACAATTCTTTTAATTAATTGCAAATTGAAGAACGTTCTCAATGTTTTTGGAAAATTAAATTACCATGTATTGATGCGCAAAACTCTAAGCATTAATTTAAAAAAAAGAAAACTGAGTAACCTCCAATATTATAGAATTTGTGTAGATTTTTCTGACAAAATGTTCCTGTAAACAGATAAAATTGCAAATGAATAAAAGAGATCTTCTTTTGTTTTGCTAAAAACTTCACGCTTTTAAGCGGATTTTCAAGATCAGAAGTCTATTTTCGCTTGCATTTTGGCGGAAAAATCTTCACAATTTCTATAATATTGGAGGTTACTCATGTTTCTTTTTTTTAAATTAATCCTTAGAATTTTGCGCATCAATACATGGAAATTTAATCTATCTATTTAATCTATTTCATTTTAGAGTAATCAGAAAATGAAAATAAAATGATCCAAAAATTCAACACCTGATTACTTCAAAAATAATTTTTTTTTTGAAAAATATTGTAGAGGGAAAAAATGTACTTATATATCTACCAAAAATCATAGATTACTTGAAAATTGGAAATCAAAATTTTTCAAAATGTCCGGTTTCACTTATTTTGGCTCATATCAAATTAAACAAAAATTATAAATTTGTTTTAATTTTTTGAATGGTGTTTTGTGATTTGCCCTGAGTTGATAAAAAAAATTGACTGAACTGATGTCGAAAAAAAAATTATAACTTTTCTTCATTTGCTAGATTTTCTTTTGTGATTTGTCCTGAGTTGACTCTCTTCATTTCTCTGAATCCGCCGATAACTTGAGAAAGAGATAATCCTCTTTCTTCTAAAACATCAATGTCGTCTTCTGTTTGAAGTTGTAAAAAAATTCTTGCCCCTTAAAAAAATTATTTCTATTTTAAAATATACACTATTAATATTCATACACTGAGAAAACATTATACTTAAATGAAACATAAAAATAATGTTAGACGATTTTGTTTAATTGAAATTAGTTTGTAAGTTTTTATATATATATATATATATATATATATATATATATATATATATATACATATATATAACCTCTTAAACTGAACCAGAAAATATGTTTGAATTAAACTTAAATATGTTTGACTGTATAGCAAAGATATTTTAAGTTTGATTTAAACAAAATTTGTTTGAATCAAATAATTTCTTTTCTCAGTGTATTTTTAATATAATGTATTATTATTATTATTTTAATTACCTTGTGTGTTAATCTGACCAATTAAATGCAAAGGATCTCCTTTATTACACTTTAAGGTGTTTTTAAAGGATGCAATACGGACTTCCAATTTGTACACCCCATCCGTTATGGATCCGCAGCCGTATGTTCCAATGTTTTTAAGAGGGCCTACTTTTTCTTCCACGAATTTACTTTTTAGATATCCGAAAACTTCTGAAAAAAATAATAAACATATTAATTATCAGAAAAAACTAAAATAATATTTGGACAAATAATTCATTAATAGTTTAAAACAAATTATTGCAAGTTCATGTGTAATAATGTTGATTTTACATTAAAAAAAAGAATTTAGCGGCACTGTATGCAAATATAATATTCATAAAAATAAAATATAAGGGATACAACAGTTAAATATTTCACATATTTTATATAAAAGTAACTTACTTAATCTTTCTCCTTCGTGATGAATAATATCTGCGAGTAATGTTACATTAAGATCGAACGATTCAACATCATCAATTACATGCATCCCTACTTGATTTATAACTGTTTTAGCAGATAATTGTAGTTCAAATCTGACATTTCCATAGTTGTACTCCGGTTTTGTTGGAACTCGAGCACAAGCTCCATCAATGTGGAGAATCTGAAATATTTAGAAATTAATATTAACAAAAATTTCTAAATTACCTGAGAAATTAGTAAGTAAATTTTAATAATAGCCTGTTAAGAAGTTAAAAATATAATTAAGAAGTAGAATGAAATGCAAAAACGTTGATGTTTGTTCAATTAATTATGAATTGGAAATTTTTAGAGAATTCAAATGGTGACGTCACATATAACCACACATTTCCAAATAATTAATAATAATTAATTTAGTACATTAATATTTTTGCATATGTCTGTACTTTGTATTTATATTTCTTTATATTTTATAGGAATCCATTCATTAAAGATAAAAAGCAGTTGTAAAATTCCATTGAAATATACCTATTTTAAGGTACCATTTTCTTAGCTCCAAATGATTATTTTCCATCATACTCTTTTTCTGCTGATTTTATATACAAAGAACTAAAATCTGATCGTTTGATAAAAAAAATTATTTCTGAATTTTCTGTGCCATTTTGAAAAAATAATTACTCGCTTTTTTGTAATTATTTTTTCAAAATTGCACAGAAAATGGTACCTAAAAATAGGCATATTTCAATGGAATCTCACAACTGCTTTTTCCCCCTTAATCTACAAAAACAATCGTGTGAAAATGAGCATAGCGAGAATCATGCGACCTAACATTTACATATTTTAGAAAAAATAAAGAAATTCAAACATTTTTTAAGATTGATGAATGTAATAATTTGATATAACATACTAACCGCATTTTTTCCAATTTTATCTTGCAAGACGTCAATGTCATCCTTCCCCCAAACAACGCATTGGATTTTCCTTCCATAATTGTTATTTAAATAAAATTTGAAACATTCGGTTTTGCCGGCAGATCTTCTGGGCACAACACTTGATACATATCCAATCAATTCTCTGAAAAAATAATTATTTTATGGTTCCGCAATTTGAAAACATTTGTCGTATACTGAAAAAAATTCAGCTTACGAATATTTATGAATAGAGACCCGAACTTTATGCAAGTCACATAATCGCATAATCTTCTTAAACTGAGCATAACTTTGGTTTTTTGTATATTATTAAGAATTCAAGCAAAATAAATGTGATTTGTGATCGCATAATTATACTTTCAGTACATGATTTTTTTTCATTGCATAATTTAACACTATTTGGATAATTATCGCATAAATGTGAATTTTCGTCTAAAAATAATATGTCTCTTTTTTATTATTTAAAAAAAATTTTAAACGTTAAAACTTTCGCCATTCAGGGAAACAAGTTTTTTGTCAGTAAAGTCTGGAAAATGTCAGGAAACAAAATTTTGTGAAGGAAATTAAGAAAATTAAGACTTTTTTCGACTTATTTAAAAAAATTGCGACTTTTTTAATTTTTTTTCAAAACATTGCAACAAAATACAACAATTTTTAGTGAAAAATTGCAATTTATTTTGATTTTTATATGTAATGTGAAAAATAACTATAAACAAATCTTTCAAATTATTAAATAATTCAAATTGTTTTTTAATTCTTTTTTAACATAATTAAATTTTTCAAGTGTAATAAAAATCTTTTTGAATAGTTGAAATTTTGTAAAATTTCATTGAAAATAATTAATTTTTTTTAAGTATTTTGTTCCAATTTTTGGAAATCAATTTTTTAAGAATTTTAATGGCAAATTTTGAAAATAATTGAAATTTCAAAAATTTTAATAAAAAATCTTCAAAGGTAAATTTAAAAATGAAAATTATTGAAAATTAGCTTTTAATTTTTTAAAATTTAATATTTTTAGAATTTCCAATTACATCTTTCCAAAAAATTCAAATACATACAAAAATAATATTTTAGAATTATTTTTAACATTTTGGAAAAAACAATCATGTTCCAGATTTTTAATTATTGTTATCAAAATATTAATTAGTTTTTTAAAATTACACAAAAATTCTTTTGAGAAATTAAATTATTTTCGAAAATTTACATTAAAATATTTTTCAAAACTAATTATTAGAATTGTTTTATAATAATTTTTTAAGATTGAATCATCTTCGATTAATGTAAATAAAATTTTTTGAAAATTTACTTTTTAGACTCATTAAAATTTATGAGAAATCATGGTCCTGTTTATAATTAATATTCTTCAAAAATTTAATCATTTTTATTTACATTTTGAAAAAATTTAATTATTTCTAAAAGATTATACCAAATTTTAATTCTTTAAAAATTTTTTAAAATTGAAAAACTATTATCTTGCAAAAATTATTTTTAAATATTAAAAAAAATTAATTTAAAAAATTTCTTTATTTTTTAAAAATTGTATATATTAATAACTTAAGAAAAAACTATGGAGAGTTACGATTGTTATAAAAACTTGAGTTTTTGTAATTAAATAATTGAATTCTAGAAGAACTTTTGGAAAATTATTTAAATTAATTGATTCAGAGATGAAGTTTTGTTGAATATTGTTAAAAATAATTGAATTCTGGAAGTGTTATAATTTTAATTTTTATAAATTCATAAAATTCATAAATTTTACTCATTTTCTGTAAAAACGTTTATATTTTTCTGCAAAAAGAATTTTTTCAGGGAAAGTAATTCTCTATTTATGAAACATATTTAATCTTATCAAAAATTATACATTACAATGGAAATAAATATTTAAGATACATACACTGTTTTGTCCCAAAACTCCACCGCATCTATAGCTTCATTTGTTGACATTTCCATATTTCTATAAAATAAAAGTAAGTTGGGTAGTTATAACAGTAGTAGGGCATATAACAATGGTATGTATGTATGTATGTATGTATGTATGTATGTATGTATGTATGTATGTTATATTAATAACGATATGGCAATATATCAGTACACTAATTTACTTTTTAAATAAACAATATATATTAATATGAAAAAATAATAAAAGCAATAAAACATTATTTCTTAATGTAACACATCTGTACTGCCAGATAACAATAATGTCTTTAAATTTATACAGAAATATAATTTTGGAATTAGAATGAAATTTTTATTCGAAATATATCACATTTCACAACATACGTTCTTCAATTTTGTAAAGGATAATTAAATTTATAAGTATTTTGAAGAAGATAAGAATAAGAAAAATAAATAAACTGATGTTTACATGAATATAAGAGTCTTAACCTTTAGAGTGAAATTAAAATTTTATTTTAAAATAGATGTTCTTACTCAATTTAATAATACTTACTGATTTACTATTTTTAAATTAAATAATTTTATTATTTCTCTAATATAACTGAAATCACGTTCAATAAAATAGTAAATGTACAAAACAAATTCATTTCCTTACATCCGTCTTTATATTTCGTTAAAAAATATTATTTTATAATAAAATATTAATACTTGGTTTATAAATAGTACAATGTCACAAAATTATTTAAACAAACACAAAACTTACCTCAAATTTCTCTTGAAATGGAACACACACTTTTTTGAAATAGGTCACAATTCTTTTCTTATAGCAACAGTGTGCTTATGGTCCCTTAAACGTACTTTCTGCAGCTCAGTTCGCGAACGATAGAACAGTTTGAAAATGCCAGTAGTAGGAAAGACCAAAAGAAGTGAATCATATTATATGAAAAGAGGGGATAAAGGAAGAAACCAGGAAAGTGTTATGACTTAAAATTTTAAGTGCCTTAAATAAGAAATTGTAATATCCTAATGCTATAATTTTTCAATAATATATATATTAAAATAACCCCTATTTTTATCCAAATGATTGTCAAAAATTATTACATAAATTTTATAAAATTACAATTGTGTTAACATTTTCATAAATTAATAACAAAATTTTTAAAAACAAATATTTTTTTTAATATTTAACTACCAAAATATGAAGTTTATGAATTTTGAAGTATCTTTTTTATAAAGACCTATTTATAAAAGATTTTAACTATGAAATTATTCATTTTATGAAAATTATCACATACTTAAATTACGTTTAATTATTCAATAATTGTAAAACAGTTTAATAGACGAAATTTAATTTGGTAATTTTTGAACAAAAAACTTTATTTTTCGACGTCAAAATTTAAAATTAAATATTTAATTGCATTAAATATAAATTTATTATTTTTTCCATTACTTAATTTTGATATATTCGGCGGAAATGCAAGAGCATTTTTTATATCCACAATCTGTATGAAGAATATTTTCTATAAGAAAGTTTTCAAGTCGTTACATTTTAGAGTATGTAAAAATAAAAAAAACCTGAACAAAAAGTTGTGTCTTCGTTGCCAAAAAATTAATTTATTTTTAAGAATGTATTATTTCTTAAGAGAAATCTTCAAAATTTGATTATTTCTTAACTTACTTTAAAGTCGACTAAAATAGTAAACATTTTTCTCTTAGCAAAAATACTTACGTAAAATAATTTTTTTTGAATAAGTGACTGACTAAATAATGACCTTTAAATGTATTTTAAAAAAGTAACTATTTGATTTATAATGATCTTAAAAATTACCTACTTTTTAGTTGTAAATTGAAATTTTTCATACAATATTATTTGTTGATAAAATCTTTTTTTAAAGAAAATACAACTTGCTCAAAAAAATTATGTACTCTCACAAAATGTTTGTGATATTTCTGGTAAAATTGATTACCATTAATAGTTTTAAAAATTGCTTTTTCATTTAGATTTTTTAAAATATTTATTGCAAAAATTCTAGCATTTTAAAAAAGATTTTATTCTTTCAATTACTCTAATATGAATCAAATAGAATGGTTTATGTTAAATACTTTAGTCTACTCTTAGATTCTATAAATCCACTAAAAATAATCTGATTTTAAACAAAATTGTTAAAGAAAATACGCATCAAAGTATTAAATTCTTATTTGCCTGGTATGCCCATTCTTGAAAATGAAAATTAAAACGACGAATAAATATTAATTTTATGTATTAAATACATAAAATGAAATTTTCATAAAAATTGTTACTCTAATAGTAATTTTGAATAGTTATATCCGACTACTATATTTGAATAAAAATAAAATTTTGTTGTATTTTATTTATAAAATATCCTTTCAAACTTTCTTCAGTAAATTTGTTATTTAGACTTTACAGTCTGTCTTCTATTTCCCAAAAAGTTCACTTTTTTAATTTTGACCCCTAAACGTACCCTATTTTGAAAATTGCCCTTATGTTTTTTTAATCTTTTAATGATAAATTTACACTAAATTTAGCAATGTGTCGTTGTAACTATCAATTGGAAACTTTCGTTTTGAAAGTTTCAGATCTAGAAATTTATGATCGATGAAATATTTCATGAAATTTATAAAATTTGTAAGGTTAGTATTTTGGTGCAATCAAGTCTTAATTACGTTTAGAATTTGGTTTGTATTTGTGTGTATTTTAAATTCTTATAATCTGCATTAACTTGTTATGACATATTTTATTTTTAATAGACTAAATTATTTTTAAAAGTGTAATAATTCGTGCTATTTAATTATGATTATGTAGATGTTCTTTAAGATGTGAATAGATTAAAAACTTGTTTTTTGTTTAATTAATTCATGTGTTCAAAAAGAATCTTAATTTAATAATTAAACTTAAAACAGCATTTTATAAAAATTAAATTTAAGAAAATAAATTTTTGTAAAAATAAATATTTTAAATTAAAACATTTATAATAGTTTAATACTAATGTATTATCGAAAAATTGACAAATTATTTATAACATCTACTGTGTTAATTAAAATTTTCGAGCTATAATAATGGTACAGAATTTGCGCAGAAGGTCGCAATCTGTATTTAGTGAAATAAAATAAAAGTCAAAGTGAAATGTCAATGTGAAAGACAGAATTTTTTAACTAAAAATCCGATGTATATTTTTTAAAATAATGGCGAATCAAAAATTGCAATTTAAAAAAAAATAATCTGACTCGTTTAAAACTTGTCACAAGATAATTATTAAAATTGATGATTACATTTATGATGTCAGTCTTTTAAAATAAAAAGTTGCGGATCCAAAACGACAGCTACTTTTTAGAAAACTCGATGATATCGGATCCGCAGTTAGAATTTACAAAAAACTCTACTAATTAGGGGAGACCGGGGCGTAATGAATCACTTTTCACTTTTTGTTGCTTAACTTCCTCATTCTTGCATTCTTGCCCCTCAGGCCGGGGCGTAATGGATCACTACCTGGGGCGTATTGAATCAGGAATGAAATTATAATTTAGATCATGAAATATTATTACAGTATTGACAATTTTGGTTTCTATTGTACATTTATAACAAAGAATTTTAAAAATGGAACATATTTAATTAAAACTTTAAACATTTTCATGAAATTTTCAAATTTTAAAAAGTTGTATCGAAATGCAAAATCTATTTTCCAGTTATTTTTTTAATAAAGGGTTATCATTGGTACTTATTAATATATAAATTAGAAGAAACTAAACTTGACAGAATTATTTTATTAAAATTTTAAAAATAATAGGTTTTTCTTATTAGAATAAGCGAGCCAATACGCCCCGGAGATGTTTGTTGAAAATTTAGTTATTTTTTATCAATACCGTAAGTATTAAACATAAATTGTCAATTGTTCTTTAAGAACAAATGTTTAAAGCTCAAAACCTGATATACAAAAATTTTTTACAAGTAATTTTGAAAAAGATATAACAAAAAAACAAAAACTTCAAAAAATTTACTTTCAAGCGTCAAAATCACTTTTTTTACCATATTTTTAACAATAATAAATGAATAACAATGAAACTTGGTACAAACTTACAGTATACCAAGTACATTATTTTGATCGGAAACCGAAATTACTCTGACGTATCACTTTTGAATAAATTAAAGTGATTCATTACGCCCCTGATCCATTACGCCCCGGTCTCCCCTAACCCCCTCTCAACAATAAAATATCATTGCTCCAGGCTTCATAACATAAACATCAATATATATATATATATAAAATAATTTCTTGTATTCTCAAAAAAAGCCATTTGGCCTGCCGGTAGGCCCCTCAGACGTTCATACCTAAATAGAGATGTGAGAGGATTCAAGGGAAAGAAAAATGAGTAGTGGGGTTGCGAAAAAAAATACTACTTTCTCTTTTCCAACCACTCTACTAATTTCTTTTCTCCTTCACTCCTCAAAATGTTACTTTCTCTTTCGCAACCCCTCTACTTATTCTTCTTCACCTTCAATCCTCTCATCGCTCAACCACTATATTCTATCAGTATATATTATACATCCATTTAGGCACCATTTTGGTTCTGTTTTTGGTTAAATTGTGAATAAATGATACCTGAATTTTTATTTTAAAATAACGTCTCTTTAATAAAAAGAAGTGTGCTATTTCTTAAAGGATTTTTAAAATACTTAAAAAGGTATGTTATATATATTTTACATAAAAAATTACATTGAATTATAAATTGACGAATGTGATACATAATTTTCTGACTAACAAATTTTTAATATTTTGTCAAATATTTATTTTAAATAAGCCTAAAAGTAACACAAGATTTGAGTTATGTTTTGTACAGCAGTATTACCAATGTTGCTTGATTATTGAATATATCCGCCCTGTAGACATTGCCTGGCAATATTGCGTTTATGTTATCAGAATCAATGTTAAAGCAACATTGCCGGACAACGTAAGCAATATTGCCGTAAAATATTGGCTCAATATTGATCTTAGATGTTGAACTATGTGGGTATAGATTTATTAAAAACTTGTTTAAAACATTTTATATCTGTACACGTAACTTATATAAGTTCCTAATTGAATACCCAGATGTTTGTTTGTGTTTATCCCAGTGTACACGTTCCACGTGAAACGATTCTACGGAATTCCGTAAAAAAATTTCATACGAAATTTTTGTAAATATTCCACATTGTATATTTTTGTAGAGTATTCGATAATTTTTTTAAAAACTGTTTTTTTATCAGCTAATGATTTTTTTCCATGTAAGATAATAAAATTAATCAAATTAATAAAGTTACTAAAATTAATAAAGAAAAAATTAAAACTTAAAAAAATATAACAATAAGGAATTAATATTAAAAAGTATAAAAACTTCAATTGGAGTTGATAGCAGTTTAACCGTTTTTTATAAATGAACGATTTTTTAAGTTGCACACAGTGCAACATAATTTTTATTTCTGAGATCGGATAGGGTGATTCTTATATGTTTTTGATGCTAAGCGCAAATCCGTAATTAGAATTGTTTTATCACCCTATGTTTTTGATAAATTTCACCTTGAAAATTAAAAAAATTCTGTTTTTGAGGTACTTTTTGGTTTTTTATCGAGGTACAAAAATTTTTCTATGGTTTTTATGATATGCGTCCAAAAGCTCATATCCTCCTCAATAATTTCCAATTTTAACATTTTAAAAATATCAATTTTTTTATTAATTATCCTTGTTTAAAATTCGCGTCGCAACATTTTTTTTGTTATAACATTTTTTTAAACAAATTAGGTGGTTTCGGTCTGTTTAGAATCACCAAAAATTACAGACTACAGTTGTAAAAATGGAATCACTGAACTGAAATTACCTTCTTGAAAATAATTTGTTTATAACAGTTTTATAAACAAAATACAACAATTATTTCTTTAAAAAAGTAAAAAAAAATCAAAAAGTACCCGAAAAACTTCATTTTTCAATTTTCAAGGTCAAATTTCTCGAAAACCTAGGGGGATGGAACAATTCTTGAATAATCACCATATGCGATTCCAGAAATAATAAAAAAGTAAAATTCT
Organism: Leptopilina myrica (nomen nudum); assembly: GCA_032872475.1. Lineage (NCBI taxonomy): Eukaryota > Metazoa > Arthropoda > Insecta > Hymenoptera > Figitidae > Leptopilina > Leptopilina myrica (nomen nudum). Next base: position 40,082,773 of record CM065459.1, on the reverse strand, counting down.
ATTGCACTGTGAAATTAATGAAAAAAATTTTAAAAATATAATAATAAGGAAATAATATTAAAAAGTATAAAAAACTGTTACCAATTCTAATTGGAATTTGTAAGTTCATCTTAATAGTTGAAGATTTTTTTCCGTATAAAATTAATAAAATAAAATTTTTAAAATATAATAATAAGAAAATAATATTAAAAAGTGTAAAAAAAACTGTTACCAACTCCAATTGGAGTTGGTTGGGGATGTTGACTCATTTTTGTTATAAATACACAAACTTGGAAAAGTTGTCACGAATTTACTTTGAAATATGTTGGCATATTCATCTTATTAATATCTCAAAATAGACACAAGAAATTTAAAAAATGCTTTAAACATTTTGGTTACCACTTCCAAAAAAATTAATTTTTTTAATAAAGTTTTAATACTTCTGATCATTGATGAAAATTTTTTTCATTATTTACACATTCTTACTTATAAGTCAGAAAATTGTTTATTGCAAAGAGGAAATGTAATTAACAGCTGAATTTAAAATAGATGAACTTTTTTAATATATTCTAAAATTTTATTAAAATATCACTTTTTTTAATACAGAATGGAGAATTTATTAATGACACCATCAGCAACTATTGATGAAATTGAAATGTTTGACTCAGCAATGTATGTTTCTGTATTACCTATATTATATAACATTACAAATATTATTTAAAACTAATATTTTCATGTAACTCTAACATGAATATCATATTATATCATATATCTGTTATTGTTTTAGAGAAGTAATTGGTTATATTGTGGATGTGTCGAAAACATGTGTTATGGATAAGGAATTACTGGCATTTATTCTAGCCAATGGAGAAGGAAGAAAAATATCCTGCGTCGCTTGGGGAACAGAAAATGTTAATCGCCTTCATTCTATCATTCTTAAAAATGAAGTAAGTTCACAGCATCATAAAAAAAATTTTTAAGTTAAATAAAAATATTTATGAAATTGTAAATTAACATACACTTCAACCCTAGTTCAGCGGATTTTTTGGATTATAAGATACAAAATATAAAAATTTATAAAAATAAGATAAATATTAGAATTGTTCTATTTTAGTGTTTTAAATTACTTGAAATTTTTTTTAACATTTATATTTTTATATACTCAAAAAATTAAAACTTATATTTTTAAAAATTAATATAAAAATTATATGAAAGACATCTATCTACAAAAAATTTATGAATAAATAAGTAATTTTATGCAGAGGAATGTACACTCCTAAATTTCTTTTATCTACCTCATTAAAGGTCCTGTTCACTTTAGCAGACGACTCCCATGAACCGTCCGCTAAACCGGCGTTCGAATGTAATTTTAAATTTAAAAATATTAAAAATAAAAAGGAATTTAAAGTTTAGATAAAGATACAAAAAAATATTAAGAAATCATGTTTATTATAATCTAGATATTTATCTATAGAAAAGAACTGAAATTAGTAACGTTTTGTGTAATAAATAATTTTTTGGTTCTATTTTGAATACTGAAAGCAACTCCCATTTAATTTTTTTATAAAGGGGAGATGACCCTGAGATAAACATTTCGTTTGAAATTTTGGTATAAAGTAGCATCATTTTCAGGCCATTTTTTTAAATCGAAAATTTTGACAATTTAAAAAAATACTTTCAAAAATGTGTGTTCAAAAAATTTTTTTTCTGTGGCTAAAAGATAGCCAAAACATTATGTTTTTATTCTGTATATTACAATTTACCATACATTATTCGGTTTGGATTCTAGAACATTAAACCATGTCTATCTTGGAGCCCTCTCTCCTAGAAAATATTGATAATAAAGCATGCAAAATAAAAAAAAATATTTTAGAACTTTTATCATGTTATATATAATAAAATCATTTAAATTAAATTAATTTTTATAATTTACACAAATCATTGAATTTAACTATCATCACTTATATATTTTATAAATTTTATTTCTATTAGCTACTTATAAATTTTGGTATTATTACAAATATTTCAATTTAAATTATTTAAAATACAGATATTGCAGATAAAGGGTGATGTTGCACGTCCATTAGGAAAACCTGAATATCAAAGAGGAAATGCTCATTTTCTATTATACGTAAAGATGGATACCACAGTTACTTCTATTGGACAACACATTAATGAGTTTTAAATGCCATTGGTAAATATTTATGAAAACTTGTTTTTTATTAAAAATTAATTTTAAATAAATCAAAATTTAAAGTACCGTAAGACGAATTTACTTGACTCTCTGATTTAAATGTATGTAAACTATCTTCTTTAAATTAAATTTTGAAAAGTCTATTAACCATCTTGACGGTACATAGTTCATCAATACCAAGAATTACACAAGCACACTAAAAAATAAAAGTGGTCTATTTATTAAACCAGGCCTATATATAGATTATATTGCAAAACAGAACCATAAAATGCACTTTTCTTACAACAACTCAAAAACAATGTCAGAATTGCTCCATCACCCTCTGTTTTTTAATAAAAAAAACTACTCTTAAATGTACAAATTCAAAGTTTAACCCTCCTACGATTTTATGATTTTTCAATTTTGCAGGAAATAAATTTATAATTATTTTATTTAGCTTCAAGTTACACTGCGAGTTTTATTTATATGACTCTCGAATTAAATTTTTTTAAATAAATAAATTAAAGATACACCCTAACTATATTCGGGTTAAACCGTAGGGAGATTAAAAAACAAACTCTTATTTAATTTTTTTCTTTAAAGTTTGAAATTCCACGTTTAAGGGTGATTTTTTCCAATAAAAAAGCAAAGAGTGATGGAGCAATTCTAACATTGTTTCTGAGTTGTTGTAACAGATGTATACATATATGTCGTAGCCACATTTATTGTGCTGTTTTTCAACATAATCTGTTATTTATTTATTTTTTACTTTAAAACAGAACAATAAATTTATATACTTCTATTCAACGGCTCAAAAACAAAGTCAGAATTAAAACATCACCTCATGTTTTCGTTAAAATTAACTACCCTTAACAGGAAAGAAATAAAAACTACCTTTAAAGTTGTGAAATTCCGATTTTTCAAACGGAAATAAAAAAAATTGTTCATAAACTTTATTTTATTTTAAAGGGTGGAAACAAATACACATAAAAGAAAAAGAAAAAATAATTAATTGGTGAGTGTTGAGTTGGAAATAATATACAGAAATATATGGTTTTTAATGGTTTTAATAGTTTTTTTAAAAAACTTATTTTAAAATTGCTTTTCTTTTAAGTTTAAGTTTATCCATATGTAAAAGCTGTTTTTTCGATTAAAAAAAATTAAAGGGTGGTGATTTAATTCCGTCGCTGCTTTTTAGTTATGAGAACAAAAATGTAGAATCGCAAGTTTCTGTTTAAAAAATTATTTTCTTTTATTTTCTTCTGGTTAACTCTGGGTTCTTCTTTTTTAAGGTAGTTTTTTATATAAAAATTTGATTTTTTGAGTTGTGAAAATAAAAATACATAACGTATGGTTCCATTTAAAAAGTTAATATTTTTTTTATTTTTTTCCTGTCAAGTTTGAGTTTATCCTCTTAAGGGTAGTTTTCTTTTATTTAAACAAAAATTGCAGTTTTTTTGAGTTGTTGTAAAAAAGTACATTAATGTATTGTTCAGTTTTAAAGAAAAAACTATTGTTTCATTCTTTTACTAAAAAATTTGAATTTATACATTTAAGCGTAATTTTTGGTTTAAAAAAAACAAAGGGTAATATTTTAATTCTGACATTGTTTCTGAGTTGTTGTAAGAAAAATGCATAAATTTGTAGTTCAAGAAACAGATAACTTTTATTTTTTGTGTGCCTATGTTATTTAACAAAAAATATAATTTATGTTTAAAACGCATGAATAATCAAAATACAAATTTTACAATATTGTTAGATATTGTAATGGTTCTTCAAACATTATAATAATATCGTTATTTATTTTTCAGATGATACTAAATGATACATCATGAAGAAATATATAAATATGGCTGTTTCATTTGTAAATTAAAAAAGAAATTTTACAAAGAGAATAAATGAATTAATAAATTACTGTGTGTAAAGTACTTATTTATATGGGCGAATCTCTGGAACTTTTAACCTTTATTTCTCTCACATTATTTTTCACTTAAACAGCCTAAATATAAAAACTAATGATTTTTAAATATTAACATTTTTTTAAAAAGAAAATAAGGATTACGATTTAACCATTGATATAAATTATTTTGTTCATTTTTTCTATGTTTTTCTTTATTAAAGTTCACAATACCATGATTTTGCAAGTGTCACTTTCACTTTTTCTATAACTATTTTAACTGTTTAAATAAGATTTTTTTGGAAAACAAGTTTTTTACTGTTATAAACTATTTAAAAATATCTTAAGAATTCCATAACAAACTTAAAAAAAATAAAAATTATAAAAGATATAATCTTTCAAAGTGTCCCTCAGTTTTTGTGTCGCTGGTCAAATCAAAATGGTTTTATAAAATAAACATTAAAAAACTAAATGAAAAAATTTGAAATAAGAGGCACAATTGAATTGTAATTCAAATTTTATGTGCGTGATTTATTTTATTTTCAACTATATTTTAAGCAAAATAATTGTTGGATTCTTGTGATACTGGTGTAGTACGAAAAATATGTCGCTGGTCAAATCTATAATTTCTCTAGTTTCTTATTTAATTTGCTTCAAAATTAGGGCACATATTACTTTAGATATATTTAAAACTGTGCATATGTTTTTATTTATTCTAATTTTTATTATAATATTTTTTTACGTAAATATTCAAATTGTCGCTCGTCAAATATGTCGCTTGGTCAAATCAATCGTTTTCTAATCAATCTGAAGTTTCGCATTTATATGTTCCATGTTATATATCACAAAGTAATTAAAAATATAATAAAAAGTGACAAAATGAAAGAAAATCAAAGAAAAGAAAATAAAAAGCGAGAAAAAGGAAACTCTGAATGGAAAATTTATCAACGGAAGGCACTTAAGTAATATTTATTTATTTTTATTAAACGTTCATGAAACTGTTAGTGTTTTTTCAATGTTATATTAAGATCCTCGATATTTTTTCAAAACAATTCAGCCAATTAAATAATTAGAAAAGTTCATGTTACTAATTCAAATAATTATACGTAAAAAATTTTTATTAATTTTTTTTCTTGTAATTTTGTCCTTATTAGTTGTATTAGACGTTTATTATATTTATTTTCATGTTTAATTATGTTTTTGTGATACTGAGAAATAACTTACTTAAGTGTAGGAGATAAAATGTTTATGTGTATCTTGTTAAAGTTTCCAGAAATTTGTCTATATAACAGTGTGTAAAAAATTACTTCACAAATACATAAAATGTGTTGAAACTGTAATAAACTGTTTTACAAAAAATGATAAAATCCTAAAATATTAAATTTTTTAGGAAAACAAACTGAATTAAGTAGAGTCCAAAATTTCACTATAAACATAATTTTTTATATACATAATACATCTATTATCACCTAAAAATATTTTTACGGAATCAAATGATTTTACTCTTGATAATGCAACATACATCTGACCATGATTAAAAACGTCTCTTCTTAAATCAATGAATATTTTATTAAATGTTTGCCCTTGAGATTTATTAATGGTCATTGCGAAAGCCAATTTTATAGGAAATTGTCGTCTTTTAAAAGTAAATGGATATAAATTTTCACAATATAAGGTAACTCGATGTAAAAAAACAATGTTTCCACTCTTATCTCCCGTTAATATTTTACATTTAATAACATTATGTGATAAATCTAAAACAATTAACCTTGTTCCGTTACATAATCCTTCATTAATACTAAGATTTCTAATAAGCATTACAACAGAATTAATTCTTAAATGTAATTCATGTGGTGGTAAAGAAGGTGGTGAGAGAGTATTTAAATATTCTGGTAATAAAACTTCAGAAAATTTTCCATTATCACAATTTTCAGTAGAATCAATACTTTTATATATTTTTTCGCCTTTACTATCTAAGCGATTTACCACCCTCTTATTAATATCATCAACGTCAACATTTCTTGGTGCTAAAATTGCACACATTGACAATTCCTTAAATTTTTTCTGTTGTATCAAATGCCCATACATTTCTTCAGCAATATCTATATTTCCTTGTTGAATAATATGTTCTGGTAATTCGACGTTATCATCTTTATCATTTAATTCGCCATTGCCAACTTTAAGTAGGAAATCTACAAATTCTGTTTCCTCTGGTAAAGCTCTCATATTTTCTGTTAATGTGTATTTTTTAAAATGTTTCCATAAGTAACTATTTTTTATTGATAAATTTATTATTTCTGATCTAGTACCTCGTTCTTTTATCGGTAAAATTTGTCGAAAATCTCCTCCTAGAATTACAATTTTTCCACCAAAAACTTCATTAGATTTCATTATATCTCTTAATAACTTATCCATAACTTCTAAGGCATATTTTGGAGCCATTGGTGCTTCATCCCAAATAAAAACATCAATATTCCCAGTAGGAAGCAGTGTGGCAGCTATGCCTGTAAATGCCATGTTACAAACATTTATTCCTTTACTTTTTAATAAATGCCATAAGGTAATATATAAAAAAGTTTTTCCAGACCCTCCACAACCATTAATATATAAGCATTTAGAACTATTAAAAGAAGAATCTTTTATGCCTTCAAGTATATAATCAACTATATTTTTTTGTTTAACATTTAATTTAGTATAATTCTGCTCTCCTATCTTGATATGTTCCAAAATATTTAAAACATCATCAAACTGCACAGAGAAATTTTCATCTATATCTAATAATCCCTGAAAATCAGTTAAACAATATCCTTCATTTAATAACAGTGATTTTATATTTCTATAAGCTGTTTTTTCTGCTTCATTATTGTCAATTCTTGAATAGTCTTCTGACATTTGTCCTTTAAATTGTTCCCAGAGTTTTTCCGGATGTACAGGATGACAATGAATTAGAATTCTTACAAATAATTGTCGAAGTGAACGAGGCATCATCCATAAAGTAGCTTCTTCCATTGTCCTAATCCACTCAGTATCATCTTCTATAAGTCCTAATGCCAAACAGGCAGATGTAAAAGATTCATGAATAACTCCATTAACTGTTCTTAAACTTTGGAAAGAAGTTACTCCTTTTACTGTAAGCAACAATAATCTAAGGTGAAATAATTCCAATTGACGTGGATTAACTGAATACATTCTTCCCAATATTTTTTCTTTACGAATCCTTTTTTGCCATTCAAGAGATTTCTGTATCCACGTATAATGTTCTGGTATTTGTGAATAATAATATTGACGAGCAGTACTATCACGCTCATTAAGTTTAGAAAAATCGAGCAATTTTGTATTTTTCTGCAAATCAAAAGAAACATTGTTATTATCTTTCCCTTCGCGAATAATAACATTCTGTTCATTTGGTAAATGTATGGGCAAACGATTAATACTATGGCTCTTTTTCCCTAATGGTTTACTTAAAATTCTCCAAACTGCCTCAACAGGACCTACATACCTATTTTCTTCATAATGATTAATTTCATTATGATTAACAGTCACCTCACCATTGGCATTTGTAATAATAATGGATGCAGCATCATGACCCTTGAATATATATTTATATAAATATTTAACAGATTTGATGCTTGAAACTATTTCCACATTTATATGACAATTAAATAATTCTGAAAGTATAGGACAATATGGAACTACATTAGAATTGTCAACAACAAATCCGTTTGGTCGTTCATACGTTTTATTGTTATTTCTTCGCCGACAACGAACATAACAATTTTCTTCAATTGTAGTTTCTTCTTGGTAGCTTTTTGGAAAATTTTTTGAACATTTACCATCAATTAAACACCAATCTCCACAAGGTCCATGAATGTTATTTTGCATTATTATTTTATGCAGAGAAGGATTGCTATTTTCATCTGGAATTTCTGCAGAAATATAACGATCAACACTGTCAACTGTTAATAATTTACAATTTTCTTTCAATATAACTAACAAATGAATATGTGGCAATCCTCGCTTTTAAAAATTCAATAACATAAACATAAGACTTCACTTCTCCAAATAACTTGTTGTCAACAATAACTGTTAAAAGATGTTTTACCTTCAAGGCAAAAACTCTAGTTACTATATCAGGTCTGTCAGAAGCAGTTTGATTAGGCAATAAATTTTCTTGTATTTCTTTCCAATTTGGATTACACGTCATTGTAATAAATAAATCTGGTCTACCATGACGACCAACAATAGCCATGGCATCCTGATATTGCTGCATCATATTACGAGGTGATCCTATAAAAGTTGATGGCAATATAACCATTTTTCCTACATGTACATTATTTTCTAACTCATGATTTTGTAAATAATCGATTAGCCCTTGATATGTTTCACTTCTCAATTGAGCTTGATTGTTTGCACAAAATCGTAATCTATCTTTTTCTATTTTTACATAATTGTCAACAACCCATTGTTGAAATAATCTTCCCCCATATAAAAATTGATTAAATTCCTTATCTCTAATAGCTATTTTGTATTTACAATAGGCAGATCGAGAAATAGTATGGTTTCTACTTCTAAAAGCACTATCACTACGAATCATATTAATATTATAACCTTTATTTCCGAGTGGATAAAATACTTGAATTTCAAAACAATTTGAAAAAAACATTTTTTTAATAATAAAAACATTACTTACATAGAAGCTCGATACATCTTTTACTTACATAAATATTCATAATCTTTACATCTTTTAGTCACTTAATATAATCACTTACACATTAAACAAATATATTACTTTGAAATCAAACAAAAATTAATTTTTTATAATTGAAAAAAATTCACTTTCACTGATTTACTGTCACTTCGAAAAACTCACTGTCTTTTGAGCTGACGAAAAAAGTATAAGATGAGTAGAAAATTTCTGTTTCTATCCTCTACCGAATTTAAAACAAAAAAAAATCTCACTCTTTCCGGTATATATATATTGTATATATATATCTATCTATATATATATAATATTATTGAACGTGCATGTACAATAGACTGCCCACTGGTTAAAAGAAACCCTTCGAACAATAGGGCAGGTACTCGAGCAGACCTTTCGCTTCTCTTTATATATATATATATATATCTTTCAAATATCTTTCTGTCTTCTTCTTTCTAAATAAATAACATAAATCGGTCCCTGTTTATAACGCAGAAAATCTAACGCTATTGCTTTCTTCCTCTTTCCAAATAGAAATAACATAAATCGGTCTCTGTTTATAACGCAGAAAATCTAACGCTATTGCTTTCTTTCTCTTTCGAGGATAAGCAACATTAGACTGTCTCTCTTTACCTAATTTGCATATCTACTCGTTTCATAAAAAGATTTTTATTCCGTACGATGTTTATTTATTTTTGTGTCTATAACTTTAATCAGAATAAAAAAGGCAAACTTAGAGACTTGTTATTTTCTGTTACAGAATTTTCTTTTTTATCAAATTTTTTACCCATGTTCGCAACTTCGACTGTTAAATACGATCGATATTTTACTAGATTATTACACTCTTTTTTCTTACTAATTTCATTGCACTCCGTTAACAATATCTTTAGGCATTCAAACTTTAATTCCAAGAGTGAATATAAATTGGAAAATTCAAGAGTATTAAAAACTGTTTTTTCAGATAGATTTTTGTACAAAGAATTGTCGAGATCATTAATTTCAACATTGTAGACGAAATTCAACATTTGTTGAAATATTTTCGGCTTTATGTCCTTTATTTCAACAATCGAAGTTAGTTCTTCACTCATTTTGCTGTTGAACATCGCAGCGAAGACGGAACTTTGAATGGCGAGTATTTCTTTATGGGCTGTTAATTTCTCATCCTCCAGTTTGAATGTAACATCTTTGAAATTGTCATTGCTGAGTAAACTTGGCACATTCTTCATTGGATCGTTACACTTTCTGCCTTTAACGGGAGATTCTTCCTCAATCGTTGATAGAGAATCAAAAACACTAAGATGACATTTAATCAAAACACCAGTTGGTATAGTTTTGCCGAACAGTTTAAGCATTTCAGATCCACTCTTATACCAACGATCATTGGGTATATGACGAACAAGCGAGCGATCTCGAAAAGAATGTTAGAAACCTCAGGATTTGACAGACGCTGCGTTGCAGCTGTAAGTCACGGTAAACGAATACTTAATCGAATAGAAACTGCTATGAAAGTTCAGGCAAGAAGAGCTAGTCTTCAAGCATCATCTTTTAATAGCATCTTGACACCTTCTAGCTGTATACATAGGCGAAAAGCAACACAAAAAAACATTGTCTTTTTATTATGATGCTAAACATTATGGAACGATTAAAAAACGATTAAATTTGCGATTCAAAAATGCACAGGCAGTTCCACAGATTCAGAAAAATCATGCTTTTATTCCGGTGTTCGATGCGATTTTAGAAATACACTGAACTCTTGCTGTAATGGACTAGTTTGTAGATGAAGTGGTGTGAGGGGAAACGGGGACGCTGAGCTCTGCGACTTGCGCCACCAACAAAGTATTATTTTCTAAATTTTGCGGGTGCAAAGTCTCTTTACATAAAAGTTGTTTGTGTTTTGTGTGTAAATTTTATGAGCTCTTCAGTCATTTTTAAAAAGAATATTTTCCAGAACTATGTTTCCATTCCTTAATTACTTGCTTTTAGTTAAAAATTTGTGCATTTAAAAAAATAATTTAGAATTTATGTTTTAAATCTTCATACAGTCCTGAATGTTTTGATGAACCTGCTTCAAGGGTTCTCTTGCTGTAATGGACCACAGCACATACGAGTCCATTACAGCAAGAGTTCAGTGTAAAACGATATTTCAATGCTTTTAGAGTGTACCACCTTTAAATACACGTAAATAAAATAAAATCCAATCAGTCCTTTTCAGGACTTTTATTTTGAAAATTTCAATTAGTCCTTTTCAGGAGTTTACTTTTCCTAAATAGTATAAAACCAAATTTCAATCAGTCCTTTTCAGGTCTATTTTTTATAAATAGTATTGTTTTTGATAAATAGAATATAAATAAAATAAATTTCAATAAGTTTCTTCAAGTATCATCTTTGCGCTTTTTTAAAAATAAGTTTTGTTTTAGTAATAAATTCGTTATCAGTGATCCCACAAATCTTTAAGACAGAAGATTAATTTTTCAGCCATTTATTTATATATAAATATCCATCATGGCTTCCGTCACATTGGATCCGCAATTTCAAATTTGTGAATTCTGACATTTTATTCGTATTCAGCGACCCCAAAAACCCCCTACTAACAACATTTAGTTAAATTCAGTTGAATTTACTGAATTTTCAAAAATTAATCCGCCATATTGGATACGCCATTTTGAATTTTAATTCGTATTCAGCGATTCCTAAAACCTCTAAGTAACAACATTCAGTTGAATTTATTGAATTTTCAAAAATTAATCCGACATCTTGGTTCCTCCATTTCGGATTTTTTATTTTAGAACAAATATTTGTACTCTGTGAGCTCACGAAGGTGAAAAGTAATTGTTTTCAATAATTTTAATCTTAAAATATAAAAGTTTTTACAATTTTAAAGAATAAAAAACTATTTTTACGTCACATTTCAGCCTGCGGCGGTAGATATTTTGATAATTTCAAAATCAGCCACTGGGCATTTAATTTTACATAAAAAATCCTAAATTTTAAAACTATGACTTTGCGATTGCTCTAAATCACGAGTGGACAAATCCATTTGCCTTTTCGCATGGAATGACCCATATATATTTTTTTCATCTACTTTGTGGAAAATTTTCTAATATTTTATTACTTTTCCCTAATTTTGTTGAAAATTTCAATAATCTGTGGAAAATTCCACAAGAAACCTAAGGAAAAATGTCCCATATTTTTTACAGTGCCTCAGTAGCACGTAATATCAATATTACGTGCTACTGGGGCAATAGCAATTCGGTAAAAAGGACGGGAATCATTGTGCCCCAGTAGATTATACGCGTTACCGTACATTTTCCAGAATCCTATTTCCCAAAAGCCTTTTTTCCAAAAAGTTTAATAACATTACAACATTATTCTAGAACCATTGTTAACATTAAATCGTTACTTGGGGGTTTTTGAGGTCGCTAATTACGAATATGGAATCAGATTTTAAAAATGGCGGATCCAATATTACGAACATTTTATTTTTCAAAATAATAGAATTTTCTTAAAAATCGTTACGGGGGAGTTTTTGGGGTCGCTGATTACGAATATGACATAATTTTTCTAAAATTAAAACTTTTGAATGTAATATAGTGGATAAAAAAAATAAAATAAAAAATTTTCTTTTTCGACCTATTGGATCCGCCATTTTGAATTTTGAAAATTTGATATCTAATTTGTGATCAGCAACAATAAATACATTTTTGTTTGTCTTTTTTAAAAAATGCAAATGAGAAAACATTTAAATAATTCTATTGCTTATCTGCATACAAAAATATCTTTGACATGGCGAAAAATAAAAATGTATAACTTTTGTTTTACTTCGAATTTTGCAATAATATTTTATAAGAGTATTCTTGACACTATAAGAAATCTGAAAATAAAATTTTAAAAAATTGATTTTTTAACATTTTGAACTGGAATGTCCCCTTAAGCACTTAAAGAAACTCATTTTAAGACACGAGTGAGAAAAGTAGGATATTTTAAAAATTAAAATTTGCGGACACCCTGAATGTAATAATTTATATTATATTCCACATATACTTTAAAATGAGAAAATAATAGAAAAAGAAATCTCAAAGCCATAACAAACCTGGTAGGCGACGCAAGTGGGGAATGAGAATGTTTTTCACCCAGTCCAAAAACGTTACGCTGTCAAACCATCCAGAAAGTGTTCGGTTGAAACGCGTTTCAAGAGGTCCTCCTTCGATCCAATTGTTGTATAAGTGTTTCGATTTATACACAACATACGGTGGAAGAAGTTGTCCAGCACCACTGCATACCATCATAATAGAGGTTGAAGTTTTACTAGAATTTAACACCCGTTCAACATATTTACCTGTTCTCTTTGCAATAACTTTTATCGAAATGCTCTGCTCCAGGTCCTGCGACATGGAAAGCGGATGGCCTATTGGGTTCAAGCATAAAGGACCCCGCACAAAATGCATTGGAATTGGCTTACCGTTAATTTTGTTCAAATTTTCAGAATTAGTAGTTCTAAGTGTCCTAATTAAAGATATAATTTTGTTAAACTCAAAACTTCACTTGTTTGGCTGAAAACAGGGGGTGAAAGTACCCCCTGTCTAAGGCATGAAATGAACATTTCAGTGCTTTTAGCCAAATAAACCATTATTTTTGGTAAGTTTAATGTCAGAAGTCACCAATATACATAAAGAGAGAACTCTTAATGTTAAACAAATAAAAATGTAAAATATCAACCCTCAAAAACTACCCCTTGTACAGTTAAAACCATATAGAAAAGGAAAAAACTATTTTAATCACAGAAAATATTTTTATAAATAAAATATTGACTTTTCATTTACTAATACATATGAAATGTCATATTTACCCTTACAAACAACCCAAACAACAACAACAACAAAAAGCAACCCCTTTTATATTTTAAATAAATCCAGTAAACCAGATAAATGAACAGTTTAAACAGAGAAAGACTTTTGAAAATCGACTGGAAGTAATTATTTAATCTTCCGTGATTTTCAGTGCAATGTTCAAAATAAAAAAGTACCCTTATGAAAAAAACAACCCCTTAAGATTTAAAGTGAAAAAAGTAAAAAATCCATTTCAACCAAAGAAAACTATTAAAAATAGTAAACGGTTTATTATGTTTAAAAATCTTATAGTATGTAATTCTTGCCTTTAAACTGTATTGACTATATATGTCTTTTCGTGTGAATGACGCCAAATGGTGAAAGGGTAGGAACACCAGTGCGAATATCGATATGTACAATAGTATAAAGTAAGTATAGCATAAGCAGTACATACAATCTTCCTAATATCATATGGCTCCGTCTTTGTGTTGTGTTCTGCGCACGGAAGACTGCGCCTGATATTATTTTGAAGATGGTCCCTTTCGCTTTGGAGCGTCACATATATGATTTCTTTCATCAGCTCATGACATCGCTTCAAAGGCAACATTTGTTACCAGCTTACTGTATATCCTACAATATCTGGATTAAGAATATGTTAATCATTGTTTAAAATATTGTAGAGTACATTATTTAAACACATTTTTAGAGTTTGATTGATTTTTCAAAGATATTAGCATAGCATCGTTGTTTCAGATTGCGGGTATTTTGCAATACTTACTTTATACTATTGTACATTTCGATAATTGCACTGGTGTTCCTACCTTGAAGTAAACAAAATGCGTTGCTATGTTTGTAATGCAGTTTTTCAACCTAGACAAATGTCATCTATTGAAGGAGAAGAAAATGTTGATAAGAGCGAAATTGCAATTCGTTGGCGAAAAGAAAGAGGCTTTCCACCGCTTGCAATTGGTATTAATACACGTGTATGCATAACATGCAAGCGACTTATTAATATTGAAGTTAATGAAAATGAAAATAATCCATCTTGTTTAAGACTTAATGTCTTAACGCAAACATCGAGCCATACGTGCCTTATTTGCAATCGGATAGATAATGTAGTACGACTTTCAGACGAATGTCGTGTTAACATTTTTGTCCTGAAAGACATTTACGTTCAAGAAAATGTTAGGTGTTGTCCAGAGCATTTAGATGAACACGGTTTCATCCCTGCCCACACAGCACGTTAATTTGCAGCAAACTTGCGAGGTTTGCCTGGCAAATTTGCTGCAAACTTGCCAAATGTAGAAAAATGTCCCTTGTACAACAAACTTGCTTGGGAAATTTGCCGCAAACTTTCATTGCAAACTGGCTGAAAACTTGCATTGTGAGCTTGCCGCAAACTTTCATTTCCAACTTGCTGAAAACTTGCCTGGAAAATTTACCGCAAACTTGCACTGCAAACTTGCTGAAAAGTTGCTATGTAAACTTACTGGAAAATTTTTGTGTAAACTTGCTGAAAACTTACCCCGTAAAATTGCATTAAACTTCCTGTGCTATGTTGTAGATCATTTTATTAGTATTTTTATTGATTTTATTTTTATTATTATCGAATAACTATGAAGTTTATAATTGAAAAAATCAAAATGGAGAAGTTAATAAATTTTACGTTCAGTAAAACAATAATTAGAGTTAAAAATTTATTACAGCTGTAAATATTTAGTTTCTATTCTCGCATTACATAAAATTAAATAATGAAAGGAAGGGTTTCAATGGAATAAATTATCCAATTTGTTTCATTTTTTGAACAAAATATATATATTTATCTACTTAATTTTTTGTCAAACTTACAAATAAAAATATATTACGATTTCGAAAACTGATAAACATAAATTTTGTTATTATTTAATCATTTTTAAGTGATCTTAATTTGAAAGAAAAAATTAAGCAAATTCTTTAAAATAGTAGATTTATAGATAGTAGATTTATAGATTATTCTTCGTCGGTCGGGCTGTCCATAACTTCTTCCTCAAAAGTTTCTTTTGATTTTTTAGCGCTGAAAAATACAAAAAATTATATTTTGGAGTCATTAGTTTTTTTGTATCTGATAGATGCAGAAATAGTTCTTTTAGATAAAATATAATATAAAGAAAATTCTGTTTTTTATCTTACACTAAACGTTTCTGTCTATTTGAGCATTGATACAGCCAATTTTTTATTGCAGAATGCACCTTCTCCTTTCCAGTATTTGGCAAAATTTTTGAAATGGACTCTAAAATAATAATAAAATTTAGGCGAGGTTAATGTGCGCTTTCTACGGTGCATAGTAGGAAAATAAACAAAATTTGGTTCAAATTAATTCAAATTAACACCATTTTTTAAAATGTAAAAAACTATTTTTCCTCTAAATCGGAACTACATTCTAAAAATATCTGTGATTTTCTGATATTTTACGTTTCATTTCATATATTTTGAATCATTTTGTTATCTTCTTGGGAGTAGAATAATTAAAATAATCAAAATTGATACTTAAAGAGGGTTGCCACAAATATTTAATTTTATTTTTCCCTGATTTCCAGACAAAATTTTCACTTTTTCCCTGACCCTTAAGAATATTCTGATTCACTCTAAAAATTATTAGATAATCAAGAAAAAATGTTCTATTACATTTATTTACAAATTTAATTAATTGTAAAATTATTCAAAAACATCAATAACTTCTTTTTTTAAATAAATATTTAATCATTATTATTATTTTGTAGGAATTAAAATTCTTCAAAACATTCAAATTTCCAACCTTTTTAAATTGACCAACTTATAAGAAGACTCGGAGTGATAGCCTTCTTCATGTTTTGTAATAATTTAAATTATCATAACATTTTTCAGAGTAGATTAACTATTTACAAAAATCATAAAAAAATCCTTTGCAAGAATTCAATTATTTTTACAAGCAGTAAAATTTCTCAAAAAAATTGAATTATTCTTTAAAAATGTAATAAAATTCGTGGCAATAATTCAATTACTTTCATAAATAATAATAAATCGATTATCCGTTAATTCATTTTTAAATTAATTTTTATTAGAAAATTCTAGAAAAATTCAATGCTTTAAATTAAAAAATAAATAATTTATTGAATAATAGAATGCTCATTGTTAAAATTGAATTCTCATAAAGAATTTTATCAATAAAATTTTAAATATATGAATTTAATTTGACAAATTTAAAAAAAAATTAGAATAATTACATTTTTCTAGGAATTCGATTCAAAATCATTCAAATTCTGCAATGAGTTTTATTACTTATGAAAATAATTAAAATTTTATAAAAATAACTGTATTTATGTGAAGAATTTTATTCCTATTTATAAATAATTAAATTCTTACAAAAGAATTGTATTCCAGTTTATAAAAATAATGGAATTTCGGTAAAGAAGTTTTTAAATAATTTATGTTTTTCGAAAAATTTTATGAAATTTTTTATTTTAAATGATTGAATTCCTGTGAAAATTTTATTACTTATGAAAATATAATGGAATTATTTTGAATTAATTTATTAAAATTGAATTCCTACAAAATTTTGCCAAGAATTTTATTACAATTTTTAAATATAATTGAATTTAGATGAAGAAT
The DNA here is from genome assembly GCA_032872475.1 of Leptopilina myrica (nomen nudum). Taxonomy (NCBI): domain Eukaryota; kingdom Metazoa; phylum Arthropoda; class Insecta; order Hymenoptera; family Figitidae; genus Leptopilina; species Leptopilina myrica (nomen nudum). The sequence goes on along the minus strand of CM065459.1, from coordinate 40,065,572 downwards.
TTTTTTATTTATAAATGTAATTGAAATTTTGAAAATACTTTTTTTTTAATTTTTAAGAATAATTGATTTTATGCAAAGAATGTTATTAATTTAAAAAATAATTTAATTCTTCCAATGAATTTTATTCAAGTTTATGTAAATAATTGAATTCTAACAACGAATTTTATTCAAGTTTATAAAAGTAATTGAATTTCAGTGAAGAATTTTATTATTTATAAAAATATTTTTGTATAATTGATATTTTTCGAAAATTTTTATTAAATTTTGTATTTTAAATAATTGAATTCCTGAGAAAAATTTTATTACTAGTTACTTATGAAAATAATTAAATTATTTTGAAGAAATTTATCAAAAATTGAATAACTTAATTCTTGTGGAATTTTGTCAAGAATTTTATTAAAACTTTTTAAAATATTTGAATTTTAATGAAGTATTTTATTATGTATAAAAATAATTGTAATTTTGACGAGAATTGTTTTTAAATTTTTGAACATAATTGAAATTCTGCGAAGAATTTTTGTAACTTTTGAAAATAATTAAATTTCTGTAATCATTTGTAACTTTTCTAAAATCTAATTTTTTTAGTATTTTTAACTAAAATTCTTTTATCAAGCTAGTATTTATGAAAATTATAAAAATTATTTATAAAATAATTTATAAGTCATAATTTATGATAATTATTATTAATTTTATTTAATTATTATTTATTATTATTATTTATTTATTATTAATTATTTTTATATAGGTTCTGAAAATTTAAGTAATTTAAAAAGAAATTATTGTCAGAAATAGAAAAAATTGAAGGTTCTGTATTAAAATTTGTAGTAATTTCAAAGTTACGAGGCAAAAAGGAAAAAAATACAGTTTTTCCCAGGAATTTTAAAAATTCATTTTTTTCCAGTACTTTGAATAAAAATCCTTGACTTTTCCTTGACCTCCCTGACCAATTTTACTATCCCTGACTTTTCCCTGAATTCCCTGACCTGTTGCAACCCTGTTTTATTCATTGAAAAAAAGGTTTTCCAAAAATAGCCATTAGAAATAAAAATTTGCTAAATTATTGGCTACGAAATTATAAAAGATATTCTTACCTTCCAATAGATTTGCATGATCAGCAACCTTTTTATAATCAAACTTTGTCGAATTGATTAAATTTCTCGAATTTTGAGGCGTAATTTCATCAGTGAAATTATTCTCATTCTCTAAAAAAATTTCAATTTAATTATATAGATATACATGAAATCAATTCAGATAAGGGGAGTAGGAAGTTTTGGATTCCTTGGAAATGCATCATCGACTGATAGTTTTATTATTACGATATAGTATTATTACCATCAGTCAGATGTGAAAATGTTTTTTCTTTTAACGGTTGAGTGGGAGCATTTGGCGTTATCCACAAGCTGTTACTGATAATCGCTAAAAAGAATAATAAATTTCCTGTATTTGTAAAAAAGTTGTACGACTAAAGTGTTAGAACTGTATCTCTTAAACTAAAAAATACAAACAATTTTAAATAAAAGTGAAATAATATTATTTGAATTCTTCAGGAAGTAGACCCTTTTTACATTATAGTACATTGAACTTAAAATTTTCTTTTTAGTTTTACCTGGCCTCTTCTGGATTTCTAATAATCTGATCTGTTCTTCTGGAGATTCATCAGAGTCTGTATGGTTTCTTTTACGGCACCTGTTGTGTCTAGTTTTTTTTAAGTTATCAATATTTTTTTGCTCATCACTACCAACTTCCGAAAGATTTAAATAATATTCGACCCTCATCTTTGCAAATTCGTAGGAATCTTAAACATACAATGAAGAATAATCAAAAAATTATAACAGTGCTTCTATATTCACTTAGAAAAATCTGTTTTAAACTACCAAATACTTGATGGATTAATCTAATAAATGCGTTGCTGTACATTTAAGTAAACATTTGTTTGTTTAAACTAAAAATTTGCTTTAGATGACAAAATGCTTCCATTGAACAAAAAATTTATTTCACTGAGCTCAAAAGGCCTAGCGGAGTAAGCATGCAAAATCTGACCCGCTCAAAAAAATTTGAAATTTTTGTAATGAGTGATTAATTATTAAAAAATAATCAGTTACTGGATACATTGTCCTTCACCCGATTAAAATATTTTTTAAAAAATATTTCTTAAAAGTACACATTTTTAGGAAAATTTTCTGTAAACATTCCAAAGTAGTAGGCTTCGTCCATGAATTACGTCACTTTTTTTGTTATGTCACACTTTATACTCTATTTATTATAATGAGAAAATTGTAATAAATAAAAATATCAAATATATTTCTTGTTTTTAAAATATTAAAAAATGTACTAATTATATAAGTAACTTTATTGGGTGTACTTCCGAATAAGGGGGACCTACGATTTTAATAAAAGTTGGTATACCAACGTAACGTATTTTGATGCGCTGATTACGAAAATGATAATGAAAATTGGCGCAAATTTGATGTTCATTGTGAAAATCGTAGTTTTTTGCGTATAATTCGTAAAAAACGAAGGATATATTTCCGAAAAGCGCATATCTCCGATATTGCTTCCTCATAAAGGAAGCCTTATAGTGATGTCGATTTCTGAATTTTTTAAAATCAATTATTTTTACAAATTTTCAAGTGTAGTATATATAATTCGTCGAGAGGAACAAATGTCCGGATGTATGTGTGTATGTAGGTATGTGTGTGTATGTCACCGATTCTATTGGACAAATTTTCTATTGCACATCTTGATGGATTTTGATAAGATTTTGTAGGTATGTTACGGTCATGAATACCAAGAATCAGACAGAAGGATTTTCAAAAATATATAAAAAAAAATTTTATCAACATTTTTTTAATTTTTGAAAAAATTAATTTTTGGATTTTTTGAAATAACTTTTTTCTATATTAAAATTTTTATTAATTCTTGTCAAAATTGCATTCCTGACATAAAAACGAATCAATTCATGTATATAAAGTATATATTTTATCAAAATTTATAGAATTAATAAATATTTTAATTTTTAACAAAAAATTAAAATTTTGTATTTTTTGACATTTTATCATAACACTTTAAAAGAACAAATATAATATATGTTTTAATATAGATAAAATGTATCTGATTTTACAATTAAAATAAATATAAGAATTTTAAAATTTTGTGTTTTAAATTTTGTTTTTTTTAATATTAAGATAATTTTGAAAATTAGTAAAATTAATGATAAACTCTATAACATTATTTTTTTTTGATTTATTAAAAAGAAGATTTATTAATTATATTTAATAAACTATTATAATGATTTAACTTTTAAAATTAGATATAATTATATATATTGAGGAAGCTAAATGGTCATGAAATGAACAACTTGTTAATGAAAGTTGGTATACTTATGTAATTTTGTGCCCTGATTACGAAAATCATAGTGAAAATTGGCGACTAGATCATCTTCATGGTAAAAACCATAAAAACACCATAAAATTGTGGTTTTTTGCGATTAACTGGTTGGATTGAATTAATCGTAATTTTTTGTGTTTAAAAATAGTTGTAAATTTTTCTCTGCTTTTATATTCTGAAAAATCTAAGGTGGATGCCTCCTTCCTCCTCGAAATAAAAGGAAGAAAAAAAAATTACAAATATTTTTAAACACAAAAAATTATGTGGGAGGAAGGAGTCATCCACCATGGGTTGTTCAGAATTAAATAGAAAACAAAAAATAACACAATTATCTCTCTAATCAATTAAATTATGATAAAAAAAATTTTCCAACCGAAGGTGAATGACTCCCTTCTTCTCTATATATAAAAGCAGAGAAAAATGTACAAATATTTTTAAACACAAAAAAATATGCTTAATCCAATGCAATTAATTATACGAAAAAAACCACAATTTTATGGTTTTTTTAATAGTTTCCGCCATGACCATCAAATTTGCGCCAATTTTCATTATCATTTTCGTAGTCAGCGCATCAAAATACGTTGGTACATCAATTTTTATTGAAATCGGAGGTCCCCCCCCCTTATTCGGAAGTAATCTACTTTATTTATGTAAAATTATATATTGACAGTGATTCATTTTGGAAAAATTTATTAAAGGAGGGTTTACGAATTGTGACGTAATTTAGAGGGAGGGGGTTCCTTCAGATGTTACATAGTGTGACAAAGGGTGTCAAAAATGGGATAAAAACGTGTGACGTAATTTATGGATAAAACCGTATCTCTAAATTAATACAAAAAAATTTTTTAAATTCAAATTTTTTTTTGTTTTTTATGGGAATTTTCTTTAATTCCTCTTATTCATTTATAAAACACGTATAAATTTCATTAAAATCGATCCAATGGTTTTCGAGAAAAAACAATTTTTGATTTTTCTTTCCCCCTCCATATCTCTTACAAAAATGAATTTTTTGAAAAAGTATTTCGTAAAAATTTTTATCTTAATGCTGCTAAAATGTAACAAAAATTTTTAATTTTTCTGAGCGGGGGCAGATTTTGGATGCTTACTCCGCTAGACACTTTACTGTCAGTGTCAGATAACTGAAATGGTTAACGTGCCATAAATTTATCAGATAATTATCAGCAAATTGATTTTTGGTTGGGTTCCAAACAAATGTTTATTTGATAAAGAACTTATTAACTGTTTTAAGCTTTTTTTCGGAAAACCGAAAAATAAGATTTATAATATAATGGAGTATTTAATTCAAACATGATTCTTTTCTGAGTGCTTGTATTTGTCACGCGCACTAAAAAATATATCTGAGAAGAAAAAAATGTTGGATATGTTTGCAATTTTCAGAATGAGTATACTCAAAGGAGCTCAAATCTCAATTTAAAAGCAACTGATGTTTGCCTACAACACATCTGAAATAATTATTAAAATTATATTTTGGATCTATTTTAAATCCGGGAAGATAGTGAGTTCAAATCTTTAACAGAATTTCTTAAGAAATATTTTTTTAATATGAATTTATTATTCTTCAACCTTTGGTGACAACGAATAAATGTAAACAACAAATTGTTGAAAATATAAGTGTAATCCTTTTTCATTTTTTTGTAATGTGTTTACAGAAACTTTTAATGAAGATAAAAATAATACAAACATATTCTAAACATCTTTTTCTTCTTGTCAATCATTATATAGAGAGCATCAAATTTTTTTCTTAAAAAATTGTAATCTTTACCTGTGTATTCAAATATTTTTGACACGGCAAAAGGGTTTCCCTCTCCTTGAAAAATTGAATCACAATCCAGGTTTTCTGATTTTAAAAAAATCTCTAATTCTTTCTTTGAAACATTTGTTGGAAAGCATGAAGAAATTATTTTCTCGTCATCATAAAATGCCCATTCATTTCTTATAATCTCAACAGATTCATCATTGAATTGTACGATTACATATGTTTTATTATTCATCATGGACAAATAAATCCTGAATAAACATAAGAATATTAAAGACGAGAATAGCTACATTTCAAATTTTTACATTATCTTGTAATGTTAAAATTTAAAGTTTTTCTTAGTAAAAAAATTTATTTAATTTTGTCTTTTGGTTTTGGTTAAATATGATACATATTTTTAATTATTTTTTAATACAATTACAAATTTTGTAATATAGTCTTAATATATATCAAATTAAAGCTTAGATTCTACCGTTTATTTTTCACTTATATTTAGTTCAAAGAAATAAAAAGAAATTTTTTAAATAATTAATTAAAAATTACAGGCAATGAGAGTAAAAATTCAAATTCTTCTCCAAGGCTCGTTTTTCAGTTAAAAACATCATATTTTTAAACCGTTTTTAGTTATACGTATTCTATATATAAATATTTAAAGTTGTAGCCCAAAAAATTTGTTAAATTATGTTTCAATATTTTTAAATTTAATAAAAACGTGTATTTTTAATTTGACAAACTATTCATCTCCGAAGCCTTTTCATATTTTTTAAGCGTTATTGTTTTGTTTTTAAAAATTAATTTCAATTACCTAACCCTTAAATTATAAAAAAAATTTCCGTTTTATTTAAAATATAATATTTTAAGAAGAAAGTTAGATAATAAAATCATAATTAAAAATACAAATTTTTTACAGAAAATATTAATTTTGAACTTAAAATGATAAATTATTAAAAAATTTCATTACAATTTTTTTTCCGTTCAATGTAAAAAAATATATATCAGTTATTTTTTAAAAGATAAAATAATTAAAAATAAATTATTAAATACACAATATATTAAATTATAAATGAATAATGTTAAAAGTTTAATAAATTAAAGAAATTAAATTTTAAATGAATTTTTTTTACAAAAACCTCAGTATTGATTACAGTATATTTAACCTTCAAAACACTTAATATTAAAATGATGCTGAAAGGTTTATTTTTGAAAATTAACTTTGCGCAACTTAGATTTTTATCTTTAAACGTATTTAAAACCTACCGACGACAAAAAATGTAGAAAATGTAAAAATTAATTTTTTTTAGTTTTTGGAAAAAAACATGTGCCTTTCAGAAAATTCACCTATATATTTTACTGCCATCAAAGAAAAAAAAGGAAGACAAATAGATTTTGAAAACAAAACAAACTTGTATATGAATCGCGACTTTGGCAATGTCAAGTTTATATCGTTTTGATAATTAATTTCTTAGGAAAATGTACGGTCAGTTAAAATCAGAAAAAGTTAGAAATGAAATTATAATTTAAATATTATTCTAATTTATGTATTTCAAATAAACGAAAATTTTAAATAAGCAGCAACTCATATGCGCATGGTACTACAAATTGCTCTCTTTTCTCTTTCACACACACACACACACTCTTTTTCTCTCTCTCCCACCTCTCTCTCTATTATAATGGTTTTTAAATAAAACTATATGAGAACAGATTTTGTCACTTACTGATGAAAACTAGAGAAATTTGTCAGGAAAGTTGCACTTTACAAAAACACGTGTTTATAGGAACAAATGTTTGAATGTACTGATTTCAAAACACATCGAAATTTGAATGCCAGTGAACGAAAATTGCGCGCGCAATCTTATTAGCATGATCCAGTAATTAATTTATATTATATTATTATATTTAATATACTTATATAATTTTACTAGTACAATTATATATATATATATAATTTATTTGATTGAAATTTTTTTTTAATATTTATATATTTAGCTTTACAATTATATATTGCAAATAAACGAAAATTTTAAATAAGCAGCAACTGATATGCGCATGGTACTACAAATTGCTCTCTCTTTCTCTTTCACACACACACACACTCTTTTTCTCTCTCTCCCACCTCTCTCTCTATTATAATGGTTTTTAAATAAAACTATATGAGAACAGATTTTGTCACTTACTGATGAAAACTAGAGAAATTTGTCAGG